>OY821519.1:6039667-6507167 GCA_963682025.1 Cordilura impudica
AGAATAATTATATTTTAAGCAAAATTTATTAGAAAGTATTTTTTGGAAAAAAGAAAAGAATTCAATATTAAATTTATGAGATCATACAAAGGAAGAATCTGCCATAAAGACATGCAGTAACATTATACTGGCGATACACTTTCACATTCAGGAATATTATGGAAAGCTTGATAGTTTTGTCAAAATTGAAGAATTATATATTCTATAAAACTTTTGGTATTGTAGTATTTCCCAAACAAATATTTAAGTTACTTGCAACAAAATAGTTTGTGTGTGTGCATCTTTAAGCTTTCAAAGGTTTTAATTTTCAATTAAGTAAAGATTTAATTAAACTTTATTAAGCGTGCTCTACCATAAACTTTTCCAACTAACAGTAATTATACCAACTTTTTATACAAAGAACAAAAAAAAAAAACATAAATTGTGTTTAAAAAATCCTACTACATACAAAAGCCATAAAAACCTTTTTAAAACAAAAACTTTTTTTTGTGTGCAACAAAATAACTACATATTTATAGTTCGAAATAATTCTACCGTTTTTTTTATGGTTTCATGAAACAACAGTTAACGAAAGTAATATTATAAACATTATACATATAAAATATTAACTATTATTTATTCCTACAAAGTTAAGTATTACTAGGTATAACTATAATTGTTTTTGTGTTGATTAGACTGGAGCAGGGTGGTCAGCAACTTCTTTGTCAATATCAAATACTTCAATTTTATAAAATATTTTTGATATGTTAACATCTATACGGGCAGGGCATTAAAAATCTATTTCCCAATAAAATCACAAAAACAGCGTAAGATGTAAGATGTAAGACAAAATCGGTGGGACTTATGATTGTATTGGTGAAAAAAATATGATATGTAATAAACTTTTTGTTGCTGTTTTCTGCATTATATTGCTTTACTTTTTATAAACATTTATTATTATTTTCCTCAATCGTTTAAAAGTATTCTTAACGTTATAATTAATTCCATATAAACAATTATCACTGCATTTAATATTAATGCTAACCAAACATAAATAAAAATAGAAAATTAACGAATGACAGTAAAAAGGAAGTGTTTTAGATAAAATGAAGGCGCAATTCATTGGGAAGTGTTAGAGGCAAAATTAAGGCACGGTTTCATTAAGAAGTGTTTGGTGATAAAATGTGGGTGCGAATAGCTTTATAGAAACGTTTTGAAAAAGGAAAAATAAAAAATGAAAAATTAAAATTACAAATAAAAATGAAAAATGAAAAATGAAAACTAAAAAATAAAAAATTAAAAATAAAAAATTAAAAATAAAAAATTTAAAATGAAAAATGAAAAAAAAAAAAAATAAAAAAAAATGATAAATGAAAGCTGAAAAATAAAAAATGAAAAAAAAAAATAAAAATGAAAAATGAAAGCTGAAAAATAAAAAATGAAAATGAAAAATAAAAAATTAAAAATGAAAAAATAATAAAAACGAAAAATGAAATATTAAAAATAAAAAATGAAAAATTAAAAACGAAAAATGAAAAATGAAAAGCGAAAAATGAGGCATCAATGATATCGGAAAACTGGCCATCTTTTTCGATGAAATCAAAATTATGCGTTTAATAAAAAAAAGTATTACAGCGTCAAGTAATGAAAATCATTATCACAAGCCGATCTAATAATAAATGTGCTACAAAATAAAGAAATTCGTGATTTTACTAACAAAAGTCTCAGTTTCTTCGAAGCCTATAATATCTCCTATATTTTCCTACAAAACGTTCGAGAAAAATGGAAAGGCGTCCAGACATTTTAAGAACCTAAAAAAAGCAGAATTCAGCAGTTGCAACCAGTAAATGATGGCGCAGAGCATGGCATGGCCTTGGCAAACAGTTACATTAAAGTCAATATTTCTGAAACTGACCATAAGGCCATAACTTGGAAACGCCAAAAGCATAATCAATAATTTTTCTTTCAAAATTACTAAGAATTTTTTCACCCTTCAAACCGCCTCATTAGCTTTTACACCCTCAGGAAATTTTTAAAAGTTATGAAACATTAAAAAAAAAAAAATATCGTACGTAAAATTAAAAAAAAAAAGAAAAATTTAACATGGAGCCAAGTGAAATTGACGAAATCGAAATGTTGCTTCACTGGAAATAACAAGTGATGATATTTCATTGTAAGTTTGATTTCTTTGGCAATTAGTGAAACGGAAACCTTAAAAAGAATTAATTCAATATAATTAATTTAATGTTACGGGTAACTGATAATAATCATAATAATGAAAACTTTTCGTCAATATATGTTTACGAAAATGACGTTTTCTTATTATAAAATTTATTTATTTATTTTTTATTTATTTATTTTTTAATTAAAGTCTTTTTTTAATAACAGTGGTCCACAAATTAAAAAAAATCGGCTGCAGAAAAAGCATGTTTTTGATGTGTAAACATCTATACGCGCAGGGGGGTAAATTTCAAAACCAGCGTAACGTGTAAGCGTAACATGTGAGTCCTAAGACAAAATGTGATTGTATTGATGAAAAAATTATGATATGATAACCTGTGTGAAAATTAAAAATGAAAAATAAAAAACGAAAAAAAAAAATGAAAAATAAAAAATTAAAAATGAAAAATAAAAAAAGGAAAAATGAAAAATTAAAAATGAAAAATTAATAATGTAAAATAAAAAATGAAAAATAAAAAATAAAAAATGAAAAAAAAATGAAAAATAAAAAATGAAAAATTAAAAATGAAAAAAAAAAAATTTAAAAATAAAAAATGAAAAAAAAAAATGAAAAATGAAAAATAAAAAATAAAAAATGAAAAATATAAAATGAAAAATTAAAAATGAAAAATTAAAAATGAAAAATAAAAAATGAAAAATAAAAAATTAGAAATGAAAAATGAAAAAGTAAGAAAATTATAGTCGGTCTAGACCGACTATACGATACCCTATACGATGCGTTTAGAGACCCTATCTCTCAGACCCAACTAACTGGATATAGAAAATAAGCATAAACCACATTTGAGTGGGATTTTTATTAATTTTTTCGGCTGCAGATATGAAAAAGTTCATATCGGATGCTCTATCCATATGGGGACTAGGCCCAAAATTGGACCGATCCTGACCATGTTTGGTAAAGTATTTTGCAAAAATATATACAAACGAAATTTGAGAGGAATCAGTGCAATATTTTTGTTTTTTGATAGATTTAAGTGAAGATCGGGAAGCAGCTCTATATGGGGCCTATGACTAAGAGGGATCAATTTTGGACTACTGATTAATGGATGTAATATATAAATACAAACCCAATTTGACTAAGATTTGTATGATAATTTGGATCTTATGGCAATATATGTTGATTTCGTAGGGGTCATTTGTATGGGGGCTAGGTCTGAACATGGACCGATTCCCACCAATTTCAATAGCGTTCATCCCACGGCCGATAGAAGATTAAATAATAAATTTCACCAAAATATATTCATATTTGCGACCTGCAGTTTGATTACAAGCTTTACATGGACACACAGACGGACGGAGGGACGGACGGACATCGTTAAATCGAATCAGATAGTGATTCTGATTCGATAAGTATAATTAAAGGTGGGTGTAGGTCAAATATTTTTGGTTGTTACAAACAGCAGCACAAAGTCATTATACCCAAACCACATAGTGGTATAGGGTATAAATATGAAAAATAAAAATGAAAAATGAAAAATAGAAAATGAAAAATGAAATATGAAAAATGAAAAATGAAAAATGAAAAATGAAAAATGAAAAATAAAAAATGAATTATGAAAAATAAATTAGAAATGAAAAATGAAAAATGAAAAATAAAAAATTAAAAATGAAAAACGAAAAATTAAAAATGAAAAATAAACAAGTAAGAAAATTATAGTCGGTCTAGACCGACTATACGATTCCCTATACCATGCGTTTAGAAACCCTATCTCTTAGGCCCAACTAACTGGACATTGAAAATAAGCAAAAACCAAATTTGAGTGGGATTTTTATTAATTTTTTTGGCCGCAGATATGAAAAAGTTCATATCGGATGCTATGTCTATAAAGGGACTAGGTCCAAAAATGGACCGATCCTGATCATGTTTGGTAAAGTCTCTTGAATTTTGCAAAAATATGTACAAACAAAATTTGAGAAGAATCAGTGCACTATTTTTGTTTTTTAATAGATTTAAGTGAAGATCGTGAAGCAGCTCTATACGGGTCAAAGGGATAATTTTTGGACTACTCATTAGTGGATGTAATGAACGCATACAAACCCAATTTGAGTAAGATCTATATGAAAATTTGGATCTTATGGCAATTTATGTCGATTTCATATGGGTAATTTGTATGGGGGCTAGGTCTGAACATGGACCGATTCTCACCAGTTTCAACAGCGTTCATTCCATGGCTGATAAAAGCTTATATACCGAATTTCATCAAAATATATTCATATTAAATCAACTCAGAAAGTGATTCTGATTCGATCGGTATAATTAAAGATGGGTCTAGGTCAAATATTTTTGGTTGTTACAAACAGCAGCACAAAGTCATTATACCCAAACCACATAGTGGTATAGGGTATAAAAATGAAAAACGAAAAATGAAAAATAAAAAATGAAAAATAAAAAACGAAAAACTAAAAATGAAAAATGAAAAAAAAATTAAAAATGGAAAATAAAAAATTAAGAATAAAAATGAAGAATAAAAAAAATATATAAAAAATGAAAAATTAAAAATGAAAAATAAAAAATGAAAAATGAAAAATAAAATAATAAAAAATTAAAAAAATAAAAAGTACAAATGAAAAATAAAACATAAAAATGAATAATAAAAAATTAAAACTAAAATTTAAAAAAAAAAAATGAAAAATAAAAATTGAAACATGAAAAATAAAAAATAAAAAATGAAAAACTAAAATTAAAAATTAATAAAGAAAAATAAAAAATAAAAAATTAGATATACAAAATGAAAAACAAAAAATGAAAATTGCAAAATAAAAATTGAAAAATAAAAAATTAAAAATGAAAAAAGAAAAATATAAATTGGAAAATGAAAAATGAAGACAAAAATTAAACTTGATAAATAAAAAATGAAAAATAAAAAATGAAAAATTAAAATTAAAAAATTAAAAATTAAAAATGAAAAATAAAAAAAGAAATATTTAAAAAAAAAATTTAAAATGAAAAACGAAAATCGAAAAATGAAAAACGAAAAATTTAAAAAAAAATAAAAAACTAACCGGTTAAAATAATAAATAATAATAATGATAAATGATACGCTTTCTGTTTGATTTTGAGAAAGTGCTATAAAAAATCTTTAATTACTAGATGTTTAGACATCTCCCCTGCGATCGGACTCACATGATATTTTTAACTAATCTGGGTGCGCTAAGATCGAATCTGGCATAAAAATTGGGCTATCACGTCTTGTTCATTTTTTATCACTTGCTGGCAATACTGTACAACAGTCAATACTGACACTGCAATTACAGAATTATTAATCCGACAGAAGCTCACATTCATTGTAAATCTTCATAATAGTAGCGTTTAGGCATGTCAGGGAGGTTTTGTGTTACTGATTTAAGATATTTTTGCTTTGTGTGTGGTAAATATTTGGTTGAAAAATAAAAGGATATGCAATATCAGAATCATTAAAATATTACTATTTACATTATTTTGGTTTTGCTGTCAGAAACTTGGACAAACCGTGGACACCGACTATGTTTTGCAACAGTTGCAGTACTGTTTTTTACATGTGGTCAAATGGCAAGAAGATCTATTTCGATTTTTCAATTCCAGTACTTTGGAGAGATGGAAGTAACCACCAAACCGATTGTTATTTCTGTTTAATAAAAGTTGCTGGATTCAATAGGAAAAATCGAAAAAATATTACTTACGCGAATGTCCCATCAGTCTCCAAAACAGTTCAACGTCCACCAAATAATCCATTACCAGCCATTCCCAGTGCTACGAGCAGTGAGTGCGAAACATTTTTAACCAGAAGTGCTAGTTTGTATGAGGCTGATGATGCACGCCATTTAGTGACTTAAGTTGAGATGAATGATCTAATTCGGGATTTACATTTAATGCAGCAAGACGCAGAATTACAAGCTTCACGCACGCAGCAGTGGAAACATCTTGCAGTTGGGACATACTATAGAGATATTTATTTATTTATTTATTTATATTATTAATATTATAATATTATCAATATTATAATTCAATATTTATAATATAGTAAATTTCATACATTTAATAGATACAATAATGCTTTGGATCTTATATAAACTTGTAGGTATTTGTTTGTTTTAGGAAATTTGTTATTTTCTTTAAGTTTTCAGGGGTTGGGTTAGATAAATCGGGTCGGTTCCATTGAAAATATTTTGTCTTTCGCTGTTAAATTTATTTGGAATCGGAGTTGCACAATTAAAAATTTGGGGAATATCAATGTTCATCAAGTGTCCGTGAGTTAATTGGGAATGTCCGAGCCTTTGTCGTTCAAATTTAATTATATCAATTCTGTGGCAATCCGTAATACCAAGATGAGGTGGAGTGTATTAGGTTTTGTTAATAGTGTTCAATGAGTTTTTGTACGATATAGTTATCCCAATCTTTGGGATTGTGATTAGGTGTTGTGATTAGTGGAAAATGGTTAGCTTTACTTGCAGTTTGATCAGCAAACTCGTTGCCCTTTATACCACAATGGCCAGGTACCCAAATTAATTTTATTTCATTTTGCATATTCATTAATAGATTTCTTATTTCAGAGATATAGTAGTTAGTGTTATTTATATTACTTATAGATTGCAATGAAGAGAGAGAGTCGGAACATATAGCCAATTTACCTCTGTTGTGCCCTACGTATGTTATTGCTTCATATAAGGCTATCATTTCTGCAGAATAAATTGTGCTAAATTTGGGAAGAATAGCGGATTTTATTATCGTATTTTCTGTAGTTATACTAAAGGATGATGAAATATTGCATTTTGATCCATCAGTAAAAATAAATGTATGGTCGTAGAGTGTGTTCTTTAGCTCATTAAATAATATTTGGTATTGTATTGAACTACAAATAGATTTGGTATATTTGTCTAGGGAGATATTAATAACTTCGTTTTGGAGAAGCCATGGTGGATGTTGCTTGGAACTACTCTTCACTATAATAAGTGGCAGATCTAAACTTTTATTTTAAACGGTGTATAGTTGATGGTATTTTAGGTATTTTTTTTTGGTAACTTTGCATTTATTAACTAATTGCAAGAGGGGTGTGTTTGAGCTAAAATTTATAGTTTTTAAAATTTTGTAGTTAGTAATTTTGTTTGTGTTTCTAATGACAAGACATTCGATTCAAAAAGCATATTTTTAATTGGGGTTGAGCGAAAAGATCCGAGGCAGAATCTTATAGTAGAGTTAACTACTACTATAATTTTATGCAATTCAGAGTTCGGGGAGTGGCCATAGATCGACAATGCGTAATTAATTTTAGATATGAGAATGGCTTTTATTGCACAAATAATAGTGTGCATACTGCAATTCAATTTAGGATTAGAAAGACATTTTATAATCTTAAGACGTTTTGATAAAGAAGATACTACGTAGTTTATGTGGCTGTCCCAGCGGTAACGAGAGTTAATATACAATCCAAGTATTCTAAGAGTATCTACTTGAGTAAAGTTTATGGGCGATGAAATTATGATGCAGCTGCAGTTTTTCTTACGACATATGTGAACATATTTACATTTGGGTATAGAGAGAATTTCTCCTGAAAATGAAGACCACTCCTCTATTTCACGAAACATTTTGTTTAGGTTAATTGTTGAGTTTTTCGTTTTATCGGACCTGATAATCAAATTAAAATCATCTGCATAGGAAATAAAATCAAGTTCATTATAAAATGAAATAATAGTACATAATATATTGTACGCAATCAGGAAGAGTATTACTGACAAAGGAGATCCCTGTGGGATACCATTATGTAATGGATGTGGAGACGAGTAGCTGTTACCAAGCCATACTATTATTTTTCTATTGGTCATAAAGTTTTTAATGTAATTTACTATAGAGATAGAAGCTTGGAATTGGCTGCATATTATGAAAAGAAACACGATATTATTTACTGACTGATGTTGATGGTTCATTTCCAAAAAAGAATCAGCCATATGATAAAACTGAATGGAGATTTTTTTTGATGACTATTAATCAGGAAAACAAAACATTTCAAATAAACCATTAATTGATCCGAATGACGCTCGTCGTCCGGCGCTGCACATAAAATTGAACCTTTTTAAGAACTTTTTGCAAGGCTCTCAGCAAAGATGGTGCCGCATTTAAATATTTGTTAGCGGTTTTTCCTAAAATTTCATATGCTAAAATCAAAGAAGGCATATTTGTTGGCCCTCAGATCAGGAAGCTATAGAATGATCACAGTTTTTCACAATGTTTACTGGAGATTCAAGTTGCACTTTACTTTTTTAAATTCTCTTGATAACTGAAACATTCTGTAAAATTTTCAATAAATTTTGATGTTGTTAAGAACTGCCCCTAGCTTGTTGAAATTTCCACATCCGTGTAAATTCACAAATAGCATTAAAAAATCGTTACTTACTCTATACCAACTCTATTCTTCTATATTTTTTTTTGCACTAATATCCTTTGTTGACACAATGTAGGAAAAGACTCGAAATGTCGGAAAATTTTTTTAATGAATGGGAATATTCGTTAAGGGGAAGAGGGCTTAAAAAATTAAAAAAAAAATTCTAAATTCTAAAATTTTATCACCTTATATTGGTCACTGCGGGTAACTTTTGAGGAAATTTGAGAATTGAAAAAGCTAGGATAATAGTCACAAGTTATATAAACAATTCTTACTTGAACCTTTTTGTAAATAAAGGTCGACAAATAATTTTTGCAATAAGTAACAACGAACTTCACGAAATAGATTATTATTATTATTATTATTTATTTCTCTACATAAGGTTGTAAGATTACTTTAAGACTATAGGTATAATATTGCTTCGTGTTGGCAACGATGGCCTTTTCATGAAATTTGGGACTTCCCCGAAAATAAACCTAACTGCTGAACGAGAAAAATATTTTATATACGTCGTTTTAATTGTGGAGTTAAGTTTCATAAACATAAAGCAAACGGTGTGTCGACGAGGTACAGTTATTATTAAAAATCGTGAGTGGCTGAAACGCGTATAAGAAAATTCGTTCAATAGAACTGTTTTTGGTATAATCTTGGAAATTAAACCCAATAGTTTAAATTCGAATGTTTGTCATGTAAAAATTGTGCTAAAGTAGTTGTTATTCCAATGCACTATGGGTAATATGACCAATTTTTGTGACGAAAAGTCATTTGTTGCACTTTTAAGCAAAAAGATTTTTTTGTTACAATTTGATAAAAAAAAAAATAACCTTAAATTAAATGACTGTGTACTACCTTTTTCTAAAAATCGAGTAATAGCTGATTACCATGTCGTCAAAGTTATTGTTTACGAGCAACGCGTTACAGGCAGCCTATGCAGTGGTATTTAATCTGAATTTTTAATCTGTTCTAAAAACGTTAA
This sequence comes from Cordilura impudica, assembly GCA_963682025.1. Classification (NCBI taxonomy): domain Eukaryota; kingdom Metazoa; phylum Arthropoda; class Insecta; order Diptera; family Scathophagidae; genus Cordilura; species Cordilura impudica. The sequence goes on from OY821519.1 coordinate 6,049,217, forward strand.
ACAAAATATAATAATACAATTTAAATATGGAAAATAAAAGCGGTGGTGTGCGCATTACAGGTTAGTTGACAGATTTGGGTTTACTTTTTTATTTAGTGCGAAAAACTAATTATTGTGACTTAACCTCAAATAAAGATTGAGGTCTTCCAAAAACTAAACGCTCACTGGCTAAGAATTGATTTTATTTTGGCAACTAAGATTACCCCTTCGAAATGCTTAGTAGGGCGTCCAAAAATAAAGTTCGTGGATAAATCCGAACGCGCAAAGAATAGAGAAGCAAAGGCGCTATCAAAGAAAGTAGACAATGAAACGGAATTGCTAGTTCGTGCAGCTTCGATATCGACTCGAGTTCAACATAAAGCAGATATGGCAGTGGTTCTTAGACAGACAATTGCTAGTCCAACAAGAGCTTGCAAGATGAGAAAATTAGCGCACACTGTAGATAATCAGCCAATTCGCTTAACTGCAAGTGAAGCACTCGCATTTTTGTGAGAAAACAATTTGACATAAGAACAGTACTTGAATACAAGAAGGGAAAGTAAAATTCGAAATGCTGACATATATCCACTTTATAACGAGGTCACCAGTTCTAAGAAAAGTTGCAGACTAGTTGGTATTGAAGTCAATGATAGGCAGGCAAATGTTTCCCTTCAATCATTGTTAACGCACACTGCAAATAGAATTGTTGCAATGCAGAAGGAAGTCATAGTCTCATTAATGACAGAAAATATTAATTTTGTAAAGGCTGATCTGATTGTTAGCTATGGATATGATGGCAGCACTGGGCATTCCTCTTATAAGCAGAACTTTCAAGAAGCATCCACATCTGATGATTCATTGTTTGCAACAACAATGACTTTTAGATTCGGTCGGTAGACCACTTTGGAATAGCCGCACACCTTAGTCTATAAGGTTTTGTCGTCCCATAAAACTGGAGTTTTGTAAAGAAACAAAAGAAAAAATTTTGCTTGAGGACAACGATTTAAAACAACAGATAAATGGCTTAAATAGTTTAAAAATAGTTATCGATGTTGGAAAAATCATTGAAAAACTATTTCTTACGTGGATTGATGGAAAAGTGTTAAACGTTTTAACAAATACAAAATCTAGTCAATCGTGTCCTATTTGCAAGGCAACTCCTAAGGATTTTATGAGCATTATAGACTTCAAAAGCCAATACGATTCTTTGAATTCGTTTAAAAAATGGCAAATTCGAACCGATGACGATCGAAAACTCTTTCTGAAAAAAAAGCTTGTACAATAATTATTTTGGTCGAAAATGAGCCTTAAAGTTGACCAACCAAAAACGGTTGGATTTGGAAACACCAATGATGGCAATACAGCCCGTAGACCCGTTGCTGACTATGCCATCTTTTCGGAAATAGTCGATATTGATGTTGAGCTGATATATTTCCTTAAAATTATACTCATTACTATTTGCTGTCAATTTCCATTGAATACCCAAAAATTTCAAGCTTTTTGCCACAATACCGCCCAAATGATACAAATCAAATACCCTTGGCTCCCAGTGACGGCGACCGTTCACAAGGTATTGGATTCGTTCAAGAGAAATTGTTGAAAATACCTTACTGCCGGTACGTTGTTTTGGCGAAGATGCTGCTGAGTCGCGGAACAAATTATACCAGTCAGATAGACTACATCATGCCCGCAATAACAAACAATTTCTCTGATGTTTTTAACAGGGCTATGGACATGTCTGATCCAGTTATTTCGTCAATATGCTTAGATAGTCGAATGCAGCAGAGAAGACGCGCGCAAATGCCACAAGAGGTTCTAGATATGCTGTGTGTTTCAGAAGTATCTGTGCAGTTGAATGACAGTATTGGCAAATTCGAAAGTAGTTTGGAGACAGGATTGGGCGATATTTTTGAAACTGAATTAAATTCGATAAATTTAGATAGCGAAATGTAAAATAAAACTGAAAAAAAAAATACATATGTATATTCACAATCAAAAAAAAAATTGGCAAAAGTGGGTTAAAAATTTATAAATTTCAAAATCTTTTTAATTTAAACTTTTCTCATAGCTTATCTCTAAATAAAAATTTTCAAAAATCTTTTCTGTTTAATTGCTATTAATTCTTGTCACAAAAATGGGTCAAATTACCCATAGTGCAATGGCTGAAACACGAAGAAAAACAAAATTGCATTTAATTGGATCACCCGTTGAAAGATTCGGTGGTTGTGTGCTACCAGCCCCTTGAGTCTTTACGGTTATATTTTTATTATCATAAATTTACAAATCTTTAAAAAAAAAATAAAAAAATGCCGCTAATTGGTAATATCAGATATTTGTGAAATATGGTGTAAAGCAAGAGTGCCTATGTCAGAAAATCATAGTATTTGTTTACATATTAGGGATTTTAATTTCATAATGGGGGCTAAGAAGGAATGTATGGGATTTTGTTTGAGATTTTGAGTACTTACATTTCAGTCGTTTCCAGGTACAACGATTGATAACAGGGGTAAAGTTGGGGTTTGAATTCAAGTAGGTATCCAGTAATTAAGAATATAATATACAGTTGTATGAGTGATTGTGAACTCCAGTTGGATGTTGAGGGTAGGATGTATGTATGATGAAGGATGAGTGAAATCCAGTTGGATGCTGAGTGTGAGCTATAGGTGTGTTGAAGGATGAACGTTGATACGAACTCCTGTTGGATGACGAGTCTCGCAAGACTGGTGTGAACGTTATTGATGATAGTTGGAAAAATAGCTGGATGAACGATTGTATGCGGATGGTGAAGAAAATGTTGTCTGAAAAACTGTATGCTTCACGTGCCGAAAGATATGATGATATGATGGTGGAATGATAGATCATCCCGCATCGCCGGAAGCTTCGTTATAAAAAAAGAAACTGAAAGAAAAAAGGCAGAGAAAAACAACTATTAGGTACGGTTGTATGTAATTGTAGTTTTGTGACAATTATACACATAGAAAAAATCAGGGGGACGGTTGTATGCTAAACAGTATTAGTCGAAAATTTGAGGCACTACTACAAAAATATCGCAATTTGTGCGACCATAAGAAAAGTGAAAGTTCGGCACAAACTTTTAAAGAAAATAAATTTACTGAACACATCAATAAACTTTTCGACATATCGCATCACGACTCTACGAATTTAATAAAAATAAAGCAAGATCAAAAGTTTCTTTTAAATCAATGCTCCGCGAGGAAGTATTATATGGGCACTACTGATAAAAAAAAGGAGCCAGGAAAGAGAAATGACAACAAATAAAGGCTCGAAATAATGAAATAATTAAATAATGATAGAGAAAGAACATTCAAGAAAACGAAAAGCAAATGAAACTATAGCTACTGCAACATTATCATCTGAAGAATCTGACTGAAACGAAGACAGTTTTAAACCAAACATTCCTTCCACATCAAAAGCAGCGAGATCTGCTCTGAGAAAGTTTCGCCATATTTTAATTTCTTCAAATATGACATCAGCTTTTGATAGAACGAATATAAGCGATCGAAAAGCAACTTATTTGCTTTCTGCAGCACCAAAAATATTCGGTAATAAAGAAGAATCTGTATTGTCACTTAGCAGTAGCAGCATCCGAAGGGCAATGATAAACGCTCGATCAACCCAAGCAAATAAAACCAAGCTATCAGTTTAACCTGAAGGTTCACTAGTGGTTCATTTCGATGGAAAACTGCTTGATGCTATTACTGGCAGCTCAAGAAAAGAAGTCAGAATTGCAATTTTAGTAACCAGAGCCAATTTAGAAAAGCTACTTGCCATACCCAAAGTTGAAAACGGCACTGGCGAAAATGTTGCAGAAGTTGTCAAAAATAGTATTATTGAGTGGAATCTTCAAAACAAAGTATGTGGAATGTCTTTCGATACCACTGCTGCCAATACAGGATATTTACGTGGAGCTTGCGTTCTTTTGGAAAAAAAAAAACTAAACTAACAGTTTTTGTGGCTTTCATGTAGACATCATGTATTAGAAGTTATTTGTAGTGATGTATTTAAGGCATTATTTGGGCCAACAACTGGTCCGTCGTCGATTCTAATTAAAAAGTTTCGCGACAACTGGCCAAACATAAAAGAAAAGGAATACGAATTTTGTACGGATGACAGAACCAACACCTGATTTTAAAGAATGAATCAATCAACTTTATAATGGAAATATTGAATGGTTCATGCAGAGATGATTACAAAGAAATTTCGCAACTAACTCTTATTTTCCTTGGCGGAGGGCCTCCAGGTGGTTTAAAATTTCGAAGTCCAGATGCATTTCACCACGCACGTTGTATTATTGCTTTAATTTTCGTCAAATACTAGATAAGTTGTGCAATATCTTGCGATGCTCCAGCTAACGACCTGAATCTTGTCAATGATTTAAAAATATACAAACAAACGTCAAATGTTGTTTTTGAAAAAGGAAGTGCAGCAATATATAGACATTTGTGGTACCCCAGTCAAGAGATGGTTGTAATCTGACTATTTTTACACATAGCGCCTTTTGAGACCAAACGAAAAAAGGGTAAAACAAATTAAAGAATCATTACAGGCAGAAACAAAAAGATCAACCAGGTATCATGCGAAAAATGATATAAGCAACAATGGCTTAGAAGATTTTGTTTGTCCAGCATTCCATAATTTTTTTTTTAGAATTCTCAAACTGTATTCTTCCTTTCTCGATAAAAATGTAGAAGAATGGAATGAAAATCTATAATTTCAAGCCGCAAAAATGGCAGCGAGTAATCCAAAGGTCCTGAATGATAATGACGAGAGAGGAATTGCTTTAGCTATAAACTTCATCGCTAACAAAACAAGAGGTTCAGGAGCAGTATCTTTTCCAAGTAATAGAAAAGCACCGCCAAATGTTTCCAAAACCAAAGAGAAGTGTTCTATTAAAGAAACCAGTTTAAAAGAAATAATTTAAAATAAAAACTAAAAAAATTTTAAAAATGAAAATTGTTAGATGTAAGTATATGGGTGAATCGAAATTTCAATGGCTTAGGGGCAGTCCTAAATATAATTTTTCTTGCTTGATTTTTTTTTTAGTAGATTAGGTCACCAAAAGGATCCACAGAATTTAAGTGCACTTTAATATTTTACACTTTTATAATTTTGGACGACCCTAATATACATGTTTGTTTTTGTCTTGAAAAAAAAAAACAAGAAAAACAATTTGTTTTTGCTAAACTTACATTTAGCGTTGACCACCGTATTTTTAATTTTATTATTTTTTATAAAAATAAAATAAAATTTTTTATAAAATAAGATTTTTCATTTTTATTTAAATATATATGAATTTAACTTTTTACCAAACTATCTACTGCTTTTGGTTACTTATGAGGTTTGGTCGCTCTTCCCGAAACAGCTGTATAACCTGTCATGCAGAATATAGATAAATTTTTTGCAACAAATGCGCTAATGCTTTTGCTTTATTTAAAGTAAAAACATTTGATCTTGAGCCTGAATAATTTCAAATTCAATCATTATGCACGTTTACGTATTTTTTTTTAATAATTCCAATATGAATTTGAAATGTGCCTTGAACTTTAGATGTAAGCTTTAATGTAAAATCGTTTTCGAAACAAGTGACGAAAATGTATTGACTGTAATTATATTAAATAACTCTACACACAATGTAAATAAATTATATGTATGTATTTTATAATAAATATGCTATTTTCACTTAACTATGATTTATGCTTAAAACTTTTATTTAAAAAAACAACTATAAATATACAAAAAATATATTAATACTTTCAGCATATGTTTTATGATACAAATAGGAAATGTCGATGATTATTTTTATCTGAAAATATATGTGGTAAATTTGTTTGGTTAGTTTCTGTTATTCAAAATAATGAGGAATGTTATTATTATACTAAACGATTGCCTATTTTATTTCAAATTTTCCTCAATAATATTATTTATAAAAAAAATTTTTCAAAAATTACATAAAATTGCTACATTGTTAAAACTGCTTAAATTTTAACGAACGGGGGACTCTTCTTATATACAATATATACATCAGATATGCCTGTACTTGGAAATGTACCCAGCGCGATGTAAACTGATGACACAGCTATAATATCGTCAAATGAATCCCCTATTATAGCATGTACGAACGTTCTAAGGGAATTAAATGTATTAGACGGCTGGCTACTGAAAGGGAAAATTGATATCAATACTGATAAATCGGTACATATTACTTTAACTTAAAGAAAAATGATTCCCCACCAGTTCATATTACTCGATCTCAAATGTCTTAATCTAAGAATGTCAAATACTGGGGATTATATCCTGACAGAAGACTCACTTGGAAAGATCATATCAAAAATGAAAGAGAACATTTAAATACATAAATTAGTTAGTAGGAAAAAGAAGTCTGAACTTAATCTCGAAAACAAAATGTTTAGAAAAGCAGCTGATTTCTCAGATTTTGAACGTATATCAAGCGTATTATATTCCGATGTAATTTTCTGTCCTTTGCGATTTGTTTCTCAAACAATTATGTCACAAATTTCACTTGACAAAATGCTTTTAAATATTTATTTGGCTGCTTATAACTTAAATTTTTGGGCTGCACTCGCACGTTGTAGAAAAATATTTTTGTTGTGTAAACATCTATACAATACAATCACAAAAACAGCGTAACATGTGAGCCGTAAGACAAAATCGGTGTGACTTATTATTGTATTGGTAAAAAAATGAAAATGCTTGAAAATGAAACATAACAAATGAAAATTGAAAAATAAAAAATGAAAAATAATAAATGAAAAATGGAAAACAAAAAATTAAAAACGAAAAATAAAAAATGAAAACTAAAAAATAAAAAATTAAACATAAAAATTGAAAAATGAGAAATGAAAAATGAAAAACGAATAATAAAAAATGAAAAACAAAAAATAAAGAATGAAAAATAAAAAATGAAAACTAAAAAACGAAAAGTGAAAAACGAAAACCGAAAAATGAAAAACAGAAAAGTGAAAAAATAAACAAGTAAGAAAATTATAGTCGGTCTAGACCGACTATACGATACGCTATACCATGCGTTTAGAAACTCTATCTCTTAGGCCCAACTAACTGGACATTGAAAATAAGCAAAAACCAAATTTGAGTGGGATTTTTATTAATTTTTTTTGGCTGCAGATATGAAAAAGTTCATAACGGATGATATATCTATATGGGGACTAGGTCCAAAAATGGACCGATCCTGATCATGTTTGGTAAAGTCTCTTTTATTTTGGAAAAATATATACAAACAAAATTTGAGAAGAATCAGTGCAATATTTTTGTTTTTAATAGATTTAAGTGAAGATCGGGAAGCAGCTCTATATGGGGCCAAAGGGATCATTTTTGGACTACTCATTAATGGATGTAATGAGCGCATACAAACCCAGTTTGAGTAAGATCTATATGACAATTTGGATCTTATGGCAATTTATGTCGATTTCATAGGGGTAATTTGTATGGGGGCTAGGTCTGAACATAGACCGATTCTCACCAATTTCAATAGCGTTCATCCCATGGCCAATAAAAGCTTACGTACCAAATTTTATCAAAATATATTCATATTTACGACCTGCAGTTTGATTACAAGGTTTACATGGACACACAGACGGACGGACGGACGGACGGACGGACGGACGGACATTGTTAAATCAACTCAGAAAGTGATTCTGATTCGATCGGTATAATTAAAGATGGGTCTAGGTCAAATATTTTTGGTTGTTACAAACAGCAGCATAAAGTCATTATACCCAAACCACATAGTGGTATAGGGTATAAAAATGGAAAATGAAAAATAAGAAATGAAAAAAGAAAAACGCAAAATGAAAAATAAAAAAATCTTTAATTACTAGATGTTTACACATCTCCCCTGTGATCGGACTCACATAATTTTTTTTTATAGTCAGGGATTCGTCACCACAAAGTTCACTTCTTGTCTGAACTTCATCATTCTCATAATCATGGCTTTCTTCCGCGTCAAAGGAATCTTCACTTGTTTCTACAGTACATGCCACTTTATTGTCTGAATCTTGTTATGTAAAAAATGAATAAAAACATTTTTTTTTGTATCTCGAAAACCTGACGTGATAAATTAACCTAGGATAGATATTTGGTTGCTCCAGTCCAAAACTTTGTTGGCTAGTGTAATTTTTACCCACTTTTTGTGAGGCTAATCTATATGGAACTATTGTTCTGCGCGATATAATGATACGCGTCCATCGTTAAAACAATAATTGTGATTAAATAACTACAAAATATTCGTTATTCATCTAAGAATCTCTTATCATTTCACACCACTGTCTGTCAAATATGTTTTTTAACTGTCGTGACACAAAAAAACTTACCAAACATTGAAGTAGTTAAACTTTTAAGCATTAACCTACACATTGACATTTATAAAGTTATGTTAACAAAAAACTCAACCAAAGATATTGGAATGGAATTCTCGAATACATGCTGCAAAAGTTTTTAATAAATTTCGTTGTTGTTTGTTACCGTGGTTATAAATTTTTAAGTGCTTTCTCTTGTCGTGTTATATGAGAAGTGTTGAAATTTACATGAGTTCGTTGATATGTGTGTATACAATATGTATGTGTTTGTTTTGGCATGTTTCGTTATGAGAATAATAACTTTTAATACATTTGAGACTTTCAATATTTATTTATTATTTTTTTTTTGTTTTCATTATTTTCAATATTCTCTTGGGTAGAGATCGAAAGGCATTATTCATTCATTTCTTAAATAAATATGGATTGTAAGGTTTTTTTTTTTACTTGTACGCATAATATTAAGTTGATACATTTTTTAACTATTACATATTATATGTATAATAAGAGGAAACAACTTTTTCTTCTTCAAAATTCAATTCAATTCCAACAGAAAAGTTGTATAATCAACCAACCTTACTGAAATATCTTAAAACGTATGCCTATGGCATAGAGAAAACAAGTCAAGATTATTAAAATCTTTCATGGAATGACAGATATTTTTTTTTATAAAAAAAAAAATAATATTAACAACTAATGTAGGCTTCCGTGGCCTTTCAGAAATTTTCATAACTTTTGAAAATACTGGACATTTTTTCTGACCTTTTGTGATATAAGTTATTAAAATATTTAACTTAAAGTTTTCCAAAACTTTGAAAACTAAGTTAACTTCTTCAACAATGATTTAAAATGCTGTAGAATCTGTTTTATTTTTTGCGTTTCCTTTTTACTCTCAACTTCTTAATTTGCATATTAATGGGAATGTCTATTTCACTTTCATCAGAAATTTTAGTATAGTTTTTCCAGAGCTTTGGATAAATTTAAAGAAAATGATATGAGAGTAATGTTGTGATTATAAGAACGAAAGTCATTGTCAATATTTTGGTTGCAGAGAACTTCATGCATCAATGCAGTTTTTAATTTTTCTCACTGCCTGAATGCATTTGCAATAACAACACAAATATTGGCAGCTTTTGTGTTAAATATTGTTCATTGGTCTACAAAATAGTTGAGCGCAAGTGGGGAACTGTAAGCAAATAAGTTGTTGTTTAACATTTTTTTTACATTTATACATAAATTATTACTAAAGAATGTTGTGAGCTTCTTCAGTTATCTTGAAATTTTTCAAAGTGAAAAATTCTGCAGGCTCGAACCTGGAAATAAATTTTGTATAAAAAAATGTTTCTCGCCAAAGAAATTTATTAACACTCATACTTCTACGTTCTAATTTTTGCGGAGAACATAATTTCGATAGAGAAAAATGGTTTAAAATTTTGCATTCCTTGGGCCACCCATCAAAGTTCTAGATTACCCAAGGATACCAGATCGAAAAATTTAAATTTTTGTGGCACCATAAAATCGCTTATATCTTGAAAATTAGTCGTCGTAGAGCAATTATTTGTTACGAGCGTCTTAGGAGCCTTACAAATGATTCTTTTAATTATATAACATACGTATCTCCAGAACTTTTGATGTGTGGTATTTATTTTTCTTAGATAAAAGATATTTTGAAGTGAATAAAATATAAAGAACAAAATGGGTTCATTTTGTGCATATTCCGAATTTATGTGAAATCTATATATGGGGGATTTCATGTCAAGTGCACCAACTTTTGAAACCGATGTCTTCCGATCGGGATGAAATTTGCACCAAGGTTAGTCCTATTGGGTAGTAGTTTAGACACAATTTTTCAATAAGATCGGTCCAGATCTCTCTGAGTTAGAGGGGATTTGACATTTTGGCCAAACAGGTGTTTCTTCTCATCCATGTAACTTATTACCTATTGTTCTTAGAAAATTTTCTCCTAAATAGTTTAGATAGCTATTTATTCAATATTTCGGAAAAAAATACTTAAAAAAATAATTTTTTGTAGACTTTTTTTTGCTAAATTAAAGCATTTTTTGCCTTTTTTTTCAAAAAGGGCATTTTTTTTTTTTTTTTTTTCATAAGAAATCTTAGGATTTTTCCTTTAAGTGTTTTTTGGTGGGATATCTATCAAAATAAATGTTTTGTAACTCAAGACAACGGTTTTTCATTTTTTCACAAATGCACTATTTTGAATTTTTTCATATTTGTGTGTAAAACCTTACAAATAAAACTTATACTGAGAAACTAGACAAATTAACCTTTCCGAAGGTATATAACATACCTAACTAAAATTTTATACCCTCGATACTGTAATACCCAGAATATGTTAACCCCAGGAAAAAAATCGCTTTTTTTCTATAGAAATGTTGAAAAAATATTATTTTTTATTTATTTTTAATAATAATTTAATTAATGTATAGTAATAAGAATATTAAAAATAAAAAGATAAATAATTTATTAAAATTTAATCTTAATTGCATTAGATCCATTTATATCATAACTATTTTTATACTTAATTTATTGTAGCTGATGAAGTATTTAAGTCTTGTAAATTTTTAAATACCCAGTCTTTCATCCAGCTTTTTTGTCGCCTTTATTTACTGCGTTTTTTTTTCAATCCTTTCTTGGCGTTACTAGGTTCAGCTGTTGATTTCGCTGCTGGTTTATTTGTTGTCTTTGGAAAGAAATCGCATTGAATAGAGGCAGAAAACTTTTTCAACTTGAGTCTTCCATCGACAAGCGGTATCAAAGCATGGTATTCGGCGGTGCCATCGATTGTTACCGCAGCATTGAATCTGCTCTTCAGATCTTCTATTTTAGTTTCTTTACAATAATTCTTTGCCCAATGGAATAAAGCGGTCGCATCTGAGATGCGATCTTGATGAGAGCACTGTAGGCTATACTTTGCTGCATTTCTTTTTAAGGTTTGCTCCAATACCATCACATGCTCCTTTACCATGAGCAGTAGGATGAAAATGCCACTCAGCTGGCATTCCAAAATCTTTTTCATGGGCCATAAGATTTGCCAAGCTACTTTTGTTTTTAAAATGTTGACGAGCTCCGTCGGAAACGTAGTATACCTTCCTTACTGTAAATTTAGATTTTAGAAATTTTAGCATTCTCTTCTGGTACTCATAAACTGCAACGGTATCATGTTTTAAATCGTCGGATATGATTGCCATACTTTTGTGTTCCAGTTTTTCATCTTTCATGTAGTAAATAACTACTGTGAATAGAGTTGATTGGTTGTTATTGAAGTGGAATGCTTGTATGGCATCCTGAAAAACATATTTATAGTTTTCATATTTATAGAATTCACCAGACTTCAAATGTATCTTCAAATCCTTGAAGAATGACCATTGCTCTTTGACTAAAAAGTCATGGTTTCTCAAGTTTAGCAATCCTGTACACATTTCTTCCACAAAATCATCCACATTTAAAATGATTGTTTTCAATGTGCATCTGTCAGTCTGAATCCAAGAATCAAATTTGACCTCATCTATATATTCTCGATCTAAAGAGTTGATTAAATTTTCTTTGAATGTGGTTTTCGGGAAATTGATACATTCACCTAAGTGGCAAGAAGTTGTTTCATTAGGACACATAGTCAATTTAAGGCAATCGCGGTAATCGTGTAAATCTTCTGCCGAATCATCTATTAAATACTTTAAGTAGATTTCCTTCAACATCAGTTTAACATTTTCATGGTAAATTTGGGTTAATTTCGTGAAGCCAATTCTAACATCCTCGTGTTCAGATTGAAATGTTGCAAATAACTCTTTCAGGTTACAGATAATCATTCTCTTCTGTTATGTTATGAAGGTATGTTACATACCTTCGGAAAGGTTAATTTGTCTAGTTTCTCAGTATAAGTTTTATTTGTAAGGTTTTACACACAAATAGGAAAAAATTCAAAATAGTGCATTTGTGAAAAATTGAAAAACCGTTGTCTTGAGTTACAAAACATTTATTTTGATAGATATCCCACTCCCGTCCCACTAAGCGACCAAAAAGCTCTTAAAGGAAAAATCTTAAGCTTTCTTATGAAAAAAAAAAAAAATTCCCTTTTTGGAAAAAAAGGCAAAAAATGCTTTAATTTAGCAAAAAAAAAAAGTCTACAAATTTTTTTTTTTTTTAAGTATTTTTTTCCGAAATATTGAAGAAATAGCTATCTAAACTCTTTGGGAGAAAATTTTCTAAGAACAATAAATAATAAGTTACATGGATGAGAAGAAAACCCTGTTTGGCCAAAATGTCAAAGTTTGATCCCCTCTAACTCAGAGAGATCTTGACCGATCTTGTTGAAAAATTGTGTCTAAACTACTATCCAATAGGACTAACCTTGGTGTAAATTTCATCCCGATCGGAAGACATCGTTTTCAAAAGTTGGTGCACTTGACATGTAATCCCCCATCTATATGAATTTTGGGATACAGACTACCGAGTATGTGGGCATCAGCGCAGAATGAACCTATTGCTAATTCTAACGTCTAAGGGTTCCTCGGCCCAAAAAGGGAAAAAAATTTACGCTTGGTATCTTCTAAACAAACGAATCTAGGAATATCAAATATAGTTTGTGGATTACATTAGAGACAGAAACATCAGAAGAGAGAAAAACTTTTGGAAATTCGGGTGTTAAGGGGGTAAAAATAGTAAAAATGCATCTTCTTTAGAAAGTAATTTAGGAATATGAAATTTGATATGTACGTTCCCCCAGAGACAGAACCATCGGCCAAAAATAAAAATTTTTTAAATTCCCCTTCAGCGGGTAAAAGCGGACAAAAAAGTGGAAAATTATAAGAAATGAATCTAGGAATATGAAATTTGATGTATAGACTCCATACTAAAAACAAACATTGGTTAAGGATTAATTTTTTCGAAATTCGGCCATTTAAGGGGAAAAACGGCCAAAAATGGTAAAAATTAAACTTTTTCGCATCTTCTTAACATAATTATCTATACTAGCAGATTCCAGCACTCGAAATTCGAGTGCAAATTCTAGGAAATTTTATTTTTTCATTTAATAAAGACCCTAAGGGTATGCTTCACAATTCAACTCATTATAAATGAAGAAACCAAACTCAACACATTAACACAAACACATTAACAAATTTAATAAACACACACATAGCATTGCATAATTTTATGTAGTTGTTGGTAGCAACTTTAAACGATCATAACTCCAAAAAAATATTCCGAACGATGAAAATCTGTAAATCTGGGTAAAGACTGAAAAGAAATACCTTTCAAATGATAAATTTTTTGTCGGCTTATATGCGAAAAGTGCTATCTACATTTGACATCAATATTTTGATTTCAAACTTTTTTCTGATATAACTGTCATATATAGTATTAATTTTGATTAGTACGACTATTTCTTAATAGATATTGTAGCAAATCGATCGACGAATAATTTGAGATGTTATTAATAAATTGGTTTTACATGCTCTCTTTAAAATAATGATTGATGCAGATAGCACTTTTTTAATATACATAAGTCCTCAATATATAAATTTGTTTATAACAAAAAAAAAAATAAAATAATAATAAAAATTAAAAATTAATTAATCTACATATTTTAATAAAATAACGAATAAATTTGAGGAATTTTATGAATACATTAATTTTGTTTTATTTAAAAAAAATCCTGATGAAGAAAATATTTATAGATTTTCATAACGAGTCAATTTGACATCACCACTACCCCAAGGGTGAATTTCAGAAAATAAGTTCAGAATTTTATTTTCTAGAATCATTAAAATATAATCAACAAGCTCTATCGAAATTGTTCAACAAATATATATTATTTCGATATTTTGTTTTTAAAAAAATTTAAATATCTTTAAATTTGATTTTTGACCTGAAAGAGGGACAGTTTATAGTATTTAAATTTATATTAAGTATTATAATATTTTGATTAAATATATTTGAAATATCAAAACGCCAAAAAGATTTAGCATAAATATTTAAAAAGTATGAAAAATCAAATTTTTCTTCAAATCCGCTGAAATCAAAACGCTCCCCTCGCCAAATTAAGAACAGGATACCTACAATATTTGGCATTTTTAATCACATATATTTTGTTAATAAGACCTTAAAGTCCAATCGTTCATTTCGGTAAATTTGTTGAACAAAATTTTTGAAAAAGTAAAATTGGAGATTTTGAAATAATGCTAAAAAATGCGTACCATTTTGACAATAATTTAGAACGGCATAACAGCAGACGAGTTACAAACTACTTTACATAAGATCATTTGGGGATCAGAAGAATGCAAAACTGTTGCTGTTGTAAATTATTTCAATGTCTTTAAAAATGTGAGCTCGGTTATCTTAATCAAGTGGTCTGCGGCGCATTTATTGCCTGGGGAACTTGATATAATTTGGGTGTTTTTGAACGGATAATAGATTTTGTTATTTTATTAGAAAGATAATTTACTCTTGATTTTGGTTTATTAATTACTTTAATTTATACGCTATTACTAATATCAAATATTTTTGTGAAAATTATTTTTTTTGATAATTTTTACATATAAATTCATATTTAAAATTTGAACTTAATTCGCGTCCAGAGAATATTGTCCGATTTTGCTCAAAATTTGTGCACTAAAGTTTTAAATCCAGTGTCACAATAATCCGATCCGCACACCTCAAAATTCGACCAAAATTTTTTTTCATACATACCGCTCTTACCCTAATATACCTTACGACCATTTTAGTCAATCGGAAAAGGGTTATTTGTATGGGGACCAGGTCTGAACGTGCACCGAATTTCATCAGTTTCAATGAAGTTTGTTCTACGGTCGATAAAATAATAAATGCTAAATTATATTTATATTTGCGACGGACGGACAACGCTAAATCAACTTAGATTTTTAGTCGCTCGATATAACAAAATATTGTCTTGCTCAGAAATATATGTCTTATTTACAAACGTCAGCACAAACTCATTATAGCGTATAACTGATATAGGCGAAACCAATTCAAACTGAATAATGACATCAATTTTATTAAAATTTACATCAATAGAGGAATAAAAATTTCAAGTGATTATTATGGCCATTTATGGCTCTTAAGGAAACCACCGCAATCTTATATCATATCATATTTTTTTTTGCTTTGTTGAAGGGCATAACAAATAACCATTGGCGGCTGTTATAAAAAATTCTTAGAAATATTACTAACATTCATGAGTCCATTAATAGCAAATGAATTTCTTACAATGATTATTTTTTATAGAATAATCGATCTTAAATGGAAGAAATGATAATGACTCTTAAAGTTTTTCTGATATATTAACAAAATAGTTCAGTTTCAAAATTATCAGTTTGTATGCGACAATATTTCAGGTCAAAAATTGACTGCTCTGTAGCTCAAAAAATAGTTTACCATTTAATAATTTTTTTCTTTTTTTAGGTCTTGTAAATTTTAGACCATATCATTGAAAGGAAAGGATTTGTCCAATTTATTGTAAAATATGTTATACTTGTTCATAATTGTTTTCATTATAAAATGTTAAGCTTAAATATCAATTGTATACGATTATGAAAAGAGCAACTTAGAATTCTGAATATGCAAATAATAAGTTTCCACACTATTTACAATATTTGAATATAAAATTATTTACGAAGTTAAATATTTCCATTTTTTTTTTGATAATTAAATACATTAAATAATAAATGTGTTCCCATATAATTCTGTATATGATATACACACGATTAAATCTATATTATTTTTTATATATTTTTGTTTACATTATTTGCATAATTTCTTGATGTGGCATAACATAGTTATTATCATTACCATAATAACTATTAATTAATTCCTCCTTGAAATCCTCAATTGCTCAATTTAACAGAGTACATAGATTGCACGGAGCGAAACACCCAACAAAAAAAGGCACAACACTTGCAAAATATGAATGGCACTCGTTTTAAATGATGGATAGAAATAATGTAAATTAAGATGAAATTTCAACAACAATTTCCGGCAAATGGTTGCCTCAGTTTAGCAGTTTTTTCTTCTGATCCTTACCTATGTGCCTGAAAATTAGAAAATTTTAAGTAATTTGTTTTTTCATTTTTTTTTTTTCTTTTTTGGTTGTTGGGTTATATTATTATAATTACTTCATCAGTGGAGGTAGTTTAAAAATGATTATATTACAACAGCTGAAAAACAAAACACAAGCGTAAGTGTGTGTATAGGTATTACAAAAAAAAAATATATATATATATATATATATTGATGATGATGTAAATGAAACCGCCAATGAGTGGTTGTTTGCTTCCCTATAAACAGCATTTGCTGATATTAATTAATTTTATATGAATCACTTTATCAAGACTATAATTTATGGACAAAACATTGTTAAATCGATTAATAGCACTAAACACATAAGCATTTGTATATGATGGTTAAAATTGACCCATGTATTTGGATGATTATTAAATAAAACTTCTGGTTTAGTACTGTGTTGCTGCAGGACTGAATCTTTGATTTGCTTTAGTTTTAAACAAAAAAACAGCTCTCGCCCTCTTGACATATTAATTTATTTTATGTAAATATGAATTTTTGATTTTTCATTTTGCGGATTAAAATGCGAACTTCCAGACAAGACTTTCCCCCCTTATTTCGACAGATTCAGCAAATCCGATTAGTTTCCCTATATATAATTCAAGCTATGGAAGGAGATTGTACGTCTTTTTCGATCGTTTTATTCTAAAAGTGAAACAAATTTTTGAATTTTTATACACATTCTTTTTCATTTCAGCGATCATGAGTGCAACAGATGGACGGAAAAAACGTAGTCATAACTTAATGTCGATTTCAAACATGTTTGATTGTATACTACTACTAGATCAGTTTCCTGATGAGAAATTTTCTACCGATTGCGATTTCCTCATTAAAAATTTGATATAGCACATAACGGTAAGACATAATTTCACCAAATAGGATGGATTAGTAAAATTACTTTATCCCACCTCCTTGGGTAATGCTATTAAAAAATAATTTAATTAGTGTTCAAATAAAAGGTAATGTTGTTGTCATGAACGATTACAGACGTTAAATTAATTATTGAAGAATATTATTGCTAAGATGATGTATTTAAAAATATTTTGCGATTATTTGTTCTAAGTAATTAGCAGTGAATTCATACACCTGGTATACAAAACAATCAATTATAATATTGCTGTGATACATATAACACATACACATATACACATAATTAATGACGACTTAATAATACATAATTCTTTAATATTATTATGTGTAGAAAAAAATAAATGATTTTTGAGCATTTAAGTATCTATAAAAAATTTTAACTATTATTATAAGCAACAAGTCAATACTCGAAACCGTGCGTTTCGGCAGAGAGTTGTTAACCGAACTTTGCTGAGGCAATCTATATACATATAGATAAAATTCATTTTCTGTTTGTCTATTTGTTTGTTTGTTTGACCGCTATACAAATTTTTATTATTCAATGGATTTCTCTGAAATTTAGTGCACATTATCTCTATAGTCCGCGGAAGGTCAACATATACTTCTTATCAGTCACGCCTACTTCTACGCCCACTTTTTATATACAATTCATTTTCTGTTTTTTGTATATTTGTTCGCTACACAAATTTTAACTTTTCAACGGACTTCTCTGAAATTTGGTAAACACGATCGCTATACCCCACAGAAGGCCACAATATGCTTCTTACCGGCCGCGCCTATTTTTACGCCCACTTTGTTTTTAATTCTTTACGGGTTTCGCTCGAATTTACTGCACATTATTCTTATATCCCAGGCAAGGTCGTCATAAATTTTTATCGGCCACGCACACTTTCTTTAATTTTCTATATACGTTTTTAGTGTTTGTTAGCATATTTTAATTTTTCAATGGACTCCCCTAAAAAATTGTGAATAAATCTATTTACTTACTACGCTTGAGTTTACACCATTATGAAATAAATATTGTAAATCAACCTATTACAAATATTCCCGTCTTGCCTTTTTTATTATATGCTAGATGTAACACGGTGTGCTTCGCTACCCGCTCCCCCACCGCCCTCATCGTAATGAAAGAGCTCATGCAAAGTTTCAAGGCTCTCATTATTACAGTGACTCAGATATATGACATTTAATATTAAGTTTGTATGGGGGTGCCACGCGCATTTGTCCAACCCCGCCCATTTTTTTGTCAGACTACTCCCGTTAATAATAGATGGCCTGAGACAAATTTGCAAAGCTCTATCTATCATAGTACTTAATATATTTGATATTAAAAATTTACTTCGTTTGGGAGGTGTCAAGACCACTAAAAAATATTTAAAAAATTACAGTCTGTAGCACTTCCCATATCCGCAGTAAGACTCTGTGAAAATTTCAGGAAGATCAGATGAGTAGTTACGGAGATAATCTTCTACAAACTAACAAACAAACACTCATTACCTTCTTATTATATTATTATTATTATTATTATTAAAGATTATTAGTATTTTTTTTTATTTCTATGCTTGCTGATATACAAGGTTTTGTGTTTTTTCATTCGGCAAAACAATTATCAGATTTTTCGGCGTCCTACCCTGGACCAAGCAAATGTAGCTGCCCATGAAAAGGACATGGATTTTCCGAATTAAACATAGACACACTTGACTATTGGCCTTGAACTTAGAATATCATTTGCTAACTTTTCTTTTTAGCAATTTTTGATTATGACAATTTTAGTTTTGGGCGATTTTTATTTTTCGTGATTTTCGTTTTTGGCGATTTTTGGTTTTTGGCGGTTTTTGAATTTGGCGTTTCTGCACATATTTTCCACGACTAATCACATTGATAACTAATGTACTTATCGTAAAACTGTCGCTTTCGTGGTACTTCAAATTTTTTTTGTAGGAGGTGCCACGCCCATTAATCCCATCCCGTCCAATTTTTATTGAACTACTCACAAAATATCGAGTCGTTCCCTTTTACAGTATAGCAGTTATATGATATTAGATATATACTTTGCATGGGGAGTGCCACGCCCATTGGTGTGATCCCGCCAATTTTTTGTCAGACTACTCATACTAATATCTGATGGGCTCGTGCAAAGTGCCCAAGTTTTTTTTTTAGTACACCATTTATATGATATAATATATTTACTTTTTATGGGCGGTGCCACGCCCAATATTCCGATCGCGCCCATTTTTGTCTAATTAATCACTCACACAAAGCCCCAAGACTCTCTCTAATACAGTAGTATAGATATATGGCATTTTATATTTACTTTGTATCGCAAGTGCCGCTCCTATTGGTCCGATACTGCCCATTTTTGTCCGACTACATACATTAATAATAGGTGACATCAGACAAATTTTAAAAGATTTTTCTATCACAGTACTCGAGATATATAATATTGAATTATTGCTTTGTATGGGAGTTACCACGCCCATTTATCCGATCCCGCCCATATCCGGCGTAGCTTCTAATATTGACAATAAGTGACCTCACACAAATTTTCAAAGCTCTTCCTATCATAGTACTCAATATATATGATATCAAAAATTTACTTTGTGTGGGAGGTGCCACGCCCACTAAAAATATTTAAAAAATTATAGCCTATAGCACTTCCCATATCCGCAGTAAGAATCTGTGAAAATTTCAGGAAGATCAAAAGGGGAGTTACGGAGATTACCTACTACAAACAAACACACATTACCTCTTTATTATATTGGTATAGATGGTATAGATAACTCATATAATAAAAAAAGGCACCTCAAAATTAATGCAGATTTATTTCATGGGTGAACAGATACAAGTTGACTACCATTGTAGGATTACTCCGATGAGGTTAATTCGTACAAATATTTCCATCTCCCACATTGGAAAACAAAATATTACATTTATTTCCATCTCGCCTTTTGGCTATATTGGAAAGCAACCTGTTTCAAAATTTCCATTTCATCTTTTTCACTATATAAATGAGTTGTAGAGGTGGAAAAAGAACTATTTACAATTGTGACTTGCACAGGAAAGCATAGCATATGGGCCGTACTAGACTAAACAGAACTCTAGAGAATTCGATCAGACCCAAATTCTTATCGAGTCTCAACGATTTAGACATTTTGATTCGATAAATGCTGAAACACCTGAGCAAACCCAATAATGTCTTGAAGCCCAGAAATCAAGACAGGCATTGTTAAGAGAAGCGGAAATGCCTGTATCTATCCAAGTGCATCTAGAAATCCGGCGGCTAAGACAAGCTGAGTTGAGAGATTGTGAAACTCCTGAAACGAGACAACAATGTCTCTTGAGGCCCATCGGATAAAACACGCTGACTCCACACAATATGAAACTGCTGATATACCTACCATAAAACTTTTGTAAGTTGGTTCCTTCATTGCAAGAGATGGTACAAAAAGTTTTTCCTAACATGACGTGCATAAGAGGACAATCTCTTACGGTAGCATGTATCAACTTAGAATCTTCCTGTTTTTTGCATAGACAATTATATGTCGCCTGCTCCAGAGTTGGGAGCCAGCACAATCTTTTCGTATATGCACCAGAAGGAAAAACCAGAAATGTTGTATATCCCAAAGATCTAGAATAACTAAAATACATAACTTTTAGACATCATACACTCAGAATAATCCATGCATAAACATAGTTAGTTGTAATGGTAAGCATGCGCTGAGTACTTAGTCCCCAATGAACAAATTCCCAAAAAAATGAACATATTTGGTGGGAAGGAGCGGTGCGCGGACGCGGACTGGTATGGCTGCCAAACACAACTCAGTTAAAATATCGCAATGATGTGAAAAATATATTTTGCCGTCATATTTGATGTTCACAAAATAAATAAACTTAAAAAAAAAAAAAAAACTTAAAGCGGTTTCGCAGCTTACAAAAAAACTTCTAAATTAAAAAATCAAAAATTTTAAATTGACATTGGGAAATTTTTTTTCATCAAGAAAAAATTCCCCAATCCCATATAAATTTTTGGGAGAAAGTTTATTTATTTATTTTTTTGTTCATTGTGGACTAGGTACTCAGCGCCTGGTAAACATAGTAATCCATTTTTCAAGTCAAAGGCCTTTGAATCCCGGACAAGACCGGGTAAAAACAGCTAGTATTTAATATTTCATCATGGTCTCTTGTTATGAATTTATGAATATTTGCTTCTATTTCCAAATATTGTAAGGTCACTCCAGCATTTTTAAGAAAACTTACTTCATCTTGACCAATTTTTATGACATCAGTATTTAGTAAATTATCAGATCTAAATTAATTTTTAATTTTATTAAATATATTTGCTGAATTTTATGCTATTTTGAAAAATTCATAAGTTATATTATTTTCATATAGGCAACAGGTCAAAAAATGGACCGAAATTTAACATACATAGATCTATGTTTTGGCATAAATTTAAGTGAAGATAGCCAATCAGCTTTATATGTGGGCTATGACTAAATAGGGTCCTACCAGGTCTTCTTAGGACTACTGTTTTTTTAGGTGTAATAAACAGAAGTACTTGGTGTATATATATATATATGTACGTTCGATAATCTATATCTTATGACAACTTTATATCTTACTAATAGGGTTATTTATGTGAGGGATAGGGGAGACATAAGCACCGCTTTTCAGAGGTTTACATGGCCACAAAGACAGACGAACAGACAGACAGACAGATGGACTGACAAACAGGCATCACTTAGTGGACTCAGAAAGTGATTCTGAGTCGATCGGTATAATGAAGGGTGGGTCCAGGTCAGAATTCACCAAGCTTGGTAACTCTTTCTTTAAGGCAATAAAAAATTACAAATGAGTATCATTTTACATTTTACAATATTCAGTAGGCGTTTTTAGAAATAAACAAACAGAAATATTATTGCTTTAAATCAAAAGCAGATTCCAGCCCTCGAAATTCGAGTGCAAATTCTAGGAAATTTTATTTTGTCATTAAATAAAGACCCTAAAGGTATGCTATTCAATTATAGTCAATTCGCAAATCAACACAAATAACAAACTCATTTTTATTACAAACACATTAACAAATTTAATAAACACACACACAGCATTGTATAATTATACCCTATACCACTATGTGGTTTGGGTATAATGACTTTGTGCTGCTGTTTGTAACAACCAAAAATATTTGACCTAGACCCATCTTTAATTATACCGATCGAATCAGAATCATTTTTTGAGTTGATTTAACAATGTCCGTCCGTCCGTCCGTCTGTCCGTCCGTCCGTCCGTCCGTCTGTGTGTCCATGTAAAGCTTGTAATCAAACTGCAGGTCGCAAATATGAATATATTTTGATGAAATTTGGTATATAAGCTTTTATCGGCCATGGGATGAACGCTATTGAAATTGGTGAGAATCGGTCCATGTTCAGACCTAGCCCCCATACAAATTACCCCTATGAAATCGACATAAATTGCCATAAGATCCAAATTGTCATATAGATCTTACTCAAATTGGGTTTATATGCGTTCATTACATCCATTAATGAGTAGTCCAAAAATGATCCCTTTGGCCCCATATAGGGCTGCTTCCCGATCTTCACTTAAATCTATTAAAAAACAAAAATATTGCACTGATTCTTCTCAGATTTGGTTTGTATATATTTTTGCAAAATACAAGAGACTTTTCCAAACATGATAAGGATCGGTCCATTTTTGGACCTAGTCCCCATATAGATATAGCATCCGATATGAACTTTTTCATATCTGCAGCCAAAAAAATTAATAAAAATCCCACTCAAATTTGGTTTTCGCTTATTTTCTATAACCAGTTAGTTGGGCCTAAGAGATAGGGTTTCTAAACGCATGGTATAGGGTATCGTATAGTCGGTCTAGACCGACTATAATTTTCTTACTTGTTTTATGTATGTGTTAGTAGCAACTTTAAATGCAATTTTCTCGAAACAAAGGAAAAAATTAAAAATCTGTAAATCTGAAAAATGGCTAAAAAGAAATACCATTCAATAATATAAGCTTGGTCAAAAACGGAATTAAAGCGGTAGAAGAAAAATCGGTCACAAGAAATCGCCTAGACTATTAAAATTATAGATAGGCACACAGAAATATTATTGTTTTAAATCAAGTGAGTTCAATTTGGTAAAAGGTGTGCTTATATAAGTTTAATTTTTTTTGGAATATTCATGCTATTTTCAAATAACACATCTTGTGTGTAATCGATTCTCAATACGTATTAAGTATAGTTCAAAGGATAAATGATTCGATTTTAATTACATCATTAATAAAAGGATATATTCTTCAAACTCTATCTAAGGAAAACCTAAATATTATCATTCAGAATTGTAAGTAAAGAAGGCTGAAAACTACAGTGGTTTTCTCTGTTTATACCCTATACCACTATGTGGTTTGGGTATAATGACTTTGTGCTGCTGTTTGTAACAACTAAAAATATTTGACCTAGATCCATCTTTAATTATACCGATCGAATCAGAATCACTTTCTGAGTTGATTTAACAATGTCCGTCCGTCCGTCCGTCCGTCCGTCTGTGTGTCCATGTAAACCTTGTAATCAAACTGCAGTTCGCAAATATGAATATATTTTGACGAAATTGGTATATAAGCTTTTATCGGCCATGGGATGAACGCTATTGAAATTGGTGAGAATCGGTCCATGTTCAGACCTAGCCCCATACAAATTACCCCTATGAAATCGACATAAATTGTCATAAGATCCAAATTGTCATATAGATCCTACTCAAATTGGGATTATATGCGTTCATTACATCCATTAATGGGTAGTCCCAAAATGATCCCTTTGGCCCCATATAGAGCTGCTTCCCGATCTTCACTTAAATCTATTAAAAAACAAAAATATTGCACTGATTCTTCTCAAATTTTGTTTGTATATATTTTTGCAAAATACAAGAGACTTTACCAAACATGATCAGGATCGGTCCATTTTTGGACCTAGTCCCCATATAGATATAGCATCCGATATGAAGTTTTTCATATCTGCAGCCAAAAAAAAAATAATAAAAATCCCACTCAAATTTGGTTTTTGCTTATTTTCTATGTCCAGTTAGTTGGGCCTAAGAGATAGGGTTTCTAAACGCATGGTATAGGGTATCGTATAGTCGGTCTAGACCGACTATAATTTTCTTACTTGTTTAATAATAGCTTATTGCAATTTGAATATATTTGTGTTAGAACTTCCGTTACCATTATATGCCAATCAATTACTATGTATTATAACATCAATTATATTTAACATGCTCTTTTGTTCCTATAATATGATCCTTAGTTACACTTCAAATAAACACGTTTATTGGCAACACTATTTTCATGCACTCTCATGTTATTGTTGGTGATATATTCAATTATTTTACAGATAACTTGTGAATCTGAAAACGTTGAACTAGTTTTTTAATTATTATTTTATAAAATTTTCATATAAAAGTTTTTAACTTTATAAAGTCTAGAAATAACAATTAAAAGGGATTAAAAATTTTTTTGATAACTCTTTCAATTTTGTTTTTTAAAAATAATCGAACACCCGGTTTGTTTCAATTTTATATACACCAGTGATTGCCATAAATTGTTTCTATATTTATTTCTGCTACAAAATTTATGTTTTTTTTATAAGAATTCCAAAAGAATATAAAATATATATTCATCTTAGAATGGAAATTTTTATCAATAATAATTTACACTAAATCGACTCGATTTAACAATTCACCCATCCGTGTTTCAGTGAACGTAAAACTGGTATGCAAACTAATGGTCGCCATTATACAAATAAATATTTAGATGAAATTTGGTGTATGAGCTTTTTTAAGGTCTATATTTTGTTTACTTAAGATGTGTTCACACTATGTGTTTTTCTTATTTTTTTATCACGTGCAATTTGTACACATAGTGTGAACCCTTTCAAAATTGTTTACTTACAATACATTTGGCAAGACATATGTAAATTTTTCAATTAGAACAGGTTCTATTTTGGCATGACAACCGTATGAAAATACAACACTGCTTGTGGCGAAAGAAAAACAGAGTAAATTATAAAGATAAATAATGAAAGAAAAATAAATGGTTTAATATTAATTAACAATTGAAAAATATATAAAATATATAGCTTTATTTTTAACAATAAATTTTTGTAAATTCAGAAATTAAGTCAGCTGTTGTTTACATTTAGAGGTTATGTCATATGGAAATACATATGTACGTTTGAACGCAAAAATTATGAATCGTATATAAAACGCCAATTTTGACAAACACACGGAATTACGAATGGATCGTAAAACTGAATTTACATATGAAAATACACATAGAGTAAACATACCTTTAGAATGACTTTAATTTCTTACCTGCTTATGTTTCTTTTTTTTTGTATTAAATATATTCTTAAATTAATATTTTACCAGCTAATTCAGATAAAATATTTTTAAATTTGTTTTTTTTTTTTAAATATTTATATCTGAAAATTTGTAGTGAAGTATCACTTGATTTTTTTTATACCCTATACCGCTATGTGGTTTGGATATAATGACTTTGTGCTGCTGTTTGTTACTACCAAAATATTTGACCTTGACCCATCTTTTATTATACCGATCGAATCAGAATCACTATCTGATTCTATTTAAGATGTCCGTCCGTCCGCCTGTGTGTCCATATAAACCTTTTAATCAAACTGCAGGTCGCAAATATGAATATGTTTTGATGAAATTTGGTATATAAGCTTTTATCGGCTATAGCATGCATCGGTCTATGTTCAGACCTAGCCCCCATACAAATGACCCCTATAAAGTCGACGTAAGTTGCCATAAGATCAAATTGTCGTATAGATCTTCATCAAATTGGGTTTATATGCGTTTATTACATCCATTAATGAGTAGTCTAAAAATGATTCCTATGGGACAACTCTTAGTCATAGGCCCCATATAGAGCTGCTTCCCGATCTTCACTTAAATCTATCAAAAAACCAAAAATATTGCACTGATTCTACTCAAATTTTGTTTGTATATATTTTTGCAAAATACAAGAGACTTTACCAAACATGGCCATGATCGGTCCTTTTTTGGGAATAGTCCCCATATAGATATAACATCCGACATGAATTTTTCCATGTCTGCAGCCAAACAAATTAACAAAAATCCCACTCAAATTTGGTTTATGCTTATTTTCTATATCCAGTTAGTTGGGTCTAAGAGATAGGGTCTCTAAACGCATGGTGGGGGGTATCATATAGTCAGTCTAGACCGACTATAACTTTCTTACTTGTTTTAAATTATCGTATGATTTCTAAGGTCTCAAAATATTCTTATTGGGATCAAATTTTGGGTATTATAATGTCGGCTGCGTGAAATATTGAATTTCGTTGGTGTTCCATGAAGTAATTAGGGAACTCATAAGCTCTCTACTCTAGTAAAAGAAATATAACAACGCAA
Source organism: Cordilura impudica (assembly GCA_963682025.1). Lineage (NCBI taxonomy): Eukaryota > Metazoa > Arthropoda > Insecta > Diptera > Scathophagidae > Cordilura > Cordilura impudica. The sequence continues at coordinate 6,075,975 of OY821519.1, forward strand.
ATAAAAACTTTATTCTTTCTCTAGAAGACGCGATCATTGTTTTTTTATAAAATTTCAGAATATACAGAATTATGCAGATTGACTTGAACAACCTATTTGCAATTAGAATAAGTAAAAAAGTAAAATTGTTATTAATAATTGGAGACAAAAAGATCATTTTTGAGGATGTTTGTAGAATGCAGAAAAGCTCTGAAGTTTAATGTATGCCATATAAGAAACAGTGGTTTATAGTTATTATAAAAGCTAATTTAATAATAACGCATATTAAAAAGATGAATTCTAAAATAAATTATAGTAAAAAAAAAATATTCTGTAATGTGATAGAAATGACACTGCTTTTAGTTTCAAAATGACTTAACTACACTTTAAAATACTTATAAAAAATTATTGTCATATTTTCATGCCATTTTAGCTCATTTCTTTAAAATTGCATCAAAAAAATTATTTAAATTAAAATTTTAAAATTATGCCTAAAGTTGACGTTTGCATGGAATTACCGTATGGGCAAATCCGAAAAAATATATACCAAACGCGAAATTTTAAAGTTATCAAAACTGAGTATATATGATAATGGAATAATAGGCTATATATTCAACCTTCAAAATACATGAAGGATCATGTTTTCTGGTGATCCATATCAGAGCGGCAGGGCAATATCTACACCTACCTCGTATTTTCATTTATTCTTCTAAAAGAAGAGATTTGTAGGTAGACATAAAAACCGAACCGCAACCATTTATAAATTTCATTTTATAAGAAACTTAAAATATATTTAATTGCATGCAATTAAATGTAAAAAAGCCTTCGAAAGAAATTCGAAAGTTATAGATAACGTTAAGCAGATATGAGCACACAGGGTGTAAAGTACTTCACAAAAAAAAAGGTTTTTTAAATTTCACGGTTTGAATTTATTTTTTTTTTTTCAATCTAACAAGCTTTGCAAAGAGTGCTAATGGTGAAACTTGAAAAAAAAAAATATGCGTACTTATATAAAAGGTTAATTGAAAATATATATATAAATTGTGTAACGTACGTCACAATATGAAAATACTCTTAAATGATATTTATTGAACTATCAATTGCCGGCTTTTAAACTGCATAATTTTATAAAACGTTCGCAGCAAAGTTACTTTGAGGATTCAAAAACTCAAATTCTACCAAATGACCTAATATTGCAAGTGGCTTTTGCTGAAAACTATAGAACTATGTTCCAGAATGAGGTTCAATCAGCTCATTTTAGTTATTCACAAATAACTTTGTTTACTTACGTAGCATGGTTCGGTAACTGCACCAAGTCAGTCTGTATTGTAAGTGACGAACTTTGTCATGATAAGAAATCGATTTATTGTTTTCTTAAAATAATATTGCGCACAATAAAAAGGTTTATTCTATGAACAGAATAAAGGTCTTTTCCGATGGCCGTGGAAGTCAATTTAAAAATAAATATATTCTTAGAAGCAGTCCAAAATTCGTAAAGGAATTTGACGTGAAATGTTTTGAATGGAATTTTTCGCTAAATCCAACGGTAAAGGCGATGTGGACAGAATAGGTGCTGTTGTAAAGCGGAAAGTTTGGCAATTGGTACGATCACAACACCTTATTTAAAATAATGCTCGGGAATTTCACAAGCTAGCAAAAGCCAATATAAATGATATTTCGATGATATATGCTTCAAAAAATTATGTTAAAAGCACAACACAATAAATTAAATAGAAATATTCCAAAAAATAAATCGTATCTTCATTTTGTTGCGCATTATAACGATTCCAAAATCGATGTTGCCTTACAACAGGGTCTAAAAAAATTAAAACTGATTGAAATGCTTAAAAATATTTATATCAAAGAAAATTATTGTTTCATTTACATACTATCAGATCGCAAGAACAAGCGTAACGTACGCTACGTAACGAACGTCACACACATATTTTAAATTTTTAAATAAACCTTAAAATTTATCATCCTTTTTAAAGCTATTTTAGTACCCTTGAATATTCCTCTTTCTTTTTCGTTTTGGGAGTTTTCATGGTTACAATGCAAAATTCGCTAAAAATTATCGAAATGCATGTTGACTCTTAGCCGAATTCCTTTTTTTGTAACGCACGTCACAGCACTTTCGGCACGAATATTTTGTTTCCTGAAAAACATTGAAATACAAATTAAATGGCTTTTGAAAATACTCCCAAAGACCTATTTTAATTGAAGTTTATAAACAAATATCTCATTCGGAATTCAAACGGGATTGATACAAACTAAATAATAAGCGTACAAACGTAACGTACGTCACGCAGGATTTGCCCATATGGAGAACTCATAAATAAATAATTCTGGATGGATGGATTTTTGCATAAAAATACCGCTATATTATACTAATTTAAAAGAAAAGCTGTGATATTTATATGCAATAAATGAAAAATTATTTACACAGTGTAAAAACCATTCTGTGGGTGAGAAATTCCGAGTTAGTGTAAAAGTAATATTACTAGTATAGTGAAACCTCCAAACGGTTTGGCGGTATCAGGGCAAACATTTTTTTGTAGTTTTTTTTATATATTTTCCTTTCGTGCAACTGTTTTTGCTTAGTTTCTCTTCGGCAAAGAGCTGCAGCAAATCAAGTTCGACTAATTTTTTCGAATAAAATTATCGAGAAATTGTCAGCTTTGCCCCCTTTTTTTTTATAAATTTTTCGAATAACTTAACACATTTGGGGCGCATGATTATTAATTGTTAGTAAGGTAGAAGATGTGTATACATACCTCTACAATGAGATACGTCTATATTCATAGAAGTTATTTATTTAAGCCTTCGTTACAATTTTCCTGAATAACGCAATGAGAAATCATCAATGGTTCTTAATTTATAGGTAATGAAAAATTATAAAAGTACTGAACAAAAAGTTTGGCCCTAGTACTTTCACTCTGACTTGGAATTTATCACCTCCCAGCCAATGACCCCGAAAATATTCCACAGTGGTATTTTTACATAATTGCACATTCGTCTTTTTGAAAAATAAAGGGTAGACAATGGAACAAAGCTCATCGGTATATCAATGCCCATATTATATTATATCGATTTATTATATGTAGGCTGTGAATAGTTTGTTAGTTAACACATTGAAAAGTAAGTATTTCTATAGTCAGCTTAAATATACTGCATAGTGGGCTTCCACGAAGAAAAATTTAATAAAAAAATATGCATATAATTATGTTAAGAAATATTTTGAAACTGAGAAAAAATAGCACACTACATACAGGACTAAACTTGTTTCATAAATTTCCGGTTAAAATCATTTAAAATTTTAGTTTTAAATTTTTTTCTTTCTCAATCTTTTCTCTCAAGTAATTTATAGTATTTGTTAAAGGATTTAACCGCTTGCTGATCTTGTGCATGTTCCATCCAGCTAAGTACTTATATTCTCATTTATATGTATGTTTTTGAAATGTAGACAACTTAAGGTAAAAACTTAGCAGTAAAATTTGGCGCATCCACAAAATGTATTGGAGCCATAAGTTTGTCTTTTCACATGTTACTCACTGATGTATATTTTGGCAGAGATATTACATTTTAATTGTTTTATGACCAGTTATTTATATTTGTATTATTATTATTTTTTTTTTTTCAGCCTATATGATGGACAGACTTATGCTTACAAATTGTAAATCAAGATTTAGTTTATTTTTTGGAGTGTATTTTTTTTAATTTTAATATTTATTCTTTTATATTGCTAAGTCGTTACTATTGCATATATTTAAGGATAAACCAGTGGACATGATGATAGAAATTTAATAAAATTAAGTAAGTTATTAAAAATTATTAATTATAATAAAAAGAACAGATTTAAATATACTGACTAAAATAAAAAGAACTATTTTTTATTAGTGCTAGTACCAATACAAATCTTTTAGAAGTATGAATTATAAAACAAATTTCTAAACTCGAAGACATATTTTAAATCCTGTATTTGATAAAGCCAAATTTTTATAAAACTCATCAAAATACCTAAAAAGGTATTTAGCGATTCACCTTTGCCGGTTCTAATACTCTTACGTAGTCATTTAGGCAGTCCTTACTTCATTTCACAAAGTAATGTTTTATTCTTTGAAACTTTAAACACTGGAAATTATTTGCATACATCTTTTTTTGTGTGAAAAACTTAAACTTTTGTCGAAGTGAAAGTGTTTATATATAAAGGGTTAAGGCAAGAGAAGAAAAACTATTCCTTTTTAAAAATAGCAGAAAAGTTTTATTTAATTAAATACACAATAATAAGCTAGAACTAGAACTCATAAAAAATAAAGATAAAAGTAAACAATGTTTTTCATTTTCTACAGATACGCTTGAAAGAAATTAACTTTTCTATTCGCTTTAAGTGTTGAATGGATTTCTTTCATAGCAAGAACAAAACATAAGAAAAAAATTGTATTAAAGAAAAAATAAATAAACTTAAGATATCTTTTAATATAATCCAGGCTTTCATTCTCTCATATAAATATAAGTGGAAATTGAAATAAAATTTTGATAAATAACTTGAAAATAATTTTTTGTCTTTAAAGTGTAGTAACAATTGTCTCACATAATACTTCGTTTGATCTTATTAAATATTCATTTATTGTAAAGCCAAGGTGGGGACAATATTTTTGGTTTCTTCATTTTCGGCTTATATAAAAAGATCGTTTGGTTTACCAACTCTAGAGCAAAGAATGAACTTTCCAAATTCTAACAGCAAAGTTGCATTGACTGGTATTGAGATATATTGATTGGCATTGCATACGCCAGACGAAATAAGAATTGTAAAACTTTAAATGGAATCGTGATTCATAGCAATATAATACACTCTCCTTTTAATTTGCCATAGATAATTGTCGATTCAATAATGTTACCTAATATTCTATTGGATATGAACCGCGTTCCTTATAAATATTTTGGTGTATTTAGGTTTCGAGCAGTGTAATTGTTGATCCAACTTTCAATAGTAATTTATATGGTGAAAGATAACAGAACAGATAATTCGAGATATCTGATATTCAATTATATCTTTGTAATGCCCATTTATCCCATCCCGTCCAGTTACAGCATGGCTACTGATGGCGTTATACAAATTTGCAAAGCTTTTCTTGTCGCCGAACTCAATATATGTGATATTGTAGGTTTACTTCATATGGGAGGTGCCACGCCTACAGCTCCGATACCACCAGTTTTCAGCACACCTACTCAGACTATTAACCTATGATCTCGCACAAGTATTGTCAATCACCCTTTTATATTGTTCTAGATATAGGATATTAAAAATTAACTTTCTATCGGAGTCATACAAATTTTCAAGGCTCTCCCTGTTATACTCAAGTGATATGAAATTTAATATTTACTTTGTGTGGTAGGTGCCACGCCTACTGATACGATATTGCCCATATTCAGCAAGGCTACTCACACTATTTGCCTGTGAAATCACACACATTATCATTACTCTCCCTTTTATATTGCTAACGATATACGATATATATAAATATATATATCTTCTATTCTATATATAAAAGAGTTGCGTGAGTGACTGACTGACTGACTGACTGACCCATTCATCATCGCCAGCCCAAACCGCTGAACCTAGAAACTTAAAATTTGGCATGTAAGTTCCTTCTACAGAGTATAGATCCACTAAGACGGCATTTTTGGAAATTCGAATTTTTAGGGGGTAAAATGGGGTAAAAACTGTCCAAAAAGGGACATTTAAAAAAAATTTTTAAGAAATGCCCCAGAAATATCAAATTTTGGACATAGGTTGCTTTTACGACGCAGACTCGAACCAAAATATGTATTTTTGGAAATTCGCATTTAAAGGGGGTAAAAAGGGATAAAAACGGCCCAAAAAGGGACATATTTAAACATGGTCCCAGGAATATGAAATTTAGAATGTAGGTTCCTTTCAGGACGTACACTCGAACCAAAATATAAATTTTTGGAAATTCTCACTTTAAGGGGGGTAAAAAGGGATAAAAGCGTCCCAAAAGGGAATATTTTTAAAAATGGTCCCAGGAATATGATATTTGGAATATGGGGTCCTTTTGGGAGGCAGATTTAAACCGAAAAATGGATTCTTAGGAATTCACGCTTTAAGGAGCTAAAAAGGGGAAAACAAAAGGGAAAAAAATTTACATTTGGTATCTTCTAAACAAATGAAGTAGGAATATGAAATACAGTATGTGGATTCCACTAGAGACTTCAGATGCGATGAAAACTTTTGGAATTCGGATTTTAAGGGGGGTAAAACGGTCTTAATATATTAATCTGTATAGATAAATTTTGTCATACAGACTCCACCGAATACATGGGCATCAGCCAGGGATGAATTAATTGGTAATTCTAATAAATGTACATTTGGTATCTTCTAACCAATCGAATATAGAATGAGGTTCGTGAATTCCACTGGAGATAGAAACACCCGATGAGAGGGAAACTTTTGGAAATTCTTAACATATTAGTCTATATTTATGAATTCTGGTATACAGACTCCACCAAATACGTGGGCATCAGTCAAGGATGAATTTATCGGTAATTCTAACTGTGGGGGAGGAAAAACGGCCAGAGAGGTAAAAATTATATATCTGGTATCTTCTAAACAAAAAAAAAACAAAAATATAAAATATAGTTTGTGGATTCCACAAAAGATAGAAACATCAAATGAGGCGGAAGCTTTTGAAAATGCGGATGTTAAAGGGGGGTTGGACAAAAACGGAAGTTTAAAAGTGTACCTTTTTGTATCCTCTTTACAAAGCAAATTGGGAATATGAAATTTGATATATAGATTCCACCAGAGACACATACATCGGAGAAGAATAAACTTTGTTTTAATTCGATTCCTTGGGGGGGTAGGAACGGCCAAAAAATGCGAAAACTGATTCTTTTCAACTGGCAAATTTCTTTTGAAAGTACATTTTAAGAAAACAAGAAAGAAAATGATAGTTGGTCTAGACCGATACCCTATACCATGCGTTTAGAGAATTGGTCTTAGGTCCAACTAATTGGGTTTAAACAAAGTCATAAACCAAATCTACGTCGAAAATTGGACCAATCCTGAACATTTATGGTAAAGTCATTTATTTTTGTAACAACATACACAAACCGATTTTGGGAAAAATCTGTACAAAATTTTTGTTTTTGATAGGTTTAAGTGAATTGTCTTGTATGGTTTAGTTTTGGTCTATGGATTAATGGATGTAATAATTGCACAAAAACCCAATTCGACTGAGATCTATTTGATTATTTGAATCCTATGGAAAGTTAAGTCGATATCATAGGAGTCATTTGAATGGAGAATAGGTCTGAACAAGAGCCCATTTTCACCAATTTCAATAGCGTATGTCCTATGGCTTGATAAATAAAATAATATTATTTTTGATCTTTATAATTAAAATAATTTTCGAACCTATTATGAATAAAAATAATAAACTTGTACAAAATTCCAAACTAGCCAATTTTGTTATACCTTATACCACTATGTGGTTTGGGTATAATGACTTTGTGCTGCTGTTTGAAACTACCAAAAATATTTGACCTAGACCCATCTTTTATTATACCGATTGACTCAAAATCACTTTCTGAATCGATTTAGCGATGTCCGACCGTCCGTCTGTGTGTCCATGTAAATTTTAATCAAACTACAGGTCGCAAATATGAATATATATTGATGAAATTTGGTATATGAGCTTCAGTCGGCCATGGGACAAACTCTGTTGAAATAAGTGAAATTCGGTCCATGTTCAGACCTAGTCCCCATACAAATGACCCCTATGAAATCGACATAAATTGTCATAAGATCTAAATTATCATATAGATCTCACTCAAATTGCTTTTGTATGTCTTTATTATATCCATTAATCAGTAGTCCTAAAATAATCCCTATAGGACAATTCTTAGGCAAAGGCCTCATATAGAGCTGCTTCCCGATCTTCACTTAAATCTGTTAAAAAAAAAACAAAAATATTTCAAAAATTTTTGTCAAATTTGGTTTCTGTATATTTTTTCAAAATATAAGTGACTTAACCAAATACGGTCAGGATCGGATTATTTTTCGACCTAGTCCCCATATAAATATAGCACCCGATATGTACTTTTTCATATCTGCAGCCAAAAAAAAAAACAATTTCCCTCAAATTTGGTTTATGCTTATTTTCTATATCCAGTAAGTTGGACCGAAGCGATAGGGTCTCTAAACCATGATATAGGGTATCGTATAGTCGGTCTAGACCGACCATAATTTTCTTACTTGTTTTTTTTTTTGCGAAATCATTATTTGGTGTGTTCTATATTGGAAGAAAACGCATTTGTGACAAAACTGAGAAAAGTGAAAATTAGAAGTGTAAGTATTCAACAAATTAAAAAAATAACGATTGTTTGTTTGGACAGAGTTGTATCTTCTGAAATTAATACAAAATATAGCTGTATGGTAGAAAACTGAATCTAATCACACTGCTCGTAGGCCTAACTTTAGGTGAGTGTGTTAAAGCGCTAACCAAAAAGTGCAAGTACGAGTGTATGTGAGGGTTCATGGTTCAAAACTCACGGCCGCCCTAAGTAGAAAAATGTTCATATAGAAACAATCTATTCAATTAAGAACATAACAATTATCACAATGTTCAATAAATCGCTGATGAAGGCTGAAATGCCAGAAACCGGTCCGATTAAGAATACAGTGCTGTTATGAATTTTTGAAATATATGCTTTCTTCTTCTTTACCACGCACCATTTATATAAAAAAAAAATATATATAAGAAATATTTTTTTTTAGAGATGCCAAAACAGGGGAAACTTTTAACCTTCTTTACCAGAGTTGATTAAAATAATAAGAATAGAAGAACGAGTGAAGGCAACTATTTAAATATAGATTCTGACATTTTCTCTCAATTGTTATAAAATAATGGCAAGAATAAAGTTTTATGGCGAGTTGAAAACCACAACAATAGATGAGTTTAGTGATGGTCGTAAGCAAAAGAATATTTGTGAGAAATATTCTATGAATAAATTCATAAAATCGTCTGAGTAGCATTAATCTTGCTAAAAAAAACGCACTTTACTGGAATTAGAATACTGTTGGCGAATAGCGTTGATGAAAAAGTTGAATATTTAAATGTCCACAAAACGGCTACACGCTTCAGGGGTTTTACTAAAATAAATTAATGCAATCATTCGGTAAAGGAGTCATCTACCCTCCAAGACCATGTGTTAAAGGTTTCCATTGTTTTGACAACAGCATAAAAATGAATACTTTTAAGTTTTGTTAATTTTTTCTAAAGTTATGTTAATATTTATTCTTTATTAAACAAATAGAACCTACAAATGTTTAAATTAATAAAATAGTTTTTAATCTTATGATAAAATTTTTTATTATTGACCGTCCATGTCGTCAAAAATATATTTTGTTAAAAGTTTCCATCGTATTGTCACTCACATCATATTTCTTATTCTTTTTAAAAATTATTATGGCTTAGATAATTGATGATTGAGTTTGAAATTGTTCAGGCTCAAGATCAAATATTTTTCATTGAAATAAAGCACAAGTATTAGCACATTTGTTTCAAAGATTGATCTATATTCTGCATGACAGGTTATACAGCTGTTTAGGAAGAGTCACCAACCCTCATCAGTAACCAAAAGCTGTAGTTAGTTTGTTTGGTAAAAAGTTAAATTCATATACATTTGCTGAAAACAACTAAATGAGAATTCAAGCAAAAAGTTATACCATATAATCCTCCTCCAATATAATAACTAAAATATAAAACAACTTTGAAACAAATATATTTGTATATGAGTACACATTGCGTACTACAATATACATATTTGTTTTTGTCTTGAAAAAACAAGAAAAACAATTTGGTTTTGCTAAACTTACAATTAGCGTTAACGGCGTATTTTTAATTTTATTATTTTTTATATAAATAAAAAATCTTATTTTCGATCTTTATCAATTTATTGATTTAATTGATACAATAATTACGCTAACAACGTAGCGGATATACTGCTAGTAGACTTATAATTTTATACTTAATGTCTTTCTTTCGAGTGTATGAAGAACTATCACTTGAATTAGTCTACCACTTTTGAAATTGAAATCTTGGAAAATGATTTTTCAAAACAATTTTTTTACACTTTACACACTGATTAACAAAACATATTTAAAACTGTAATTTTAAACTAATTTAATTATCTAATTTCTGACAATTTTCTTTCTCATCAGATATTATAAAATTTGCTCAATCATAGTTATAATTAAATATTTTTTATTTGTTTGTTTTTAACCAGCATTAGAAAAGTTTTTTTTTTGTTACCAACCTTACATATGACTGTTTTTTTTTGCTCAGTTTCTACATTTAGTTTTAATATTTACACAACGTGACTTTCACATTCTTGGTGTCGTTGTGGTTTGAAATAAATAAAAAACTAAAATAAACATGTTTGATGCTGGAAAAGTTGATCTACTGATTTCGTCTGTGAAAACGCAAAATATACCTTAATTAGTAAACAAACTAAAAGTTAAATAATTAAAAATAGTTTACCACAGTACATTACATGTTTATTTGCCAACCAATTTGAAAATATAATTTAAACATTTTTTTTTCCATAAAATATGTATAAACAGTTTCAAATTATTTTCTTTTTCTTTTTTTCTTATAATCATAAAAAAGAAACAGTTGTAGCAAATCTCAGCACAACAATGAACACAAGAATAAAATATAAGGAAAGTGTTGATAATCAACAAGAGTCCTTTTCTGTGAAAAATACACTCCAGCCTTAAACTGTATATACAATTTTTATTGTAAATCCAATTGAGGGAATTTTACGGCATTGTCCAAAAATCCTTTTAAGTTTCTACATTTAAGTATGTGTGGTTGAATTTCTTTCTATTTCTCAACTTATAGTAGGTAAATTATAGTTTTTTTGTTTTTTTTTCTTTTTGGTTTCTAAACTTTATTATCTTCACTTTATAGTCAAGTCACACCTTTGGTTTTTCCTTTTCAAACCAATTGCTGTATACGAAAATGGTTGGTGTATTTGGACAAGAGCAAGTAAGAGGCCAAGTGGAGCAATAAAATTCAAAACCATTGTCCTTTACAGCTTTATGATTTCTATATTGATACAAACAACAAACAATCCTCTTGTAAAGTCCTTATTAGTGTTGATTTTATGTGTCGTTTAAATTACAAACTAAAATATATTTGAAAATTCCCAAATCTTTACAGTATTGAACAAAATAAGGAAAGTCGTATCTAGAGAAAGGCAACAAAATATGATAAAAGTTAAAAGTTAAAAGATTGGTCGATATATAGAATGAAACTAATAAATAGTATTATCTCTAGGTGTGAACGCTGAGATAGGAAATTTGCCAATGGGAATAGTTGATCATACCAAAATACATATGTTGTTATTTAAACATTAATAACACCCGTATTCATAAAAATTAAAGTGTACTTCAAGTAGACTTTATCAACAAATTTTGTATGAAAAACAGACAATAAAGTCTATTTGAAGTACACTTTAATTTTTATGAATACGGGTGTAATAAATCTTTTGATTTATTTTACGAACAAAATTACGATAAATGACCAGCACGGTAGGCCATGAACTCTATTAAATTTTTACTCTATGATTTATAAAATAACTGCGGTAGGTCATGTAAATGTATCGCATATCCAAACTACTTAATTATATTCTTACAGCTCTTTCGAGGAATCAATCAATCAACTGGGTAAAGTTTGCTTAATATCGTGTATCATTACCGCAAGCAACTTCTTATTGAACATATAAAGTTAGAACATGAAATTCAAAACAACTCTAAAAATGCTGAAAATAGTTTAGTGGACCATAAGAATTTTGGATTTTGTTTTAGTTATAAATAAAAAAACTCGCAATTTTTTTTTATTCAGGATTTTTATTCTAAATAAAATCCTTTGCGGCAGCCCATACGATCAACTCTATTTTTTAATACGTTTTAATATTTTTTTTCTTTCCAATGTCTCAATCGATGCTGGGTGATTAGCGTAATACTAAATCGTTAACAGATGTTATCTAGACCCTAATCCTCGAAACGCATTTGCCTTCTGCATCTTCAAGGAAAACTGGCTCAATGATACCGTGGCCCAAAAACTATACCAAACAGTGCATGCTTCAGGTTGAACTATGGGGCGTATCATCCCCCATACGAAGTAAGTATTTAATATCATATAACTGGAGTACGGTATCATACAAAGTTTTGGGACATAGTGTGAGTTCATAAGTTATTAATGTAAGTAGTCGGACAAAAAATAGGCGGGACCAGATCAGTGGGCGTGGTACCCCCCATACCAAGTGAATATTAAATGTCATCTATCTGGAATAATGTAAAAGAGAATGCCTTGTCTGTCTGAGTTCATAAGTTATTTATGTGAGTAGTCGGATAAAAATGGGTGGGATCGGACCAGTGGGCGTGACACCCCCATTTAAAAGTAAATATTAAAAGTTATAAATATGGAGTTCTGTAATGATGAAAGCCTTGGAACTTTGTCAGAGTTGATGAGTTATTAATGTGAGTGGTCGGAAAAAAAACGGGTGTACATTAATTACCTATGTGGGAGTGGTGTTAAATATTGGCTGAATAGCCAAAATTAAAAATCACCAAAAGGGAAAATGGCGAATCCCGAAATCGCTAAAAACAAAAATTGCCAGAACCGAAAATCGCGAAACACAAAATCGCAAAAAACTAAAATAGCTAAAATGAAAAATCTCCAAAACCGAAAATCGCGCAAAAAATCGCTATATGAAAAGTTCCCGAAATCAAAAATTACGGAAAACAAAAAACGCTAAAGCCAAAAATCGATGAAATACAAAAATCGCTAAAATCAAAAATCGCCAAAATAAAAATTGCAAAAAACAAAAATAGCAAAAAAAAAGCCAAAGTCTAAAAGTGCAAAAACAAAAGTCGCCAAAATCAAAAAAGCTTAAAGCGAAAATCGTGCATAAATAAAAAGTTGCCAAAATGAAAATTCACGGAAAACAAATAACGCTAAAGACAAAAATCGATAAGATACAAAAATTGCTAAAATCAAAAATCGCCAAAAATAAAAATCGCCAAAAATCAAAAATATCACTAAAAAAAACAAAAAATGTCAATGTCAAAAATCGTCACTACCTAAAACCGCGAAAACAAGTAATCGCCAAAATTAAAAATCGCCAAAATCGAAAATGGCGACCCAAAATCGCTAACAACAAAAATTGCTAGAACCGAAAATCGCAAAAAACAAAATCGCAAAAAACAAACAGCGCCAAAATGAAAAACCTCCAAAACCGAAAATCGCGCAAAAATCGCTATATGAAAAGTTACCAAAATCAAGAATTACAGAAAACAAAAAACACTAAAGCCAAAAACCGATGAAATTCAAAAATCGCTAAAATCAAAAATCGCCAAAATAAAAAATTGCAAAAAACAAAAATAGCAAAAAAAAGCCAAAGTCTAAAAGTGCAAAAAAAAAGTCGGCAAAATCAAAAATCGCTTAAACCGAAAATCGAGCATAAATAAAAGTTGCCAAAATGAAAATTCACGGAAAACAAAAAACGCTAAAGCCAAAAATCGATAAAAATACATAAATCGCCAAAATAAAAAATTGCAAAAAACTAAAATCGCCAAATCAAAAATAGCACAAAAAAAATATCAATGTCAAAAATCGCCAGTACCTAAAACCGCGAAAACAAGTAATCGCCAAAAATCTACAATATCAAAAATCGTTCAAAATAAATAAAATTGTTTTCTATAAAATGTACTCCCAATTTATTTATTTCGATTACGATGGGTGTAGCGAAGCGCTTTGGGTTAGTGCTAGTCTTTTATGAAACAGAGTTTCTTCAAAAGAAGGTGAGTAGTGTGTTGAAGAGAGTTCTGGAAACAAGAGCAGGGAGCAAAAATTTTATACTAATTTTGTATGGCAAAACTAACAGTGACGTCAAAAAAATCAACCCTGTTTTGTTATTCTGTTGTGGTTTTGATTGGTATGTATGAATGTGTGCTTGAAATAGGTTGGCACTTATATACCTGTAAGTTTTTGAAATAGTGTGTGAGTAATGAGATTCGGCAACTGGCCTGGTACGACTTGGCTTGGTTTGGCTTGGCTCGTCTTGGCTTGGCTCGCTTTGGCTTGGCTCGCCTTGCCTTGCCTTGGCTTGGTTTGGCTTGCCTTGGCTTGACTTGGGGCTTGTCTTGGCTTGGCTTGACTTGGGGCTTGTCTTGGCTCGGTTTGGTTTGGCTTAGCTTGGCTTGGCTCGGCTCGGCTTGCCTCGGTTTGGCTCGAGTTGGTTAGGATTTGTATACTAATTTTGTATGTGAAAACTAACAACGACGATATAAATGTCACCCCTGTATTGTTGTTCTGTTGTTAAAAGTTCTGCTGCGGTTTTTCGTTGATATGTATGAATGTGCGTGTTTTGAAAGAGTTGATATAATTAAATTGTTTGAATACAAAGACTTGTTTCTAATCATACTCAACAAAGTTGATTAGAAATAAAAATCAAAACAACACTATTTATGTGTATATATATATATATATATATATATATATATATATATATATATTTTATTTATTAATTTGTTTGAGAATTTTATAATATAATAAAAATAAAAAAATAGTAAAAAAATAAAAACACATACTGAAGTATATATTATTGAAGTTGATCTTTATTAATCCAAGAATTATGTTGATTGGAAAATCCCAACCATTTAACATACGCCTGTTGTCCCTTAGTTTTAATAACATTTTCAATCAAGTATGTATTTGGAAAATGTGTCTTCAATAGTTCATGTTCATAGAATCCACCAACAACCGGATTCTTTTGATAGTCTTCCAATAAATAAGTAATGGGGTTTGTGTTCTGTAAAGTACGTATTTTAAAAATTTCAGTTGTCCAGTTTGGAGTATATCCTTTTGAAAAAATATGTTTATATTTGCTAATTCGAACGTGATCTCCAACTTTTAGTTTACCAAATTTATATATTTTGGGATGATTATAGGCTTGTTTTAGTATAGAACTTTCATTTTCTGTGTTAACAGACTTTGGCGTCATTCCAATTGTTCTATGCTTTTTATTATTATATTGATTAATTAAATTCTTGCATATATGTATCCATTGATAATTTCCTTGTAGACTAAACTTTTTCCACATCATTCCTTTTAGAGTTCTATTAAATCGTTCTACAATAGACGCTTTCATGATACTATATGTAGAATAGTGGTTGATATTATGTTTTTTCATCAGGTTTTGAAATATTTTATTATAGAACTCTTTACCATTATCTGTTTGCAAGTTTTTTGGAATTCTCTTTAATGAAAAAATAGATTTCATAGCATTGGTAATATCTTCACTACCTTTAGATTTTACGGGAACAGCCCAAGCAAACTTTGAAAATGTATCTATAACTGTTAAAATAAATCTATAGCCTTTGTTATATTTTGAGTAAACACCCATTTCAACAAGATCTGCTTGCCAAAGATCATCAATTCCCTTGATCACCACTCGACGTCGAATGAAATTTCTACGTGCTTGCTTATGAAGCTCCTGAACCACTTCTTGTCGTTCCATTTCTAACATCTATCTTAGATTACATCAATTTAAATGCTGTTGATATAGGTTTTAAATTAAAAACGATTTATATTTCTATTTTTAAATGCTTTGTAATGAGCTTAAGACGTTCTTCAACTGAATCAATTTTATAATTAAATAATGATCTCATTTCTTTTAGTGATTGATCGAGATTATTTTGTAAGATACTTTGATCATGTATTAGTTTACTTAAACTTGTTTCTAAATTTACAAATTTTTCTGTACACAACACGTTTTGTTGTTGTATTATTTCGTTAAAACGATTCTCCGTTTCCTTAATTCTCCCCATACACATTGCATCCAGTTGTTTCTTTATTTCATTAAAATAACTTTTCATATAAATTTTGTTTACAGCATCATTTTCCAATACAGGATTAGCAATATTTTTTATTCTCCGCAAGTTAAAGTTGAAATTACGATCACTATCCAAATGAATCTTGAAATGCGGATTTTGATATCTTGCAGATTGTTCAATATAATGTCCAAACTTATCGATAGGCATTTTATGAATATTAATTGTTAAATATTTTTAAGTCTATTTATATAATAATCTTTGCTTCTCTCAATTCCTCAATAATTGACACAATTTCATTATTATGATTTGAGTGACCAGCTGTTGTGGATGAAATCAATAGACGCAATCTATCAACCAATTCGTTAGGATCATCCCAATAAACATAATTGGTCTTTTTTCTATTCAACTTCATTAAACCTTTTCCCTTATGAATTGTCTGTTGTTTAAATAGGTTTTTAATAATCGTTGTATATTTAGTTGAACGATTTCCTTTAATTTGACCATTTATGCTATTATTTCGCTTATAAACATTAGTCATCTCCAATATTTGTTTATAATTATTTAAATCTGTTTTATTATAACTGATTGGTTTTTTATAGACTAACAATTCATATAAACCTGATGTGAAGGGCCATTTTGAATTACCTACAGTAATATTGGTTGAATTGAAAGTAATGGGTTCATTACCCAGTCTCCATATTTGATTTTTTTTATCTTTACGAGGCCCATAGGTTTTATCATATATATTTAAATGAACTTTTGATAAATCATATTGAATACTTTGATCAGGTTGTATTGCAATGGTGTTATCATCATCATCATCATCATTATCAACAATATTATCATTATTATCAACATTATCATCATCATAGTCATCAACATTATTTTCACCATCAAATGATTTAAACGTGTTTGAACTTTTTTCGATTTTCTTGTTATCAAAGCTTGGAGAAAACGTATTATAATCAAGCTTACTCTTTTTATATGGGGTACTGAAGACAACTTTATTATTCTCAAGATCATGTTTAAAAGAGTTATCCGGATACTTTTCATGTTTTATAGTATTATTATTATTAGTTGATTGAACTATTTCTTTTAATGGTTTTGATATTGGTTTAAATGTTTTTTCTAACATCTCATCATTTGCGATTTCTCCAAGCAAAATATTTTTATATTTCTTTTTCAAAATATTTCGAGTTTTAATAAGATTATTAACTAGATTTGTATTCATATTTATAGATTGAATGAGAAACAGATTCAAAAAACAAATCAGTTTAGCAGTTAGCGGTTTAATAGTTGAGAAGTTATTAGTTTAATAATTAATCTTGTACTGATTTCAAAATATCTGTAATATTTCTTTTATAGATTTATATATATATCGAAACCTTTTCTATATCGACCATTATTCATAGGATCATCTTTGTTAATAACTAGAAAACCATATTTTTCTTTCCAACACTCAGCACATAACTTATAAAATGTTTTTAAAGTCATATCAGAACCAACATGATCATTGTAAATATGCTTAATATTCATTGTATCCTGTTTAAAAATTATAATCATATTTGCATTATCGCGAATCAAATGTTTTGGTATACGTGTATAAGTTTGACATAAATAAAAACTATCAATGTCTTTATGGCGACCCATACAGAAGTAAGAACGTACATGATTTTGTTTCTCACAAGCTATATCATCGAATATAAATATTGAATTCGGTTTAACTTCGTCTGGGGATAGAACATCATCATTATTGGAAAATGATGAAAAATTTATCTCCTTAATGGGTTTAATTAGACTTTCTAAGTACTTATATTTCGGTTGTTGTGTTGACTTTGAATATAAGTAGATATTTTTAAATTTCAATCCATGAGGACTTTCAATAAGACTGATCATCACATTTGTTTTTCCGCAATTTGATGGACCCACAATAAGAGCTCGAATAGAATTCGGTAGTAATGAACTATGACGAATTTTATTTGATGAATCGAACTTTGATTCGATATTCTTTACATCAATCCTTTTATGTTGTTTAAAAAAACGCATTCTGAAATCTAATGATAACATAATATATAAACCAGTCTCTTTTATTTGTTTTCAATCAATTTCATTTCAATCTTTAATCGATAAAGTATCAATAGATATGACTATCATTTATAAAAAGTTATTCAGTCGCCATCCATCCTTCATTGGTAAAGGTTTTCTAAATAAAATAATTAATAAACTTCCCATTGAACTTCATCTACCCGGTTATCAATTTTGCGGACCTGGTACAAAATTAAAGAAACGTTTAGCTAGAGGTGATCAAGGAATCAATCCGTTGGATACTGCTTGCAGACAGCACGATATAGCATACTCAAACAATAAAGATTTAGAGAAAAGACATATTGCTGATAGAATTTTAACTGAAAAGGCTTGGCAAAGGGTCAAAGCAAGCGATAGTAGTTTGGGTGAAAAATCAAATGCTTGGTTTGTTGCTACTGCAATGAAAGCAAAAACAAAATTCGGTATGGGTAACGTTATTAGTAAAACTAAAAAGTCGTCTCCAGTAAATACCCACAAACTATTTACACATGCATTGAAAAGTGCAAGAAAGAATATAAAGAAAAGTGAAAACTTGAAAGATGCTATAAAGATTTCACGAAAAGTTGTAAACAATATTTTCAAGGGGAAGAAAAAATCGTTAATAAAAACACCTCGAATAATACCGCTACCAAAATCTGGAGGTTTTCTTCCACTTGCCCCTATATTTGCTGTACTGGGTGCACTTGGTGGTTTAGCTGGTGGTGTATCTGGTATTACAAAAGCAATCAATGCAGTTAAAAATGGGAAGGAACAGCTGACTGAAGCAAAACGACACAATAATACAATGGAAGCCATTGCGATGGGAAAAGGCATGTTCTTAAAACCATATAAAAAAGGTTTTGGATTATATTTAAAGCCTTATCAACAAAATTTTTAATGAAGCTACCTAAAAGAGCCCTTTCTGATGTAGACTTGAGAAAATATGCAAAACATATTCCAAATTTTAGAGGTGTGTTTATGTGCAACACTCTTCCAAGTACACCATTTAAAAAAGAATGTGGAATAATTAATTTGGATACTTCAAAGGGATCTGGCACACATTGGGTAGCGTACTGGAAAAGCAACAATCAAATTGAATATTTTGATAGCTTTGGTAACTTGCAACCACCGAAACAATTAATAAAATATTTAGGAAAAAACATTAGTTATAATTATGATAGATATCAAAATTTTAATACAATAAATTGTGGTCATTTATGTTTGAAATTTTTGTTTTCGAAACTAAACTAAAAAGAAATTATAATTGTTTTAATAAAATACATCAATTAAAAATTAAAAAGATTTCGTTTTATTTATAAATAAACATATTTTTTCATTTATTAAAAATTTCAAAAGAAATATTATAATTAAATAATTTTTCTAATTTCACTTGTTAGAGGTGTGTATTCAATTAAGCGATCATGAATAACTAAACAGTATGCTGATGTATTATCTGGAATTGGTTTGCTTGCTTCAGTATCAAATTCAATTCGTACATCAATAGGTCCAATTTTAACAGTCTCATTTTGATGTGAAACATCAACAACAATAAGCGGTGCATAAGACTTGTATTCATCAACATCTAGCAATGGTTCAGGTTCTCGCATGTAAAAGCTTTGTTGAAATTTTGCATACATATTATATAGAACAGAATACTGACCCATTTCGAAACGATTATTTAAATCATCATATGGATATGACTCTGAGTTCAGATATACTTTTAAATTAGATATATTGCAATGGTCAAATATATTTTCTTGTTCTTTACTTTTCTCTTTTTGTAAACCAATTATAAGAAATCGTGGTCTTTCGTTTTGTGGAGAAAGCTTTACATTCCATAAAACCTTTGTACTCTTTGGTAACACAGGATTTACATGACAGTCCCAACTTCTAAACGCAATTGGTATAGAATGTTTGCTGTTGATTATCTTAAACATTTCCAATTTTGCAAAGTCCGATAGTTGAATGTGCGGCATTTTCCATGTTATATCCAGAATTGTTAATCTCAACTGATCAGCTGCATTTGTACAATAATATGATCTCTCATCGGATGTAGAACGTTGAAGGATGAGCTCATGTTTCGAATTTAATAGTATTTTGTTATAGTCTTCAGCAAAACCCATCAACATTTTCAGAGGTATACAACAACTAAAATGACTTTTTCCCAAAGTAAAAGTTTCTTTAAGACACCAACCAGCATTTTTTAATGTATCACTTTCAGCCTTATTCAACGATACAAAATTTTTCATTATAGTTGAAATTCCAAGTTTGCGTGTACGATCAACTTCAAAACCATTAATTTCATAACGAATTTCATCAAACAAATATGCAGCAAAATTGTTTTTAAATTTCACATCTGTAGCTGGAACCTCTTTGGTTGCTTCCTTCTTTACTATAAAACCATGAATGTAAATCATACTCTCACTTGGTAAGACAAATAGATCTTGATTTTGAATTGGTATACGTATCTCATCATTGTTGTTGAATGATTTTAGATATGGAGAGTAACTATGATATTCCCTTTTTACAATGCTCTCATCATAAATAGGTTTTTGAAGAACATTTAGTATTTCATTCATGATTGAAGAATAAATCCTAATGATTTTAAGTATTCTGTATTAGATGATGACAACAGTTTTTTATTTTTTATACGTTCTCGAACGTGAGTTGATGAAGGATTGAATGGAAATCCTCTTTGTATTAGGGTTTTATTGTAAATGATCATTATTCTGGTTTTAAGTGGAGTCTAAGAGTGATTTTTTCCCCCCTAAAATTTATAAGTTCACCGTCTTGATTTAAGATTCTAATCGTTATGTTGTTTATTTGTTGACAGTCGACTGGTAAATAAATAACATTTTGAGGTTTTTCGTTTATTTTATATCCTGGTGGAACATCAAGAGGAAATTCATGAATAGTATGATTTGAAGTATTATTCATAAATGATCCGGTTGTTAAGTTGCTTTCAATGCGTATTGTGTTAACATTCGTAATATGTGTAGGTAAATCAGATTCAAAATATTCAGTTGAATTTGCTTCTAACTTTCTTTTGCTAAATCCAAGCAACTTTCCTATACTGTTTGGTTGTGAAAAATCTATACTCATAGATGTAGTTATTTCAGTTTTAAGTGTGTTATTGTAAGCTTCAATTATTAGGTTAATTGATTCATCAATGTCTCTTAAGCTTGTGTTTAAGAAAAAATCAATATCCTCAAGTTCGTATGAACCCACTGGAATAGTAATAATATAATCTCCTATATGAAACAAATTGTTGTAAACATCTACATTGGGTATGGAATTGAATGTTACAAAATCAATAAGTCCACAAACATATTTTGTAGGGAGTTCAATTGGGGGAAAATATTCTCCAACCAGAGTTGAAGTGTTTTCGTTTAAAGCGATTGTTATTGACATTACAAGTATTCAGAATAAACTGATGATTGATGTTTATTTTACCTGATTTAAGTGTTAAATAATAATAACCAAAAAACGTTTTTTTTTTTTTTATAATTTTATGTTTTCTTTATTAATATTTGATTTAACAAACTTTCTTAAGAGTATTACATTTTTTTGAGCACATATACAATATTTTCTATGATAACAACAAACATTTACAGATTTATCCTTTTGATATAACGTTTTCAAATTTGGACAATTTAGATCATCTAGGTTATAAAAATTAATTTTATCTTTAATAATATTTTGAATCCACTTAATTTTTTCTAATCCTTTGACATAATAAATAAAATTTTTATCTTTAACATGTGTAATATAGTATTCCATAATATTTGTTAAGGTTGCATCGCCATCTTTCCATTTTAATCCATGATGATGATTATAAAGCCAATTAATTGAATATTTTTCTTTTGTTGTCAACAATGAATATTGAAAAGGTGGTTTAATAATAAATGTTTGTACTTGTGTGTCGTCAATTGAAATACTCAGTTCTTTTACAATGAATTTATTGTTGAGATAAAAGCCTTGTACGTCTACAACTAATATTCTCTCCTCAGACATTGTTTAATACTAATCAGGTCACATCGACGACTGTAGAACTGTTGATAAAGTCTATGCTTTTAAATTATTATAAAAATTCATTATACATAATGCTTGTTCCCAACTTTTATCGATAAGAGAACAATTACAGGTATCAGCTCCACAAGTTGTTTCATCGTTGGACCACACACACACAATTGGTATAATGATATCCAAATTTTGATTTACTTTTCTTATAAAATGCATATTTATCGAATTGAGTTTTTAATTTTTTCAAAATAATCTCATGTTCATACCACAAAAACCTTTCTTCATTCAAGAAGTCATGTAAAATTTTCGAATAAAACTGATTATTCATTATTTTTCTTATTTTAATATTTTTTTATTTATGTTAAATAAAACTTCTTAACACATCAACGTTAAAGTTTATATTAACTAGTAGTAAATGTATTTCATCATATCAGCTAATTTATAATATTTCCATATCTAAATCATGTGTATAATCTTGAATGTTGATTAATGTAACATCGGATCGGTATGTAGTATCATCCTCAGAAACCACCTCAATTTCACCATTACTTAAAATTCTCTCATATTCAACTTGACGATATTCGAAACATGAAATATTTAATCGACGTTTCAAGTAATTGCTGTCATATGTACAACGGATTCTCAATTTTATATTATCTTTATATTGGAGTTGAAAATGCCTATAAAATGGAGCCGAACTTTCAATTATTCCTGCAATATTTTTTTCTTTTTTTAATAAATCTTGCCTAAATGTTTCAATAGCTTGTTCAACAGTAAAAGATTGATTTATAGGTGGTTGAGAGTCTTCTTGTTCTTCGATTGATTTAGATTCTGCTTTTGTTGTTGACTCGATGTTTTTATTTAAATCATCGATTGATTTAGATTCTGCTTTTGTTGTTGACTCGATGTTTTTATTTAAATCATTACTAAACTTTAAAAGTTTGAAATTTAGTTGTATGCTTACAGTATCATTATTTGGTAATTTTATTGCAAATTCAGTATTTTTAAGTTCATTTTCACTCAAATCAATAGGTAATGAAGCTGAAAACACTTGTATAATATAGATATATGAAAACAATATAATAAAAATATTTTTCATTTTAGTTTTTTCTTTTTAATAGATATGTTCTTAAGTTAGCGATATATTTTTGAATGAGATGATAAGAATTGTTTCTCATATTTATATACTAATTTAATAATCTCCATATTCAAATGAGTTATCTCCACCACCACCACCACCAGCTACTTTCTTAACTTTACTATCATTAGCCATTTTTTGAGAGAGGGGAGGTTTTTGCTGATTTTTATTCAATGAGTGGATATCAGTCTTACCACTATAAAGTTTAGTTGCACCTCTAAAAACATGATCATCTATTTCACTATAAACGCATGATGGTTTGTATGAATGTACATTTATATCTTTAAAACCGCCTTCATATACTGTTCCAACTAGTGATATCATACCACCAATAACCTCAATTTTTATATGTTGATTGTGACTAAATTGAAATATTGGAATATTTGTTGGCATTTGTTGTCCTCTATTAAGAGAAAAAATTTGCGTTCTAGTCCCTCCTTCTGCGGTTAGAAACACCTGCATTATAATATCCAAAACTATTGCATTTATTATTTGAAATGTTTTCCACTGTGCATGACAAATACAATATTTATCACCAGTTTTTAAAAATTGACCCCAATACATATTTATCAAAGTTTTTAATTCAACTGAATCTCTTATTATAAATAACATATATATATATATATATATATTAACATAATAACAGAATATCAATCTTGTTTGTACAACATACAGCTTTATCAATCACCTCTATCATAAGCGTGTTGATGTCCGAGATTTGTTTGTCAGTTTCAGTCATATAGTTTTGTTATATGGTTTCAATCTATTAATCTAACAAAAAATAATAACAAATTTTTATTTATTTTTTTTTTAATCAATTTTTTATTTAAATTTTTTATTTATTTTTATACTTTTCTTTTTTAATTTTATATAATATATTAGAAATAAAATATATGATAACATTTAATTTTTAATTTTAATAATATTCAATTCAATTCAAAACAAATAACTCCGGCTTTCGGTTGTCGTTGTCTTTGATTACATTCAATATTCTTCAATTTACTTCTTTGGTGTATCTTGAACTAAAACAATAATAATTAATAATTAGATTTAATAATAAATAAATAAAAACTATTTACCAAAAATTACCTGTTGTTTTCGCATTTATAGTTAATTCATAATTTAATTCGCTACTACCTTTCCTTTCTTTGGAAAGATAGTATGTGTTGTGGTCAAATTCCGCAATAATATCGTCATCAATTGTATTATTGAACATACCGGGTAGGTATATATATTGGTTGTTTTCAACCAAACATCGAATTTTCATCCCGAAGCGTGTCTGTACACGCTCCATCTTCATTATTTGGTAATTGTGATTGAAAACCATCTCATTTATAGAGAGAATTGTTTTGTTTTGACATTTTTTGAATATTTGTTTTAAATGTGCTTCCATCTTTAGCAATTTACTTAACTTGAATAATAGTTAAAGAAAACTAGAGGGGGTTTTTATACAAAATTAAGAAATGTAATTTTTTCTGTTGCGGTTTTTTGTTTTTATAAAGTTGCAAATTTATTAAATGCAAATTTATTAATTTAATAATTTCATTAACTAATAATAATATGGAATAAAACCACATTTATATATATTTTTTTTTTTTTTTTTTTTTTTTTTTTTTTTTTTATTAATTTTTATTATTATTATTTTTCCCGTTTAAGGTAACCATATTTGTTAAGCTTTACTCCACACTTTTTACATATTTTTGATATTGATAATAATTTAATTTTATGTTGTTAAAGTATTTAGAAATAAATTACTAAATAAAAATCCAATTTGTTGTTTTGTATATATATATATATATATATATACTATAAATATACTTTTTTTACTGATAAATATGATGTATATTTTAAAAAAGTTTCTGTTTCAAAAGTTTTTTTTAAATAAAGTTTCCATTTAAAATGTGTTTTCTATTTCATCATCATGATCATCATCATCTTCTTCAGTACTGTCATACAAGTTGTTGTAGAATATATATTGCTTCTTCTTTTTAATGATTAGAGTATATAATCCCTTCACTTCTTTAACTTTCTTTAAAATGTGTGGAGTTGTGTTTAGATAATCCATCTGATTTTTAGTAATAATCAGAAATCGTTTAGGTAAATAAATATGATATTCTTTATTTAGAAGACATCTTATACTTTCACCATATTTTGTATCTACTCGATCAATCTTGTTGATTTCATATGCAGTATTTTCTTCCATATCCTTTAAAGATAAGTATGTAATATTAGGATTTTGAAACAATTTTCTTAAGCTTGCTCTCATTTTTTTTTTTTTTTTTTTTTGCTTTCAACTTTTCACAATAAAACGAACTTTCAAACTGATTCTTTATATTCAATAATTGATGGCATAAGACGTTTTTAGATATTTCAATAACTTCTTATCAATTGCGGTTAAGCATAGATATTAAAAAAAAGTATACGTGATTGTATGTATATACATACATATATATATATATATATATATATATATATATATATATATAATATATATATATACATAGAGCATAGTGCTGGGAACTGATTTTCAATGCTCTGTATACTGCGGGAATATTTGCATACATTGGGGACGGTCCCCCAAGTCTTCATTCTTTTAAACACTAAGCATACTTAGAAGACTTTTTTTTTTTGTTGTATATACAGATGTTCACATAACATGCGAACATATATATATATATATATACACTTGACCGCAACTTTTTGAACAAGGCTTTATTTTAGTAAGAATATAAAATGTATATAAAAACATTTGTTAATGAGTTTCAATGAAACAATTGAATTTTGTTATTTAGAGAAAACGTATCACACACATAAACAGAAAATTATATATATTTTTTTTGTATAATTTAAAAGTTGTTTAAAACTATATTAAAATAAAAAAAGTGGAAACGGGATTCGATTTAATTGAAAAACTACGTAAAAGCTTAATTCTTAAAAGTATTCTCTTAAACCGAAATTGAGAGATATTTAAATATAAACATCTACACTAAATCCAGGTATGTTATAGAGATATTAACAGCAAATCTATAATTTATGTTTATTTCAACTTTAATTTTTCAAATACTTTCAGAACGTTATTTTAATTTCTGTTGTATTATGTACATCTGTGAGATATGTGGAACGTCTTTCGTATCCAAATTTAATTTTAAAAGACATTTTAATAATAAGCATATTAATCCAAAATCAAACAAAACAAAATTAAATTTAAAAAATGAAAAAATTGTTAAAGTTGAAAATATTGAAGAAACTCCATCGTGTAGCTATACACGATGTGAAACTTGTAAATTAAATATAAGAAAAGGTTCTTGGTCTCATCATTTGAGAACTAATGAACATAAAAAAAAAAATAATCGTTTGTTTATAAACAACGATATATATATAAGCGAAAATTTATTTAATAAGCGTATCCAAACTTTTGTATACGAAAATAAAAAGGAAGGTGAGCTTTCAACAAACATTTTATTTTCGAATGCAAAAGAAAGCATCATAAATATTTTAAAAAATATGTTATTAGAACATATAAATATAAAATTCAATATAGAAATTTTTGCAGAATATATAAAATTCTCAAAAACTAATAAGAATGAAAATGATGATGATGATGATGATGATGATGATAGTGCTCTAATTAGTATGAAATCTTTTCAAACGAAAATGATAATATTGTTTAAATGGTGCGTGGTAGAGAAGAAGAAAGCATATATTTCAAAAATTCATAACTGCACTGTATTCTTAATCGGACCGGTTTCTGGCATTTCAGCCTTCATCAGCGATTTATTGAACATTGTGATAATTGTTATGTTTTTAATTGAATAGGTTGTTTCTATATGAAAATTTTTTCTACTTAGGGCGGCCGTGAGGTTTTGAACCGTGAACTTCACATACACTCGTACTTGCACTTTTTGGTCAGCGCTTTAACACACTCACCTAAAGTCAGGCCTACGAGCAGTGTGGTTAGTTTTCAGTTTTCGTACCATACAGCTTTACTTTGTATTAATTTCAGAAGATACAACTCTGTCCAAACAAACAATCGTTATTTTTGAATTTTGAATATTTTTTTGCATTTATACTTCTAATTTCCACTATTCTCAGTTTTCGTAAGAGTTGTCATATGTGATGTACGGTTTTTGTACATACCTACATATGCACTTTACATATATTTGAGATGACGCTGTGAAGCGAAGAAAATTTTTTTTTTGTTTTGTTAGATTTATAGTCATTTTTCAGACATATTGCAATTACTACTGTAATTAATATGCAATTTTTTTTATAATTTTGTTTAAATGGTGCGTGGTAGAGAAGAAGAAAGCATATATTTCAAAAATTCATAACTGCACTGTATTCTTAATCGGACCGGTTTCTGGCATTTCAGCCTTCATCAGCGATTTATTGAACATTGTGATAATTGTTATGTTTTTAATTGAATAGGTTGTTTCTATATGAAAATTTTTTCTACTTAGGGCGGCCGTGAGGTTTTGAACCGTGAACTTCACATACACTCGTACTTGCACTTTTTGGTCAGCGCTTTAACACACTCACCTAAAGTCAGGCCTACGAGCAGTGTGGTTAGTTTTCAGTTTTCGTACCATACAGCTTTACTTTGTATTAATTTCAGAAGATACAACTCTGTCCAAACAAACAATCGTTATTTTTGAATTTTGAATATTTTTTTGCATTTATACTTCTAATTTCCACTATTCTCAGTTTTCGTAAGAGTTGTCATATGTGATGTACGGTTTTTGTACATACCTACATATGCACTTTACATATATTTGAGATGAAAATTTTTTTTTTTTGTTTTGTTAGATTTATAGTCATTTTTCAGACATATTGCAATTACTACTGTAATTAATATGCAATTTTTTTTATAATTTTGTTTAAATGGTGCGTGGTAGAGAAGAAGAAAGCATATATTTCAAAAATTCATAACTGCACTGTATTCTTAATCGGACCGGTTTCTGGCATTTCAGCCTTCATCAGCGATTTATTGAACATTGTGATAATTGTTATGTTTTTAATTGAATAGGTTGTTTCTATATGAAAATTTTTTCTACTTAGGGCGGCCGTGAGGTTTTGAACCGTGAACTTCACATACACTCGTACTTGCACTTTTTGGTCAGCGCTTTAACACACTCACCTAAAGTCAGGCCTACGAGCAGTGTGGTTAGTTTTCAGTTTTCGTACCATACAGCTTTACTTTGTATTAATTTCAGAAGATACAACTCTGTCCAAACAAACAATCGTTATTTTTGAATTTTGAATATTTTTTTGCATTTATACTTCTAATTTCCACTATTCTCAGTTTTCGTAAGAGACTGAAGTTCACGGTTCAAAACCTCACGGCCGCCCTAAGTAGAAAAAATTTTCATATAGAAACAACCTATTCAATTAAAAACATAACAATTATCACAATGTTCAATAAATCGCTGATGAAGGCTGAAATGCCAGAAACCGGTCCGATTAAGAATACAGTGCAGTTATGAATTTTTGAAATATATGCTTTCTTCTTCTCTACCACGCACCATTTAAACAAAATTATAAAAAAAATTGCATATTAATTACAGTAGTAATTGCAATATGTCTGAAAAATGACTATAAATCTAACAAAACAAAAAAAAAAAAAAAAAAATTTTCTTCGCTTCACAGCGTCATCTCAAATATATGTAAAGTGCATATGTAGGTATGTACAAAAACCGTACATCACATATGACAACTCTTACGAAAACTGAGAATAGTGGAAATTAGAAGTATAAATGCAAAAAAATATTCAAAATTCAAAAATAACGATTGTTTGTTTGGACAGAGTTGTATCTTCTGAAATTAATACAAAGTAAAGCTGTATGGTACGAAAACTGAAAACTAACCACACTGCTCGTAGGCCTGACTTTAGGTGAGTGTGTTAAAGCGCTGACCAAAAAGTGCAAGTACGAGTGTATGTGAAGTTCACGGTTCAAAACCTCACGGCCGCCCTAAGTAGAAAAAATTTTCATATAGAAACAACCTATTCAATTAAAAACATAACAATTATCACAATGTTCAATAAATCGCTGATGAAGGCTGAAATGCCAGAAACCGGTCCGATTAAGAATACAGTGCAGTTATGAATTTTTGAAATATATGCTTTCTTCTTCTCTACCACGCACCATTTAAACAAAATTATAAAAAAAAATTGCATATTAATTACAGTAGTAATTGCAATATGTCTGAAAAATGACTATAAATCTAACAAAACAAAAAAAAAAAAAAAATTTTCTTCGCTTCACAGCGTCATCTCAAATATATGTAAAGTGCATATGTAGGTATGTACAAAAACCGTACATCACATATGACAACTCTTACGAAAACTGAGAATAGTGGAAATTAGAAGTATAAATGCAAAAAAATATTCAAAATTCAAAAATAACGATTGTTTGTTTGGACAGAGTTGTATCTTCTGAAATTAATACAAAGTAAAGCTGTATGGTACGAAAACTGAAAACTAACCACACTGCTCGTAGGCCTGACTTTAGGTGAGTGTGTTAAAGCGCTGACCAAAAAGTGCAAGTACGAGTGTATGTGAAGTTCACGGTTCAAAACCTCACGGCCGCCCTAAGTAGAAAAAATTTTCATATAGAAACAACCTATTCAATTAAAAACATAACAATTATCACAATGTTCAATAAATCGCTGATGAAGGCTGAAATGCCAGAAACCGGTCCGATTAAGAATACAGTGCAGTTATGAATTTTTGAAATATATGCTTTCTTCTTCTCTACCACGCACCATTTAAACAAAATTATAATAAAAAAAAATTGCATATTAATTACAGTAGTAATTGCAATATGTCTGAAAAATGACTATAAATCTAACAAAATGATAATAGTTCAATTAGATCAAGATCTATCAGACGTGTACGATAGTCATAGTATAGAAATAGCAACCAAAATGGATGAATTTCAAGAGCGAGATAGTGGTTGGGCTCTAGTCTCTATAAATAGAATTGAGATAAATGTTAACAAGTATTGTCCAATAAAAGGATCTAAATATTTAGAACTACCACTATTTATTAGAAATAAAAAAGCGTGCATCAACATTAGAAATAATGATAATTATTGTTTTAAATGGGCTCTTATAGCTGCATTAGAAAACAAACGTTTAAATCCAAAGTATTCACATTTTAGTAATGTTATCACACAAAGCTTAATAACACTAACAAATGGAATAACAATTGATTTCACCAGCTTAACCTTTCCTCTATCTGTTGGTGATATTAAGATATTTGAAAAAAATAATTTAAATATAAGTGTGAATGTTTTTGGATGTGATGTGATAAAAAAAGAAATCGTTGGACCATATTATAAGACAGTTGGTGAAAAAATTACTCATGTCAATCTATTATACATTCAAGATGATAAAAACGATGAATCACATTATGTTTGGATAAGAAACTTAAGTAGTTTATTGAGCACACAGGTTTCAAAACATAATGGTGCTAAATATTTTTGTAATTTTTGTTTACAATATTCAAGTAGTGAACTCTTGCTGTTAAAACATAAACAAGAATGCAATAAAATTGTCACCAAAATGCCTACGGGTGTTGATAATGATAATATATTGCAGTTCAAAAATTTTAAAAATAAATTAGATGTACCATTTGTTATCTATGCGGATTTTGAATGTATATTAAGTAAAATTAACAACAAAAATTCTAATAATGTTATCAGCATTCAAAAACATATACCTATAGCTTACAGCTACTACATAAAATCATCTTTTGATTCTAAACTGAATAAGTTTAGAACGTATACGGGTGACGATGTTGTTAAAGATTTTGTTCAAAATTTGATAGATGATACACGTTTTTTGTGTGAAAACTTTTTAATGAAAGTAGTACCAATGAATTCTCTGTTACCCCATGAACTTGAAAAACAATATAATACTAATGTGTGTCATATATGTAATCAATTTTTAGGTGATGATAGATGTGCTGATCATTGTCATTTAACTGGTCAATATCGCGGTCCAGCTCATTTGAGATGTAATATTAATTATCAATTGCCTAACTATATCCCAATAATTTTTCATAACTTTTCTGGTTATGATTGTCATTTGTTTGTAAAGGCACTAGCAGATTTTCCGGGTGGTATAAATGTTATACCTCTTAATAAAGAATTGTATATATCTGTTACGAAAAGAATTCAAATAACTGATAAATATAGTTTAGAATTACGTTTTCTCGATTCTTTTAAATTTATGTCATCAAGTTTAGATAGTTTATCTAATTATTTACATAATGATGACTTTAAAATATTAAAATCGATATTTCCAAATCAATTAGAATTTAATCTTTTGAAAAGAAAAGGTATATTTCCTTATGAGTATATTGATTCAGCTGAGAAATTAAACGAAAATTCCTTACCTTCTCGCGAACAGTTTTTCTCTACATTAAATAATAAAGAATGTGCTATTGCTGATTATGAACATGCGTTAAGTGTTTGGTCTACATTTAACTGTCAATCTCTAAATGAGTATATGCTTTTATATCTAAAAACAGATGTACTTCTTTTGACTGATGTATTTGAAAATTTTCGTTCTGTTTGTAAATCAATATATCATCTTGATCCATGTCATTACTATACGACACCTGGTTTGTCGTGGGATGCCATGCTAAAAATAACGAAAATTAAATTGGAATTGTTCACCGATATAAATATGTATAATTTCATTAAAAAAGGAATTAGAGGTGGTATTGTTCAATGCTCAACACGTCGGACAGTTGCAAATCATAAATATATGAAAACATATGATTGTTCTAAGCCCACACAATATCTTATGTATTTAGACGCCAACAATTTATATGGTTGGGCAATGTCTGAATCTTTACCAGAAGGTAAATTTGAATGGATTGAAGATATAGATAGCTTCGATATTTTGAAAGTAACCGAAAACTCTGATTTTGGTTACATTTTAGAAGTTGATTTAGACTATCCTCAAGAACTTCACGATAGTCACAATGATTTACCGTTTTGTGCTGAACTTAAAAGTCCACCAATAACACATCATAATATTAAGAAACTAATTCCCGATTTAACTAACAAAAAATCATATATAATTCACTATCGAAATCTTCAGCAGTGTATTAGAAATGGTCTAAAATTAGTTAAAATTCATAGAATATTAAGATTTAAACAATCTGCTTGGTTGAAACAGTATATCGATTTAAATACCTTTCATCGAACAAATGCCAAAAATGAATTTGAGAAAAATTTTTTTAAACTTTTAAATAATGCAGTATACGGAAAAACGATGGAAAACGTTGAAAAACGTAAAAATGTGAAAATCGTTCATGCTTGGGAGAATGAACATAATCGTTTGGGTGCACGAGCTCTTATAGCAAAACCTAATTTCCATAGTTTAAAACATTTTACCGATAATATGATTGCAATTCAAATGAGTATGGATAGGGTAACGTTTAATAAACCTATATATTTAGGGTTTTCAGTTCTAGAACTATCTAAACATAAAATGTATGATTTTCACTATCAGTATATGCAATCAAAATTTAATGAAAATTTAACATTAAATTATATGGATACTGACTCTTTTATTTACACAATAAGAACAGACGATTTCTATAAAGATATTTACAATGATCTTCATCTAAACT
Source organism: Cordilura impudica (assembly GCA_963682025.1). Lineage (NCBI taxonomy): Eukaryota > Metazoa > Arthropoda > Insecta > Diptera > Scathophagidae > Cordilura > Cordilura impudica. The sequence goes on from OY821519.1 coordinate 6,108,753, forward strand.
TTGATACATCAGACTATTCAATTAATAATGTTTTCAATTTCCCCTTGCAAAACAAAAAGGTGTTGGGAATGATGAAAGATGAGAACAATGGTCATGTAATGCTAGAATTTATTGGGCTTCGATCAAAAGTGTATTCAACAGCTGTTGTTGATAAAGAAGAAATCAAAAAAGCTAAAGGTGTAAAAAACTCGGCTTTAAAAAAACTAACTATTAATGATTATCGTAACTGTCTGATAGATAAAACTATATATTATGATAAAATGTACATATTTAAATCTATTCTACATGAAATTTATACACAACAAATATCAAAAGTTGTATTAAGTTATGATGATAATAAACGTTATATAAGAGAAGATGGTATTAATACCTACGCTTGGGGACATTTCAAAATAAACAACAATTGAAATTTTAATAAAGTCTAAATCATACAAACAAAAAAAAAACAGTTTTTATTTTACAAAAACAATATTTATTTATATATATATATATATTAAAAACAATTTTTGCATTTTGCAAACAAAATAATTTACAATCACAAACAATATGCGAATCAGTCGTATTTTGTTTCAAGATAAGACAATTTTCAAAATGAACATCATGAACTGATAGGAACAAGTCTTTGTATTCAAACAATTTAATTATATCAACTCTTTCAAAACACGCACATTCATACATATCAACGAAAAACCGCAGCAGAACTTTTAACAACAGAACAACAATACAGGGGTGACATTTATATCGTCGTTGTTAGTTTTCACATACAAAATTAGTATACAAATCCTAACCAACTCGAGCCAAACCGAGGCAAGCCGAGCCGAGCCAAGCCAAGCTAAGCCAAACCAAACCGAGCCAAGACAAGCCCCAAGTCAAGCCAAGCCAAGACAAGCCCCAAGTCAAGCCAAGGCAAGCCAAACCAAGCCAAGGCAAGGCAAGGCGAGCCAAGCCAAAGCGAGCCAAGCCAAGACGAGCCAAGCCAAACCAAGCCAAGTCGTACCAGGCCAGTTGCCGAATCTCATTACTCACACACTATTTCAAAAACTTACAGGTATATAAGTGCCAACCTATTTCAAGCACACATTCATACATACCAATCAAAACCACAACAGAATAACAAAACAGGGTTGATTTTTTTGACGTCACTGTTAGTTTTGCCATACAAAATTAGTATAAAATTTTTGCTCCCTGCTCTTTTTTCCAGATCTCTCCCCATGACACTACTAAGGTGTTCTCACAAAATTATATTATTTTTGCTAAAAAACAGCATTTTTAAAAAATTCTTTTTTTAAAGTAACTTTTATGAAAAAATCAGCTTATATTCAGAAAGTTGTGCCGTTCTCTTTTCTGACAAAAAATGTCACATTTTATTTGCGCTTATTAAAAAAAGTGTATTTTTTAATATATTTTGAATTAAGAGGTCCAAAGTCCAAATCTCGTAAGTCGCAAAAAATTTAAGCCATTAACTTCTTTCATTGACTTCTTTCAAGACATATTTTACCCCTATGTCTTCAAAGAGGACAATTAATCATTTTCTTTCTGTTTTATGAACAAAGCACTTTGAGACCTTTCATTGATGTATAATTTGGAATATATAAAAAAATACACTTTTCGAAAAAAGTGCAATAAAATGCGACATATTTTGTCAGAAAAGAAAGCGGCATAAATTTCCTTAAAATTAGACTTTTCTCGAGTACCTAGTTTGCTTAAAACCTTTTCTTTAAGAAAGTACATTTTCTTAATAAAGTTCATTGTCTTAAAAAAGTACATTTTCTAAAAAAAAGAAACATTTTTTTAAACAAAGTAAATTATTTGTTATTTAAAAAGTTTATCTTCTTAAAAAAATAACTTTTTTGTAGACGTCCATTTTCTCAGTTTTAAAATATTGCATAAATATTCAACGAGCGCTAAGTGGCCCTAGAACTAACTGTTAATATATAACAATAGAAAATAATATATACAATTTATATGTGTCCCATATTTTCATTAGAAAATAACAACTACCAATTTTTAAATAAAGAAATAATAAAATTGTTCAAAAAATATATAATAAAAAATGAATAAGTTTCTGCTACACTGGAAATTTGTTATTATTTTCTACAACACTGTACGTACACATGGATACTACATACTTACATACTGGCATTATATCACACATTCTCTATTTAAAATGGTTTGTTTTTACGAGGTGATTTAAAAAAGGTCACATGATTATTTTTCAAGCATGAACTTTTATGAACTTCTCATTATTATAGGATTTACGAATATCAGAGTTATCAATCTTAAGAAGTGCAAATCTCTCAAACTCTTTTTAATGAGCTAAATGAAGTCCTCTATTTATAGCTTAATGTGAAATAATGCACAGGATCTGTTTTAAATCCAAGTCGGTGTAGTAAAAATCATTAGCATTTTTGTAGATCGCACGATCCGTTAAACTTCCAAAAACACAGAGTTATTTTGAAAATTGTTTTTCAAAAGTTGGTAAAATAAAAATCGCACGTTACTTCTAGATAATTAGGATATGTGTATAGTTTTGCAAATTTATTTAACTTTTTATTTATTTTTTTACATGTGAATTTATTTGTAATTATGTGGAAAGCATGATGTGTATCTAACAACTTAATTTCACACCACAGTAATTATGTTACATTTTTTTTTTTTTCCTTTAACAACACAGCTGTTAGTACAGTAACTCTGGAGCTGTACTAAATAAAAGAAAAAAAAAATTTCGTAAGGGGTGTATTATTTGTAATGGGAAATAAAATTCTATCCAAACTGAAAAGTTCTTCGGGTAATGGTTGGATTTTGAGTGCTAACTATTCGTAGTTGTAGTAGATTTGGAAACGCCTTTCCAAAAGCACACTCATACTTACGCAATGAGTTAATGTGCGGTATTTTTCGTAGGTTTTTCTGTTATTTTTTATTGGGTTAAGTGTTCAGCTTAGTTGACAAAAACCACAACTTTATCATACACTTGACGTACTGATTTATACAACAGTGCCATCACAGTACTATCATTGTTCACATTAAATTTTGTTTGTGTAACAACACAACACCACACGACACTTATTAAAACCCAGTGAGCATTTTTGTAATTATTAATGAAATTCGAATCTCTTTCGATTCCTTTGCATGATTGAAATAGTCACAAATGAGCTCATTTACTGATCAACGGAGATTTCTTTATTACCCGGTTTTCTAAATTTATTATATTTGGAATATTTTCAACGGAGTCTTTAAATGATTTGCGAGTCAATTTTCAGTTGCATTTGTAACCGTTTGTGTTACCAAAAATAAACAGTTATTTTTTTTTTATATTATTCTAATAGATTTAAAATACGTATATGAAGTTGTTTTTTTATTATTTAACATTACTCTTCTTTATTCATATAAAGTATATTTTAAAATCTTTTATTTCTATATTCTATATTAATACGTAAGTCTATTTCTTGTGATCGATGATTTGTCTAAGAGTTTTCTACCGATTTTGACCAAACGTATCTTATTTGAAAGGTATTTCCTTTTAGCTGTCCACCAGACTTAAAGATTTTTATATTTTTTAACTGTTTTGGAGTTATGCTCATTACTTGATTAGCACACCTTTAGGGTCAATAGTTTATTACACAAAAGAATAAATTTTTCTAGTATTTCACAAAGTAAACTGCCGCTAACACGTCCACTTCTAAATGTACTCTAGTTACTGCTGTGCGTCAATCAAATCTGCATCAATGCAATGTCTGTTTGTTACCTTCCTCTTTCCTCTCTCTTTTAACTCATACTCTCTGCCTGTCTGTCTGACAACCCCATTCCCCTTATCCAATCGATCTGAAACTTGGCCCATCATCTTGTTGTGACTACGGAGTGATATAAATGTCATTTCCCCTCATCCGATCGATCTTAAACTTGGTCCATACATTTAGAGACTATTCTATCTATATACCCAATCGATATTAGAATTAAGTATGAGGAAGGTCTGGCCATGCGACGATTAATGGTGAAAGGGGAATACATCACGGACCATATGACCGGACACCAAACAATTTTGAACCAAGTACCGGGAATCAACGCAATGAATATTAGCTATGATGGAGTCGTGGAAGTGTCGGTGAACACACTCCGCAGTATACGAATACCAGACAGCGAAAGCTGGATAAACGGGAATATTCGGACTGGTGTAGCCTGCATGGTAAAACTGGCATAGATTCAATTGGTAAATAACTCCGTGTTCCGGCTGAATTTGTCGTGGCAACGATTTGTATTAGTTCTAATGACATGCGGACATCCAGGAGACGTAAAAATATTTACAGACAGCCTAGTGGCTATCGGTGTGATATCTTCAAACAAAACCACATAAAGGACTATCCTCAAGTGTAGGGAGGAGATTGCAGGCTTCTTCAGAATGGCCGGAATTGAAATTCTTTGGGTCCCAGGATACAATGGCATTACGAGAAGCGAGATTGTTGATGTACTGGTCAGGAAGGGTTCTTTCCTGAAAAGAGTCAACTTGGAAAACCCACTACCTCTCAAGTCTCTCAAACTGAAACTAGCGGACTGGATGACATGTAACAATTTGGGAGAATACTGACGTGAGTAAAGTCAAGAAGATATTACGGGGCACGCCCAACACTTCAAAGATTAGAAAAACCCTGAATCTAAGTAAATGGAACTCAGTAGGATAATTAGCATGCTCACTGGACACTCTGAACTGAGGACGCACCTATACCGATTATGATGTCCTGAATCGGTCACATATAGAGCAGAGTGGATGACGAAACCCTAGCACACGACCCTTGCTACTATCCTTCATTTAAGATAATAAAGGTCAGACATCTATCGACCGACATCATACCGAGTGTGAAGGGTCTGAGGGGGATAAACTGCAAACCCCTCAGGATTTTTATTGCAAAAACGGAATTTCTAAGTTAATACAGTGGTATCGCCTATCATGCGGAGGTCGTGGGTTCGATTCCCACCAGAGGCTTTGGTCTGTCGCTGCAAAAAAAAAAAAGAAAATATAAACCAGCCAAATTAGAATCTGCAGAAAAGCCACTCGGCTTCGCGGAACTAGGCTTAAAACAAAAACAATCAAAAACCCACTTTGTGACTTAAGTGTATATCCAGGTAGAGCAGATATGAATACAGCTCCCCTTCTTCTCGACCTAACCTAAACTAATCTAACCTATCCCAAATTTGACAAAATTTCACGTAATGTGACCCAAAATTATACCGCAGCGTTTACTTGGGGACCACTTGCTTATAATAATTTGGATGAGCATTTCAGACCATCCAATAGGGATCATTTATATAGGGGCTAGATGGCGTTTATTCTATGGCCGCTGAAGGCTTATATACTAAATTCCAACAAAATATATTTATAAGTTCGACCTGTAGTTTGATTTCAAGGTTTATATGGACACGCACACATAAGGACGGACATCGCTAAATTGACCCAGAAAGCGATTCTAAATCGAGCAGAATAACAAAATGTTGGTCTGGGTTAAATATGTTTGGTAGTTACAAATATTATGCCCTCACCACATGGTGGTTGGTATATGATATATAAAAGTTTTTTTTTTAAGAAATTCATTGGTACAATTTAAAATTATGGAATTCAATTTGGAAGATTTTTTTTTTTAGACAAACTTATTAATTCATTTATTTAAATGTATATACTTCTCACTTTTAAATTTAGTCACCTTAGTGTAATTCACCTGCATAAATTATAATTTAAGTAGCTGAACTTCACACCGCTATTCGACCGATATTATTAAATAGAAATTTACGATATTGAAATATTGGACACTTGCTTCAAAATTATAAAAAATTGTCCCTTTATAAACTAAAACAATATCATATAAACAGCTTTCATCGTCTAGCTGGGTGAAATATTCTGCGAGTTGTTCAAATTTGACAATCAAAACAGTCGCGTTTCAATCGCCTCTACGTTCTATTTGCGATTGTTGTAAAATTTGTAATTCTTTTTCTAACTAATCACTTGCTGAGCGTAATTGTGAATTAGTTTCAACTCTCTTCTTTAAGGCGCAGGGAATTAATCAGTTTTTAATCATTAAAAGTGTATGACGAAGACTCAAACTGGTGATTTTTGTTAAGACATTTCTACAAATGTTGGGTGGGTAGGAAAAGGGAACAACTGAATGGGATGTTCATATGTGAGTAATGTTTTGTATGAAAAATTATTGTCATTTCTTAAATTACACAAAAAAAAAAAAAAAAAAACTAAATAAAGTAATAACAAAAAGAGTCTGGGGTATATTTTCATGTATGTATATGTCTGTCTCTGTAAGTGAGTGTGTTAAAATAAATTAGCAAACTGAATAAGCTCGTTTGCTATGTAAGTATCTAAGTATGTTTCTTTGTAGTTATGTTTAAATTACAAATTTGTGGGTAAACTTAAACATAATCTTAAAATGGTAAAAATGAAATATATGGAATGACAAAAAATAACATTTATAGCTTAAAGAGGGACCGGAAAAATAAGTATTTTTAAATATTTAAACCAATATAGTAGATAAAAGTAAATGTCGAAAATGTAAATTTAAAAATGTTGCTTTTATTTTTGCTCGAAGAAATTGAAAACAAAAAAATTATATTTATAGATTTTTTTATTTTTTTTTTTTTTTTTTTTTTTGAAAAATGGGAATTGATAAGGTTCCTGAGCCTAACACAAATTTACTCGTTATTATATGTGTATCGTGCCATTTTTAAAATAGTGTTCATGAATATGGAGGTTTTTAATCGTAGACGAATGAGTGAAGAAAGAAACTATTCTAATTTATACAGGATATGTTATATAAAAACACATAAATACATTTTTTAAATAGTAACAAAAAATAATAAGAGCCTCTCAAAGAAACTAAATAAATTTTTAAATTTTACTGTTGATAGAACTATAAAGGTCAAAGGTATTAATACAGATTAGCAGATTCCAGTGCTCGAAATTCGAGTGCAATTTCTAGGCAATTTTATTTTTCAACTTGGCCAATTCACAAACCAACACTTTTGTGGTTTATTATCATTGTGAATGAAGATAACAAACTCAGTAACATACACATTAACAAATTTAATAAATCACACATCGCACACATAATTCAAAATTGGCTTAACTCAAAATTTTCATTTTTAAAAATCGACAATTGAAACAATTAAATTATAAAGAAATTATTAACATAAGGCAAGACATAAAGCAAGACATAACTGTTTTTTAGCAACAGTTGACAACAACAAAAAACACTGATATTTTTTTTTTATATAAAACAAGTGTATTGTGCATAATTTAAGCATATAAACCAGAAAAATTAAAATTTTGAGTTATGAATTATGTGTGCGATATGTGTAATTTTATGCATGCGTTAGTAGCAACTTTAAATGCAACTTACTCCAAATAAAGGGAAAAATTTTAAAATCGGTAAATTTGGTGAACAGCTAAAAAGAAATACCTTTCAAATAATATACGTTTGGTCAAAATCGGGATAAAACAGTAGAACAAAAGTAACAAAAAATCGCCTAGCCTATTAATATTATAGATAAAATGTTACTCTTTTCATTCTAAATGTCTGTCCTATAGAACAGTGCAAATAAGGTAGATGACCCTCAAGCATGCATTTGCAAGTGTATGTGTCATAGATGTAGGGGCACCCCCAATCTGTCATATAAAAACGAAGTCTGAATGCCAGAAACCGATATGTTTACAAAGATTCACAGTATAAAATCTCGATACTTTAAAATTGTAAAATCTGAAAACAGAATTGCTTAAACGATCTTAATTACACAGATGTTAAAATAAAATTTTTAAATTGGTCCAATAACATGAAACATAAATTTGTTTTGCCTTTAATTTTTTTTCTAAAGTGACAAAGGTAAAACCAGTTTTATATTAACGGCATTATGTTCATAAATGCTGTTTTTTTAGAAGTTCACAGATTTGAGTTGGTAACACTGCTTTGTTTTACAGTTGATTTAACACCCGATATGGATCGTTATCAAACCACGTTTACTGCTAATAATAATGTGCATACTGTAGAATGCCAAACAATACAAACCTTTGTACAGTAAAGGTTTGAAGAAGGCCAATAACAATCAATTCGTGGCCGGTCTTAGCATATTGCGATATCTCCATCCACTTTACGAAAGATTTTATGAAGGTATCAAAAGCTTTTATGATTTAAATTGTGCAATAATTAAAGCCAAACGCCCATCGAATTCGCCGAAAATTTAGCTAATGGAAATTTTTAATGGAAATTAAAAAATTTTGTTCAGCAATAAGTGAGTGGTACGTAATTTAGCAAAAACATTTGGAGTGAAGATAATCTACAGGCTTTTGTCCAAACACCATCACATCCACAGAAAATTACTTTTTGGTGCACTTTGTTCCCCATATAGTGTAAAGAATAGCAACTGCTCACCTTTTTCTGGAATTTGGTACCAAAAATTAGTTTTTACGAAAAGAAAATATTTTTGGCGCAAATGTGACCCTAGGGAGCGCAAGATCGTTTTTTTTTAATTTTCAGTTGAGAATGTTAAAAAAAAATTTTTTTTAAATCAAAAAATGTGTTCAAAAATTCTGAAATAATTTGTGAGTATTCCACGAATGATTCTTAATACCTTTTTTTTCTATAAATTTGCTTCCAAAAGATAATTTTCCAATAAAAACATCGTTTCTCCACGAAAAGTTTTGGAAAATTAAGGAAAGTTTTTGCATTTTTAAATTTCTCCGCAGTTTCACACAGAGTTCAGAAAAAAACACAGACTGAATAAAAAACTCGTACATATATGTAAACAAACATAACTTAGACCAACACACACATATTTTTATTTTCATACCAATTATGTTTGTTTTTAAATTTTCTTCGGTGCCCAACACAACCGTGACTGTGTTCGTTTTAATATTTCGTTATTTACACGAACATTTTTGTATCACATACTTTTTGTTTCAATCACACATAAAGCACACAATTTTGAGTGTTGCTTTATTTGAAGTTCATGTTCTGGTACGAGTAGTGAAAAAAAAACACAGAACATGTACAATAAACAGGTTTGAGTTCAGTTATATTTTAAGTCGTGTTTAAAATATAACTGAACTCGAACCTGTTTATTGTATTTTAAGTCGTGTTTAAAATATAACTGAACTCGAACCTGTTTATTGTACATGTTCTGTTTTTTCTCACTACACGAGCCACAACACGACTCAAAATATAACTGAACTCGAACCTGTTTATTGTACATGTTCTGTGTTTTTTTTCAGTACACGTACCAGAACATGAACTTCAAATAAAGCAACACTCAAAAATGTATGCTTTATGTGTGATTGAAACAAAAAGAATGTGATACAAAAATGTTCGTGTAAATAACGAAATATTAAAACGAACACAGTCATGGTTGTGTTGGGCACCGTAGAAAATTTAGAAACGCACATAATTGATATGAAAATAAAGATATGTGTTGCCTGCTTTTGAACAGAACATTGAACAGAACATTTTTTCGTGTGTGTATTTTCTGAACCTTGGTTTCCCACCGACAATTTTTTAGTATTTATCGCAACAGAGTTTTGGTTTTTGAGCGAATATTTTCGTGTAAGATCGTGCGACTTAATCCCATGGGGTTAATTTCTTTAGGGTTATATAGATTCTCCCATCTAAGCCGATAAACCAGAGACAACTCGTCACCTGAAAATCATTATTCGACTAGTTCTAGGCGAAATTCAACCGGTATATATGGCCTAAATCATATTTTAACATTAATGGCATTAAATTATCTATCCAATAAAAAAGCCGGTTTAACTGATGTTAAAAATATTTTTCTTTGCTTTATTTGAAATTAAAGTACTGTAGCTCTCAAAAAAATCTGCACTACATTGCTTCCATTTACAGTTGTTCAATTCTTTTTCATGTAGGCTGGTAGTCTTCCCAAGTAATGTAATAAGTTGTGCAAAAATAAAGCACCAGAGCAAAAAAATCTTTGTGTTACAGAACTTCGCTGTTCGGATATAATGGATAGCCGCGATATGCGCTCAGGGGGCGTAAAATCCAATTTCGCAATACAATCACAAAAACAGCGTAAGGGAAAAACGGTGTGCGGTATATGTAAGTGTATTGGTGTATTTATTAAGCAGAACCGCCGAGTTCGCTGTCTGTTTAGCAAAATCACAAATCTTTTTCGTTAATTTTATATATTCAAGCTATTGACCGCTAGGTGTATTGTGAGTTTAACATGTTCACAAACTTACAGAGTTACTTTTTTTTTTAATTTCAAGTATATATTTGCTATTGACAGAACTATTTTAGTAAGCAGAACTACCGAGTTCGCTGTCTGTTTAGCAAAATCGCAAATTTTTTCGTTTATTTTAAATATTCAAGTTATTGACCGCTAGGTGTGTTGTGAGTTTAACATGTTCACAAACTAACAGAGTTACTTTTTTTTATTTCAGGTATATATTTGCTATTGACAGAACTTTTTTATTTAGCAGAACTGCTGTGAGTTTAAAAAGCTAAATACTAAGAAAACTGAAGAAATCAAAAATAAACTTAGGTTGTTTTGTTCCCTATACCACTATGGGTTTTGGGTATAATAACCTTGTGCTGCTGTCTGTAACTACCAAAAATATTTGACACAGACCCATCTTTTATTATACCGATCGACTCAGAATCACTTTCTGAGTCGATTTAGCGATGTCCGTCCGTCCGTCTGTATGTCCATGTAAACCTTGTAATCAAACTGCAGGTCGCATATATGAATATATTTTAATGAAATTTGGTACGTAAGCTTTTATCGGCCATAGGATGAATCATATTGAAATTGGTGAAATTCAGTCCATGTTCAGACGTAGTCCCCATACAAATGACCCTTATGAAATCGACTTTAATTTCCATAAGATCCAAATTATCATATAGATCCCGGTAAAAATGGATTTGTCTGTCTTTATTACATCTATTTATTATTTGGCCCCATATAAAGTTGCTTCCCGATTTTCACTGAAACCTATCAAAAAACAAAAATATTCCACAGATTTTTCTCAAATTTGGTTTGTATTTATTTTTAGAAAATATTAGCGACTACCAAATACGGTCAGGTAAGTCCATTTGTCGACCTAGTCCCCATATAAGTATAGCATCTGATATGAACTTTTTCATATCTGCAGCTAAAAAAATTTTTAAATATGCCACTCAAATTTGGTTTATGCTTATTTTCTATATCCAATTAGTTTTAGCGAAGAGATAGTATCTCTAAACCATGGTATATGGTATCGTATAGTCGGTCTGGACCGACTATAATTTGCTAACTAGTTTTAATTAGTACACCTTTTCCAATTGTATTTCAAAAAACATCAATTGAATTTCAGCAAATATCAATTGTATTTCACAAAGTATGAGTTGAATTTTAGAAAACATCAATTGAATTTCAGAAAGTTCAAATGCATTTCAGAAAACATCAAATGTATTTCAGAAAATATCAAATACATTTCAGAAAGCATCAAAGGTAGTTGGTGATTGATGAGACTTAACATTCGTGTCAAATTTACGTGAAATTCTACCTTCTTTCTGCATTAATAAAATTAAAAAAAAAAACGATTTTTACTGGCCGAGAAATCGAACAGCGGAGCGATAATTAATAATTATATATTAGGCATATATATTAGGCACTTGTGGAATAAAGAAAGTATAGTTAAGCTTTATTCCTCTACCAATATCTATTACTTTTTTTTTTACCACATCTAGTGGTCGCAATGCGACAGTTAAGAGAGCCCGACTAAAACATTTTTTTAAACCCTTTCTTTTAACTCATACTCTCTGTATGTCTGTCTAACTGTCTGCCATGGGTGGGCAACATTCCCCAATTGATCTGAAACTTGGCCCATAGTCTAATCTGTAGATTTTGGGTTAGTAACGCACAGTCACGAAGTGATCTAAATGTCATTTCCCCTCATCCGATCGATCTCAAGCATGGTCCATAGACTTGCTGTGAAAAAAATTAACTTTTACTTAGTCACGCGCAGTCACGCACAGTCACGGAGTGATCTATATGTCACTTGCCCTCATCCGATTGATCTGAAACTTGGTCCATACACTTGCTGTGAAAAAAGATTAACTTTGACTTCGTTACGCACAGTCACGCATGATCACGCACAGTCTTGGAGTGATCTAAATGTCATTTACCCTCATCCGACCGATCTGAAACTTGGTCGATATACTTGCTGTAAAGAAAGATCAACTTCGACATAGTCACGCGCAGTCACGCATTGGTACGCACAGTCACGGAGAGATTAAAACCCCACTTCCCCTCATCTTATGGATCTGAAACTTTGTCCATAGATTTGTTGTGGCTAAAGATTCATTTTAAGATAGTCACACACAGTCACGTACAGTCACGGAGATATTCAAAACTCACATGCATAAGGAAAGAAAGAGTTTTAATGAAAACTTTGTTTTTATGGGTTAGATTATTTACCACCCAACTACATGTTTACAAAATTTATTCAATTTTTAATTCAGTTTAGTGTTTTTCTAATGATTTCCTAGAAGTTTGTTAATTTTCCAAAAAAAAAAAAATATCCGAGATATTGTAAAATAATCACTTGGTCATATCAGCTGTTAATAAACTGATTTTAAATGTACAAAGTCTAATTTAAAATGAATCTATAATTACAAGTGTTTAAAGAGATGATCATTGTTTTAAATGACAATAATGTACTGGCATGTCTTGCAGTCTGTGTATATGAAAACTATTTTTATATAGAAAATTATTTTTACTCTTTTGGCAACAAATTTTATTACTTCTATAACTTGGAAATTATAACTCTATAAAGTCTATGCCAAAAATTCTAAAACAATATATATATTTATATATTATTTATATATAAGTACATAATAGCTTTGTAGTTTTCTTTTGCTAGAACAAACCATTAAAATTTTTTAAGTATTCCTTTACTAAATTTTAGTTTAATCTAAGATGAGTTAGTAATTATGATTTTTTTCAACAAACTCTTTTTAGGCCATAAATTTAAGTTTATTTTAATTTAAAAGAATAACTATAAAAAACATGATTTTGTCGTATTGAATTTACTTTAATTTTCCAATGATTTCAACATTAATGTGTATTTTATTTCAAATAGTAGTGTTTATATTACATTACCCCAGGGTGTTGTTACCATTTCCGTTTATCACATTTGATGGTTTGTCATCTTTAAATGTACAATATTTTGTAACATCTAAAACATACGAATAGTTTGATTGATTTCCCCACTGGGTCAGATAGTCAATCATTTCAAATCAAATTAATTAATCTTTCGTTTTTGGCATTATTGTAAAAGGAACACGTTAGCCTATGAACAAATAGTAATGAAATGTTCTGTTTAAGAGAAGTTGTATAAATTTTTGACAGCTAATGAATTTTAAATATTAACGAAAATTTTGAACAAAATTGATTCAGAATTAACTAAGCAAAATATTGTAAAAAGTGTTGAATAACAAATAATAATAAAATTAATTAATACCATAAAAACGTTATAACATTTATGTGTTTTGTGAATACCATCCTAATGATTTTGTAAGAATTTCCAACTGGCATTCGTGGAGAACTTCATTTCGAAAAAAAGCACCATAACCATTGTGTCATCAGTTGACTTGTACACGTCATCCTTGTTTGATTGATGCCTGTGTCTGTGCCAGATTCATTGCACTAACTACAAACATCTTCAATACTGATGAATTTTCTAGTCAGCACTTTGGTAAATCTATTGACAATGCAGGGTGCCGTTTGGAATTATGAATTTTGTGCTTGCGGTATCGAGCTGCTTATGTCGACCACAGAAAACCTTTGATCCAACATACTGCACATTGGTTAAGAACCAGAAAAGTTAAGCTTTACTGGCTGTTGTTTTTGATTGGTAAACAAGAGTTTAAGTTATATGGAACACAAAAGCTACACTAACTATCTCTAAATATACGAATACATACACACAAATAGTTTTGATATACTTCACGTTTATTTTGTGAACAAAAGCGATTTTGTGGCTATACCAGAAACAAAGGCGAAAAATAAATAGTTCTTGTTTTCCTAATATTTGTCTTATTATTTGTTATTTCGTTGTCGTTGTTGTTATTTACAAAGAAAATGCTTCAAACTATTTTGCGGTTAGCGTACTGCTGTAAATCTTTCTTTATTCGTTTTAGCAAGGACTGTAAATAAGCAAGATTCACATTGGAGTAATTAAGCTAGACGTTATATTGCAATTTTACTTATTTTCAAAAAAATAAGAAAAGGATATTTAAAAGGGTTGTTATTGAAAATCTTACATGAGAACTTTAAAATTAAAATAGTTTATATTTATTCTGTTAATAACAACGAAGAACAAGAGTCTTATCTAAATGAGGTTTCCTTCCAGCCATACAAATTTATCTGTATATATTCCCATGGAATATCACATGAATGCACAATGAACTAAAAAGCACATCAAAATTTGAAAAGGCTTTACTGAAATAGTTAATTCGTTAAGAATTTTACATAACTGCAAACTCAGATAAGAGAACTATATCCATATCCCTGCAACCACAACACCACTTTAAGCAGTGGGAATTTGCATATTTGTTGATACAATTGACAGAACTAACTGTTTCAGACATGTTTTTGCTATTAATTAAGCAGTGCTGGAGACATTCTGGGGGGGGTGAGAAATTGGAGGTCAAGGTGAAAGTATAGTAAAACCATCAAAGGGATTGGCGTTCTCAAGCCAAGTCATTATTAGAAATCGTCAATGGTTTTTGAGTTACCGCTGAAAAACTAAGTAAACAAACAACAAGGTCAAGCAAATAAATAAAAGCTCATAACAAAGTTTGTGCCATTAGAGGTTTTATTATATTAACCTAGTGCTTTCAGCCAGACAATTACTCCGAAAAAAATTCACAGTGTAACTACTAATTGCATATAGATTGTTAGCGCTCATATTGGGACAACTGACATAAATGTAAAAGCGAAGATTTTTTACCTTTCTGCATCTGGATTATCAGAAAAGCTAGAGTATCGAAGTTTTTTGCGAGTCCGTAAGATATTAATTCAAGTAGTAGTAGCAAAAACTTGCTGAATCGCATCCTTGTGCATGGCAACTTCAATAAAAAGTTTGTTCTTATCATCTTACAGTAATGTAGTTGCGTGGTAAAAATAGCCCAGTTTAGATTTGACATGGAAACTCCTATACAAAATCAATAATTTTTAATATCTACCTAGTGTCCATATATTATTAATATAGTAACGAAGCATGATGGGGATTACAAATAATATTATAAATAAGAATAAAAATATTTTCTTTTGTTTTTCAATGTTATCTGTTTTTCGATCCTCTACCACTATGTGATCAGAGTGTAACCAGTTTGTGCTTATGTTTGAAGCTACTAACAGTATTTGAAATAGACACCTTTTATTATACCGATCAACTGAGATTAACTTTCTGAGTCAAGTTAGAGATGTCCGTCTGTCCGTGTGTCCACGTGAACTTTGTAATCAAACTACAGGTCACAAACATAAATAAAAATTTTTTATATACAGCCTTAGTCTGTCATGGAGGTCGATGCATGGTGAGACGTAGCGCCCATAGACCCTTATAAAACAAACTTAAATTTAAATAAGTTCCAATTTATGTTATACTAGTATGCCCTGTCGCGCTTTGCTACAACTTAACGAGACTTATTGACATGTTTTATTTCATAATCAACTTTGTATTATGCAATTAAAATATTTTATTGTGTTTAATTTATATTTTTTTTACTTCAATATTATTTGTTTTTTCATTCGATGCAACAATTAAAAAATTTTTGGCGAATTTTTGGATTCTGCCCTTATTTCCCACGCCTACTCACATTGCTAATTAATGTCAAATACATCAAGGTTGCCGCTTTGGTAGCACTTTATATTTTTAAACTCTTTTCTTTTAACTCATACTCTCTGTCTGTCTGTCATGGGTGGACCCCATTCCCCCTTATCCAATTGATCTGAAACTTGGCTCATGGTCTTGCCGTGATTTTGGGGTAGTCACGCATAGTCACGCGTGGTAACGCACAGTCACGGAGTGATCTAAATGTCATTTCTCCTCATCCCATCGATCTCAAACTTGGTCGATATACTTACTGGAAAGAAAGATCAACTTCGACATAGTCACGCGCAGTCACGCATGGTCACTCTTAGTCAAGTAGTGATCTAAATGTCGCCAACTTGGTCGATAGATTTGCTGTGAAAAAAGATTAACTTTGACATAGTCTCCTCATCCGATGGATCTGAAACTTTGTCCATAGATTTGTTGTGGGCAAAGATTATTTTTAAGATAGTCACACACAGTCACGCACAGTCACTGATATATCCAAACCTCGTATGTATGACGAAAGAGAGAGTTTTAATAAAAACTTTGTTCTTATAGGTTAATTATTTGTTATATAAAACGTGTTACGCCGGCTAATACGACCCCGACAATTGTTTATCTGACCACTCACATTAATATCTGATACACTCGACCGACTGAGTTAAAAAAAACACACTGATTAAAAAAATCGTATATATGTGACCTTCTCCGAGAAAAGGGATCTAGTGTGTGAAAATAAAGTTTTGAGAAAAAAACGCATTTAAAGTTTCTACACCCTTTTAGGTACAAGAATCCACCGTTTTTGACACAACCCGTTTTTTGACACACTAAGTCCCTTTTCTCGGAGAAGGTCACATATCTGTAAACAAACATAGCTCAGACCAACAAACACATATTTTTATTTTCATATCAATTATGTGTGTTTCTAAATTTTGTACGGTGCCCAACACAATCATGAGTGTGTTTCGTTTTAATATTTCGTTATCTTCACGAACATTTTTTTATCACGAATTTTTAATTTCGTACACACATTAACCACATAGATTCGAGTGCAGCTTTATTTTAAGTTCATTTTCTTGCACGTGTACTGGTAAAAAGCATGTTCTTCAACGCGTACATCTAGAAACTAAAACATTATCCACCCGCGATCGGAAAAATTTGAAACACCCTTACAATAACGACAACAATTGTTTCAACGATATTCATTAAAAAAAATCTAAAATATTTCATTAGCAGTTATAAAAAGATAAAAAAAGATAATTATGTCGATAAATTTGAGCACGATTTACAAAAAAGCGCATAAAAACAGCAAAAAATGGGGAAAATCGATGAAAATGGGCAAAAATCATGAAAATAGGCTAAAAATGTTGATTTTCTCAGTTGAAATGCGCGTTCTAATGGTGGAAGCAGTAACTGCGAGCCATATAAAGATAACACAAGAAATTTTTAATACAGGAAAAGCGACTTAAATGGGCTTAATCCAAACACAATCATATGGTTTTCACGTTAGTACCAGAAATTTCGTGTTAAAAACTTGAACAGTGTAATAAAAAAAAAAAATTAAAAAAAGATAGTAATAAAATAGAAAAGAGAGAAACTTTATATATTTTTTATGACTTAGTTTCATTTTTTTCCGATCGCAAGTGGATGATGTTTTAATTTTTAGGTGTACGTGTTGAAGAACATATTCTATTTTTTCTAGCAGTGCACGTGCAATAAAACGAACTTAAGATAAAGTTACACTCGAATCTGTGTGGTTTATGTATGTTCGAAGCAAAAAATACGTGATAAAAAAATGTTCATGGAGATAATGAAATATTAAAACGAAACACAGTCATGATTGTGTTGGGCACCCTACAAAATTTAGAAACACGTATAATTGATATGAAAATAAAAATATGTGTTGGCTGCTATAGAATGCAGCATTGCGTGTTTCATGTGTGTATTTTCTGAATGCTGCTTACCAAGACTTATTGACATATTTTATTTCATAATCAATTTTTCGCACCCAGTTTGTATTGTGCAATTAAAATACTTTATATAATTTATTTTATATTTTTTTATTTCAGTGCCTGCTGAACAGTGCAACAGTTATATAATTTGGCAATTTTTCGTTTTAGCGCTTTTTGATATTGGCGATTTTTGATTTTAGCGATTTTTGATTTTGCAACATTTCTGATTATGAAGATTTTTTGTTTTTGGCGATTTTTATTTATTGCGATTTTCGGTTTTTGGCGATTTATGATTTTGGCGATTTTTAATTTTGCCGATTTTTGAGTTTAACGTTTCAGCCCAAATTTTTCACGAATCACATTGTTATTTAATGTTCTTTTCATAAGTTTCTAGACTGTTTCTTTCTGCTTTCGTAGTGTTTGATATTTTTTTATATCGGACTACCCACATTATATCTGATGGACTCGTGCAAATTGTCGATGCTTTCACAGATATATGATATTAAATATTTACTTTGTATGGGGTGTGCTACGCTTACTGCTCCAAACACGCGCATTTTTGTCCGACTACTCACATTAATAATACATGATCTCACACAAATTTGCAAATCTGTCTCTATCGTTATACTCGAGATATATAATTTTTACTTTGTATTATTATTGTATTGAATTATTACTTTGTATGGAAGGTGCTACGCCCACTAAAAATATAAAAAAAATTATAGCCTATATCCATCCCTAAGGACCATTCTAAATATTTATACTAAAATTTTTTAAATCAGATCAGTAGTTACGGAAATTACCACCTACCAACAAACAAACCATCACACATTACCTCTTTATGATATTAGTATAGAAATATAAAAAAATAACTTTATATGGGAGGTGCCACGCCCACTAAAAATATCACAAAAATTTATAGCCTATGTCCGTCCTTAAAGACCTTTCTAAATACTGGAGCCAATATTTTTAAAATCAGATGAGCAGTTACGGAGATTACCTCCTACAAACAAACAAAGAAACAAACACACATTACCTCTTTATTATATTAGTATAGGTGTAGATCCCAGTGCCATTTGTTTTGTGTGTTTTTTATACCCATTAACCAGTAAAACTAAAATAAAATCTGTAGGACAATTATAAGTTGTAATTTCCCGATCTTCACTTAAATCTATCAAGAGACAAAATAAAATATAAATGTAGTATCCAAAATGAACTTTTACATAGTTGCAGGTAAAAAATATATGACAATGCCGCTCAAATTTGGTTTGTTTGATTTTCTTTGTCCAATTAGTTGTACCTAAGACCCTTTCTCTAAGGATAGCGTATCATAGAGTCGGACGACAATAATTTTATTATTCATTGGTGATTTCCTCACTTCATCTTTATTAAATCTGGCAACCATGCATAGATATAGGGAAAATATCATAGATGCCAGCAACAAAATTATTCTTATATATAAAAATGATAGTCTGAAATTTTTAACATTATATTACTATGACCTAAATAACTAAATGTCTTACATACGATGTGCAAGGAATTTTATTGGATCTGTTCCAAAAATAATATACTAAATGCCTAAAAATATAAACTTTAAGTAAAGCACATATCAGACAAACTCTAAAGCTGTATTTTGCGCGCATGCGGTCTGGTAATAAACGAACTTAGAAGCTGTTAAAATACAACTACACATTTATATGAATTAACAAATAGAGATAAAAAACTGAAGCAAAGAGATTTTGCATATAAGTATTATACAACATGTATGTGTATGCGTGTGTTTATTTTTACAATGATTGTGAAAAACAACTGATGCTACAAAAAAGATTTTCCAAATTGCATTAACCCCTAATCATTACTTAATTGCATAACTAATGCTTTACCGTAATAGTTATATGAAGTGTGAAGGTTATAATTGTTTTTAATTTTTCTCATAAATAAATAAAATATTAATAAATTTAAAAGATATTTAATTTAGTTTTTTAATGGGAGAGATTTAGTATAAACATATTAACATTTCCTTTACAAATGTACTCTACAGACCCACTGAAAATAATATAACTTAGTTTAATATTTATTTGCATAACATAATGTAATCATTATTGATGTGAAACATCTATACGCACATGGGGTAAATTTCTATTTCACAATACAATCACAAAAAAACAGCGTAACATGTGAGCCGTAAGACAAAATCGGTGTGACTTATGATTGTATTGGTAAAAAAATTATGATATGTAATAACATGTTCGAAAATTAAAAATGAACCATAAAAAATGAAAAATGAAAAATAAAAAATTAAAAACAAAAATAAAAAATGAAATATAAAAAATTAAAAACGAGAAATGAAAAACGAAATTTGGAAAATGAAAAATAAGAAATGAAAAATTAAAAATTAAAAATAAAAAATTAGAAATGAAAAATAGAAAATTGAAAATTAAAAATGAAAAATGAAAAATAAAAAATTATAAACGAAAAATTAAAAATTAAAAATTAAAAATAAAAAATTAAAAACAAGTAAGAAAATTATAGTCGGTCTAGACCGACTATACGATACCCTATACCATGCGTTTAGAGACCATATCTCTCAGGCCCTACTAACTGGATATAGAAAATAATCATAAACCAAATTTGAGTGGGATTTTTATTAATTTTTTCGGCTGCAGATATGAAAAAGTTCATATCGGATGCTATATCTATATGGGGACTAGGCCCAAAAATGGATCGATCCTGACCATGTTTGGTAAAGTCTCTTGTATTTTGCAAAAATATATACAAACAAAATTTGAGAAGAATCAGTGCAATAGTTTTGTTTTTTGATAGATTTAAGTGAAGATCGGGAAGCAGCTCTATATGGGGCCAAAGGGATCATTTTTGGACTACTCATTAATGGATGTAATGAACGCATACAAACCCAATTTGAATAAGATCTATATGACAATTTGGATCTTATGGCAATTTATGTCGATTTCATAGGGGTAATTTGTATGGGGGCTAGGTCTGAACATGGACCGATTCTCACCAATTTCAACAGCGTTCATCCCATGGCCGATAGAAGCTTATATACCAAATTTCATCAAAATATATTCATATTTGCGACCTGCAGTTTGATTACAAGCTTTACATGGACACACAGACGGACGGATGGACGGACGGACGGACGGACGGACGGACGGACATTGTTAAATCAACTCAGAAAGTGATTCTGATTCGATCGGTATAATTAAAGATGGGTCTAGTGGTATAGGGTATAATAAAAAAAAAATGAAAAAAAATTAAATATTAGAAATGAGAAATAAAAAGTTAAAAATAATATATGAAAAAAAAAATGAAAAATAAGAAATAAAAAAATTTTAAAAAATAAATAAAAACGAAAAACAAAAATTTAAAATGAAAAATAAGAAATGAAAAATGAAAAATACACAATTAAAAACGGAAAATTAAAAATGAAAAACAATTTAAAATGAAAAAAAATTAAAAATTAGAAATGAGAAATAAAAAATGAAAAATAGTAAATGAAAAAAAATTAAAAATAAAAACTGAAAAATGAGAAATAAAAAAATTTAAAAAAATTAAAAACGAAAAATGGAAAATAAAAAACGAGAAATGGAATATAAAAAATTAAAAATAAAAAATGAAAAATTAAAAATAAAAAATGCAAAATTAACCAGTTAAAATAATAAATAATAATAAATATTTTTATATAAAATTAATAGGCTAGGCGATTTTTTGTGACTGATGTTTGATCCACCGTTTTATCCCAATTTTGACCAAGCGTATATTATTTGAAAGGTATTTCTTTTTAGCCGTTTTGCAGATTTACAGATTTTTAAATTTTTTTCTGCATTTTGAGTAAATTGCATTTAAAGTTGCTACTAACACATACATAAAATTATACAATGCTCTGTGTGTGTTTATTAACCCTGCTGTTAAGCCCATTTGGTCCAATTTTTGGATTGTTTCCTTTGTAGTTTTTGAACAGTGACATATAGTGACTTAATTTTTTAGCTCACGTGGTCTTTTGATAAAACCATGTTATATACAAAAATTCAAGGTTCTGACTTAAAACAGGACTAAGAAAAATAAAAAATTACGAATCTTAGGTTAAGGGACCATTTGGTCCATAGTATATTTTCTTTGATTTTTTTTTACATTTATTTAGAAAAAATAAGTATTTATTAGTTGGTTTTATAATAATTGTCATTGCACGATAAGCAATATGTTTTTCGATTAGTTTTGGAAATAAACTTGCTGCAAATGGAGCATTTTATATCAGACTTAGACTTGCGGCAACTACAAATTCCACGCTTTCGAGCCCCTGAATTAGAAGTATTATTTGAAGAGGCCACTGGAACTATGCATGGTAATCGTATTTCAATCAATAACTGTGCTGAGAACTCTTGTTGAGGAAGTCTAGTCTGTTTCATCATATACGTGTTAGTCAGAGAAAGTGCTAGTTACCGCAAAAACTGTGGTCTCCTGCGATTCCGATCAGATGGAGCCCATGAAACTTCGATTTCAGAAAATATTATGTACGCATTCAATGCGGATATTACAAGTATGTTTGCAAATACAATGTTTGGCCATAGATTTGTTTTGCATTTTGTGCTGTAGGAACCAACCATTTGATCAGCAGTATCTGTGCCACCTAAATGAGATGAAGTATTAGAAATTATAGGAGAACATAAAACTAACATACCTTTCATTGAATTGTAATACGAAACAATCTCTGGTTATACCCTCCACTCCAGTGTGCAGAGGGTATATATAAGTTTGTCATTCCGTTTGTAATAATTAGAAAAAAAATTCTGGACCCCATAAAATATATATATTTGTGATCCTTATAACAAGCGAAGTTGATATAACGATGTCCGTCTGTCCGTCTGTCCGTCTGTCCGGCTGTCCGTCTGTCCGTCTGTCCGTCTGTCCGTCTGTGGAAATCACGATGACGGCTTCAATCGGATAGCTAGGGTGCTCCTTGGTATAAAAAATGATTCACTAACATCCTGAGAAGTTTGCTATTTAAAATCGTCCAAATCGGTTAATCTGGTCCCGAGAATTGAGCGAAGAATTAAAAAGTCATGAGAAAATATGATTTGAATATGTGTTCTTGTGATAACGCCCTCAATAGGGCAGATAGGGCGCTGGTTTTTAGTGAGAATGATTCACTAACATCTTGAGAAGGTTCCTGTTTTTAAATCATGACAATAGGTTTCATAGGTGCCGATAAATCACTGAAAAGGTAAAAAAATATGACGTTTTCCTATATTGTTTTCCTAAATTTTGTATTTTGTCATAGCTGTGCATGTTGTTTTTGTGGTCGTTGTGTTAATAAGATAAAAATTCATCAATATCAATATTTTTTGGTGTAATATTTAAGTTAATTAATTAATAAAAGAAACTATATAAAATCAATATCAATATTCTGCGATTTTTATAACATCACAAAATGTTACAAATTGATACATACTACTGTTGCCAATATCAAAATACTATAAATAATATTCATATATTTTGTATATGTATATCCATAATAAGCGCATATTAAAATAAATCGGTATTTTATTTTATTTTTACAAAATTCTGAAATTTTTAGAGTTGAAAAAATAGTATGGTTTTAAGAGTTGTATTTTTAGTACATGTATAAACCCTGCATACTTGCTTTCAAAAGTAGTAGGTAGGTAGGTAAGCCATAAAATATTTATTTACCCTGTAAAAAAATTGTTGTTTAGAAAAATACTATTTTTTGTCAGATGTTGAAAAAAGATGTTAATTAAAATAAATTTTTAAACTTTGTTATTTAATGTCGGGACGGAGGCAAACGCCATTCCGAAAATTTTGTCTCAACAGTTATCCACATTAAGAATAACCGCGGAGCTCAGCTCGATCAATGTGCAATGATCGAGCCTTGCCCTGGGAAACATGCGTTTATGCTTTTCTTAACACAAACGCCATTCCCAACTACCAAAAATTTTTGACACGAGCTATTCACATTATGAATAGTCGCGGAGCTCAACTCAATCATAGTGCAATGATGAAGCTTCGCCCTGGGAAACATATATTCATGCTTTTCTTAGCACAAACCGAACTTCTTATGGCACATTAAAAATAAACTAATTGAGAAGTACAATTCATCATTACGCTGTATTATAATACTATTTTCTTATTTTACTAGTAGCTAGTAAACAAACTGATCGTATCATTGTGAACGAAATAGAATTGAAATTGTATGCAGATTTGTTTTACTTAGTCCGAGTTCACACAAGGCAACTTTTGTTGCGCAATTCTTGAGTTTGTAGATGTTTGCGGTGAGGGGAATAAAAAGGGAAAAATAATTGCCGGTTCTCGGATATTTCAAGCAATTCTCTCATTCGTTTTTTTTTTGTTGAATATTTGACATTTCTTTTCATTCGGTGTTTCGCTTCTTGGTGTGAAGAATTCGTAATTATTGTTTACTTTATTAAAATAGCCTTTATATGGAATCGGGACTTAATTTTTTTCTTTTGAATTCATTTTTCAACAAAACCAATTAAATTAATTTATGTATGTATGTATTTAATTTTATTATTGTTCTTTACGACTAGAGCACAAATGTCAAATTATAAGAAAATAAAAACACAACAAAACAGTAAAATTGCCGAAGAAATTGTCGTGTGTGGACATAAAAGCAATTTCAAAAGAGAATTGCCAAAAAGTTGCGCAATAAAAATTGCCTTGTGTGACCCCCGACTTAAAAAACCTGTTTCTACAGATAGTGAATAAAATCCCAGTAAGCATTTTATGCAATAAATGATCATGTAGAGTCTTTTTGACTCATATGTGCTATTAAATCAGTAATAAATGCGCCCTTTTGCTGATCACAAAATATTCTTTTGTTGGGATTAAATATTACCTTACCCGCGAATCTTCTTGAGAGTCCTTTTTATCCGCTTTTCTAATCAGTTTCGACTCATTTTTGAGTCTTATTTAATGTAATTTTTCTATAAATCACTTTCTAAGAGAAAGCAAAAATCATTATCTAGTCTTTTTCTAATAGCGCATGTGATTAAGCAGTTTTTAATTATCAAAAGTGCTCGAAGAAGACACAGTAAGGTATTTTTTGTTAAAACAATCTTCGAAATGATGACTGGGATATCGTATATTTTTGTTAACACACAAACATATGCATAGCAGCACGAGTAAACCGAACTCAAATTGGCTTCTTATATGTATACAGCCGAACAAAAATGAAAATACTCACCAACGAGTAAAGTAAGCAACAATTTCATTCAGTCTTATGGAAGCTTTTGAACAAAGCAAGTCTATGTCACGTTGTCTTGTGAATTTTTACATTGTTTTTTAATAGGTACTAGTGATGCCAGGAGATTTTTTCAGAAATCTCTACGCTTATGAAAAAAATTCCCTTTTTTCCCTACACTACATTTTTTAAAATTTATTTTTAATTTGTACAATTTCAATTATGTAAAAATAAAAAATAAGATAAAAATATCATGAGAATTACATAAGAATAATATAAAAAACATACAGATATTATAAAAAAAATATTTTTGCAATTCTGTTTAATTCATCTTTTTGTATGGTTAGATGTGCATTTAAAATTTACACAATTGAAGGTGTGTTTACACTATGTGTATTTTCCATATGTAAATTCAGTTTTACGATCCATACGTAATTCGGCGTGTGTGTCAAAATTGGCGTTTTACATACAATTCATCATTTTGCGATCAAAAGTACATGTGTATTTCCGTATGACATAACCTCTAAATGTAAACAACAGCTGATTTAATTTGTGAATTTACAAAAAGTTATTGTTAAAAATAAAGTAATATATTTTTTATATTTTTTAATTGTTAATTAATATTAAACAATTTATTTTTCTTTCAATATTTATCTTTATAATTTACTCTGTTTTTCTTTCGCCACAAGCAGTATTGTATTTTAATATGGTTGTCATGCCAAAATAGAACCTGCTCTAATTGAAAAATTTACATATGTTTTGCCAAATGTGTTGTACATAAACAGTTTTTGAAAGGGTTCACACTATGTGTACAAATTGCATGTGCTAAAACAATAAGAAAAACACAAGCAAAACACATAGTGTGAACGCAGCTTAATTAAAATGGCTTGCAAATGAGATGTTACAACTCAAACAGAATATTTGTTCCTGGTTTTCAGTGTTGCCGTTTTAGCTTTTTAGTTGCTAGATTTAGCAACTTTTTTTGTCGTTTAGCATCCAAAATTTATCAAAAGATGCTAGATGCTAACTTAGAATCTTTTATTAATAAAATGTTGCTTTTAGCATCTTTTAATGGTATTGATATGTTTTTATTTCTCAAAGTGTAGTACATTAATTTTGTGTACTACTCCTTTTACCACTCTGCTCGTTTCTTTCAACAAATATAACAAAACATTTTGAAATAGAAGAATGTAAACACCAACAACAGTTTTTAATGAATTTGAAAGTCGATTGCCAAAAAATATTATTGTATTAAAAAAATGCCAAAATTTTCAATACAAAACACATTAAAACGGGTAAAAGAACAGATAACCAATATATTAGAAGAGTTTAAATTTATATCATCTGAAACAGAAAAAATTCAAATCCAATGGAGTTATATCACAGAACAAAACTGGGATACAACACTGAATACAACCTCTTTATGGATTGAAAAATTCTATTGGCGAAAATCCATTTTAGGAATCAATATTTGTGTTGTCTATATTAGTTTTGTCTTTCTCAAAAGCCGAAGTTGAACGTTTGTTTAGCTTAATAGCTTTAATTAAAAGCAAACTTCGAACAGAATAAAATCCGAGTTGTTATGTTCTGTAATACGTATAAAAGAAGGATTGAAATTGAAAAATTGGTGCTGTCACACTTACAATATACCGAGCGATGTCGTTGATAAGAGTCGATCGTCAGAAATATATCAGAGCCAAGAAGAACTTGAAGATGAAGACATCACAGAAATGTTAGATTCCATAAACCAATTATTCTAATATAATCGTATCTTTTGATAATGTAATTTCTGTTATATTTTAAATAAAAAAAAATCCCTCTAAAATTAAAAATATTTAATTTAAGTTTAAAATAAACTCAATTTGATGTTAATAAAAATTTCAGATGAAATCCAAAATAATTTTAATTAAAAATTAAAAAATATATATCGAAACATATGTTTTATATTAATTTTTCGATTTAAAAACCAAAGAATTTATTAATAAGTATATAATTTTTCAGTATAAAGGTAATGAAATTTGAAAAAAAAAAAATTTAGCATCCAGTACGTTTAAGCATCTTTTTTTTGCAATTTAGCATCTTTACAATTTCAAATTATGGCAATACTGTTGGTTTTAAAAGATTTTTTATAGCAGTGGTTATAAGCATGTATACTTAGATCTGATTTATCGCATTTTAATACATTTTCAAAAGCCTTGCATTTGCATTTATAGTCGTCACCTTTGACCTGCTCCAGCCATCCATTAGCTTCTCGTCTCTCAACTAACTGAAGCAAAATCTTTATGTTCTGTATTTCTTTGATGTGTTTTCAGCATCATCGAAAAACGAATCGGACATTTTTCTAAAATTAATTATGTTTCTAAATTAATTATGCTCAAATTTATAATATTTTAATGTTATGCACAAAACAGTGTTTTATACTTGTCATTGTTATTAAAGAATCCACATATTTACTTCCTTCATATTATGGAGTTATTACCAGACTTAAAAAGACTTTAAAGTTTAAAATTGAAAAGAATTATGCGATATTTAACAAATACATTCAAAATAGTTTTGACTGAAATTTTTGGCAGTTTTAGTTTTGCCTTGTATCAGTAAAATGTTCAGATATTAACTAAAAAAAAACAGTTTGTTAAATATTTTCATCTTAATTATCTTAATTAATTTAAAGACACAAAGATAGATTTAATACAATAAAAAGAAGTAAGAGTTGAAAGTTGATCTATGCGGACTCACAAATGTGCCCTATACTAATAGGACTGGAAAATTGAAAAGGATTGTAAAAAATAAAATGCACCTTTATATTAAAAAATTTAAATTAAAAAGAAAATTACAAAATAAACCATTTACCTGGTTAAACTTAATATTGTTTGTAATTATCTGGATCAGGTTAGTATTTAAAATGGGATAAATCGGGAGTCATTCTGCCAATTTATGACCTAAAATATGTAGACACCTCTATAAAATGCTGAAAATTCAGAGCATTTGTTGTAATAATTCAGTAAAGTGTTTACATATTCAAATATTTTTTATACATTTGTTACAAATAGTGCAAGAAGTCCAGATATTAATGTAAACGTAAAACCCAGGTGGAGGGTATCAAAGATTCGGCATAGCCGAATTTAACACTCTTACTTGTTTTTTCTTCAATCCACTCTCATCAACTGCAACTGTCTTGTGCATTGAACTAATCAATATTGTTGCTTTGTTCTTGTGGCTGATGTATGATACTAATGTCGCAATGCCATCGAATGCAAATGTAGAATGGTACAAAGGGAGTTTTTTGACAGTCAGCAATTTCGGAGGAATGAATGTTTTATTTTTGCGTACTGTTCCCACATATGTAAGTTTCCTTTCCTGAAGTTTTTTTTTACCAACTCAAAAGTGGAAAAAACTTGTCGCCCGTTATATTTTGCCCTTCCAAGTCTTCTGTTAAGTCCAATACAATGCTTTGCCCATGGTTCTTTTAAGGCTGTGCATTTCTAGGCTTACCAAGGTATGGTTGAATTTTCCACACGTAGCTTGACTTAGAGTCCACCGATAACCAAAATTTCAAACCATATTTTGCTGGTTTTTATAGCATAAAATGTCGAAAACTACATCGCCCCTGAATGCAACAAGTTGCTCATCAATGGTGACATTTTCGTGACAATTGTAAAACTTTGGTAGAAGTTGTTCCTAACAGTTCCACAGTTCACGAATAGGAGCAAATTTATTGCAACTACGCATTTGTCGCCGACTCAAAATATCATCGAAACAAATGGCACCATTAATCATATGAAATTTATCTTCAGGCATATTTGCTCGGAAAATGGGGCGACCAAATTTTACATCAAATAAACCATGAACATCTTCATTTTTTCCACTTTCAGTAATAGATTTTATGTTAGCCAACTATTTTGCTGAAATAAAAAAACAAGATTATACATACCGACACACGCCTGCAAGAATGAACACAGCAATATATGCGCGCAATGAGTCTTCATCAATATCTTTCCACTTGCCACCAAACTTGAGCCTGCCGTACTAATTAGTATTTTCGATGATAATTCTTTCTATTGGAGGCGGAAAAAACAAAAAAAAAGCTGACAGAACGTCACTGCATCTGGGCACTGCAAATCGAGTTGGTCCTGGTTGCGTTGAGATAATATTCTCAGCCGTAGCTCCAACAGGCTGAGGTAATGCAGTGGCACTCCAAACCATTTTGTTTTTAGCAATAAAAAACTGATCAACACAGCTAGCTGCAGCTAGGATGGGTTCCCGTTCAGTATCTGTTTCAGAAGAACTTGTTTCGCTATTTTCTGAAATATAATCAAATTCTGAATCTGAAATATCGGAGTCAAGTTCTGCATTGAGTAGTTCTCGTATCTGATCTTCGTTCAAGTTTGCCATGTCGTAAGTAAAACACGTCTGAACTATTGAAAACAACTTACAAAATGAACCAAGCAGTACAAATATTTGTGCTTATTTACAACAAAAATCAAAAAAAGGGGATCCTACAATTGTCTTTTTCATATTTAATCTATGTTGATTAAAAAATAAAACAAAAAAGGGGATCCCACACTTGTTTTTTACATAAGCTGTTTATGTTGAATAAAGAAAAATGCAAAAAAGGGGAATCGCACAATTGTGTTTTACATTAGCTATCCTGAGTAAAGAAAGATGCCAAAAAGGGGAATCCCTCAACAAATTTTTACATTAGCTGTGTTGAGTAGAGATTTGCGCTGGTCACGTGATTTGCGTGATTCATGTGAATCACGTGTCAGCGTGAGTTATTTTAATTTTACCGACGTGTGTAGTGCGTGAGTAAGGAAAAATTCGAGTGAGTGATTTATGAGAGATTATAAAATTTCTTGCGTGAGCGTGAGCTAAAATACACTCAAATTAATAATATTTAGGGAGAAGTGAAACAAAATAGATACAAATATAAGATTAAATGGTTATTTTGTATGAATATTTAAGTATGGACCAAATGGTCCATTAACCTAACATTCGTAATTTTTTTCTAACCTAACAGCAGGGTTAAATTTGTTAATGTGTTTGTAATTAAAATGAGTTTGTTTTTTGTATTGATTTTTGAATTGGTTAAAATTGATTAGCATACCTTTAGGGTCTTTATTTAATGAAAAAATAAAATTTCCTAGAATTTGCGCTCGAATTTCGAGGGCTGGAATCTGCTAGTAATAGTAAATATTTTTGTATTAGCAGAGCTCCTAGAGTTGTTTGCTATAAGTGATACATAGATGACGCATTCTGTGTGATTTTAAAAAAGGGCCATACAAAAATCTTTAATTACTAGATGTTTACACATCTTCCTTGTGATCGGAATCACATGATTTTTTGATTTAATTTTTATATCACCCTTTTCTTGCTGATAATATTCTGAGTATCTATTGATATTTGTAGCTGGCAAAATTTACTTCCAAATTTTTTTTCTAAACTAATCAAATTAGTAATATTTTGCGTGTCGTTTAAGTAATCCATTTGTCTGTCTGTGCACGAAAATTAAAAAAATATATATATATAATCTAATACATGAGCATTGATCGGCATAAAAGCCATTAAACATTTTAACGATTCAATACAACTTATTTCAATTTGTAACATAAAAATATTTATGTAACATAAATTTATTGATAAGATTTGTCAACCTTTAAATAGCCGCACATTATAAATTTTTAAAGATAATTTTTACCTAAACCACTAGACAATAAAGTCTTTGTAAAAAACAGTAAAAGAAACCAAAATTACAATTTCGTTCCGTTCTGCAACAATTTAATGGGTTTTTACATCCTTAAGCATTTTGCAGCCGTCTCCCTTGCTAAGTACTTACACTACTACTGCCATTGTAAATTAACTTTAGTAAGTTGTGCACTATTATTTGCTCAGACTACTTTAAGGTTTATTGTGGTAGGTGCATATATAAATGTTATGATAGTTCACAGAAACAGTAGTTAATAAATTGTATTGCCATATGGGTTTTGTTAGAAAAACGCAGCAAAACAAAAAGCATCCAAGAGCTATATGGCGAAAAACTATATTATCCATAATTAATTTTACATGGGCTTGTTGCAAGATGGAAGTTGTCCGTTATGTATTTTGTGATGTAAATTTCAACTAGAGCATGGAACGTCATTATAAATCACTTCTTCTGAAAAGGAATTATTTATTATATTTTCACAAGACATTTATTGTTATTTTGCAACTGCAAAAGTTTTAATTTTAAATACTTAGAATAGGTAAGGTTAGGTTGAGAGGAAGGGCTGTGTATACGCATAGCTCATATTCGTTGTACACTTAAGCCATTTTTAATATTTAATTGGCCATTGTTTTCACGTACGCACAGATGAATGGATAGATATCGCTAAAACGAAAGAGATTCTGAGTCGATCTGTATAATAAAAAGGTGCGTTTAGGTCAAATATTTTTGGTATACACATAGTGGTATAGAGTGTAACAAAAGAAAATATTAAAATTTAATTGAAATAACTTTATTAAAGTTTTAAAGCATATAGGATGACTTTTTGATTTTGCCTTCATCTTATGTTGCTGCTTGCAACAAAAGTAGGGTTGAATGGCAAAAAATATTGCACGTAACCAGTATTCAATACATTTTTGCTATTTAATGGTGCTCGTAATTGGATTTTAAATTTATTGCAAATGTATTTTTATTTGAATTTTCATTTCCAATTCTATGTGTATCTGCTGTTGTTGTTTTTTTTTTTTGTATTGCTTGTTCTTGTAGTTGTCTGTAGTTATTTTCAATTTCCTACCATTTTGAAATTACATAAATTCCTATTGTTGTGCAACATAAAACAATAAAATAAAATAATAAATGTCAACAATAGAAAATAAAAATAATACCAAATAAAGGAAGTGAAAAAAAATTATATATATTTTCAATTTCTTTTGTTTTGTTAACATCGCTCCGAGAGCATTGCTTTTACTACACTTTATATATCTATGACTAGTTTCAGCTCGAAATTTTGGTTAGAAAAAAATATCCTTTTCGATTGGTTTTTTAGTAAAGAAATCTCGCTGTAGTGTTATTAATACAGACAAACCCAAAAGCCTTCTATTAGATTTAAAAAAGTCATAATGGAGCAGGTAGATACTGCCGCCTTAAGAAAGAAAGTTTTATCTCACCTTAGTGGCTTCTTTCAAAATTCTTCCCCTTTATATATTCTGCGGAAGCTGAATTGAAAGAATTATTTATACCCTCCACCCCAGTTTGTAATTCCGTTTGTAGTAATTAGAAAAAAAATTCTGGACCCCAAAAAATATATATATTTGTGATCCATATAACAAGCGGAGTTGATATAGCGATGTCCGTCTGTCCGTCTGTGAAAATTACGATGACAACATCAATCGGGTAGCTAGGGTGCTCCTTGGCATAAAAAATCATTTACTTACATACTGAGAAATTTGCTGTTAAACACCGCCCAAATCAGTTAATTAGGAACCGTGATTTGAATGAAGAACTAAAAAAGTTTTGAAAAAATATGATTTTCTATGTTGTTCTTGTCACGATCACGCCCAAGTAGGACGGGTAGGGTGATTATTTTGAGTGCGAATGATTCACCAAGATCATGGGAAGATTTCTGTTTCAAAACCCATTGAAATCGGTGGAATAGGTCCAGGGAAATCTTGGAAAAATTAAAAAAAATGAAAATATGATGTTTCTATATTGCTCTTGTTGTTATTCTAAATGTTGTATTGTTGTCATAACTGGACTTGTTTTTTTTGTGGTCGTTGTGTTAATAATATTATAAAAACTAAAACTTTGTAATTTTTTCTTATCGACTCTGGTAGAAAAATTTAAAAGTTTCCATTGTTTTGGCATCACTACAAAAATTTTCTAGATAATTTTATCCATCGCCACGAGCTTGCTTGAAAAGTTTCAGATCAATTGGGTCAGGGGAAAGGGGCTAAAAATCGATCCAAAATTTTGTCGACAAGCAGAGAAGCAGACACTACGGGTTAATATGAAGTGAGTAAAAATTCAGCAATATCTAAAGCAAATGATGCTAGACTACCTAGTTGTTAATAAAAAATAATGTAAATTTACAAAAAAAAAAAAAAAATTATATGTTAATTTATTTAAAGAAAAACACAACAATAACTTTTTATGTTGTATTTTTTGTGCGTAATATTTACATATACATACATATACTAAATAAAAAATATATATACTAAATATCAAAATTCTGGGATTTTTATAACACTATGTCTCGACTAGCTGTAATTCATGGCAATGTTCATGTTCAAGTCAGAGAAATATAATAACGTCAAAACCCGAAGTGGGCAAATTATGTCTCGACATTTCATTTCCAAAATGTCTTTGAACTGTAAACACTTAAATTTGTCCAAATTCCTCCCACGCTTTTCTTTTAAATCTGTTTTTTATAGTTTTTACTTTTGTAGTTCCATAAACACTCATATTCGCGATACAAATTAATGAAATTATTAATTTGGCTTTTATGGATTTAAGTTGTGCCATTTTAAAATATTTAAACGTCAAAATCGAATGAAACTTCAAATTAATGGCAGGGTTTAATGCAGAATTTCTGTCATTTAAACTTTAGCAGTCTCCACTAACCATTGACTTGTTCATTGCCATGAATTATAGCTAGTCGAGACACCATGTAACATCGCAAGTTTTGCAAATATTATAATACTCTAAATAATATATGTGGCGCGAAATAACGAAAGGGACCTTATCTTGCCAGTGGTCAAAATCATGTTTTCGATACCAGTGGATAAAGTATAAAATTTTAAATAAAATGACACCAAAATCATGCAAAAATCTCAAAAATTGACTAAGTTACAGCATTTTGAATTTTTTTATTTCGAAAAAGCTAGTTTCGAGATAACTGAGGTTAAAGTTTGACTGTGTTTATAAACGTGTTTTTTAGGATTTTGGCTGCCCTATGAAGTGCCCATGTGTTTATTTTGATTTCTTTTGGGAAGTTTACCCACCCCTGCCATTTTTGAACTCCCCCTCCCCCAAGTGCTGACCACCCCCAACCCCAAGTGCTCACCCCCCACCAAAAGTTTATTTTGCGTGACCTTTTTTTCATAAATGAAATGAAATATTATAATATATTTATTAATAATTTTTAAGTATACATGTAACATTAAAAAGCTTGTAAAACTACAATAGAGGCAAGTACCAAGTAAACATATTTTTGAAAAAATAGAAAAATTTAAAAAAATGGGTGTTAGGTAAAAAATATTTTCCTTCTATGTTGCATTGAAAAGCTTCCTTCTATTTCGCAAGGTTATTTTTGGTCGCTTTGGAGCATTGGCGCTGTCTTCTTCGGAATCGAGATGTTGATCTTCACTTTCGGACTGGTGCTCAGCAATAGCTGTGGGAGGCTTAGGACATAGAAAATTCTTATGCTCGTCCCTACAATACGGTCTAATTTTTTCATATAAATATTTTTTTCTGAATTGATAAACCAGCTGGAGTGATTGGGCCTGGAAAATCTGAAATGTCATTCATCACGTTGGTGTCGGTTGCAACTGCATGTCGCATGGGAATGGCATCTAAAATTGTTCTGGTGAGAACAGCTCCTTTATCAGTCAGTCCTTTATCAAAATGACTATCTTTTGTAATATTTGTGATTGTTTTCCACTTTTTCTTGTTGAAATAACTCTGCCAGTCGTACAGTGGGACTAACACATTTCCTTCCTCGGTCCCTGTTGTTTAGGCCACTGTTGGGAGTTGAAGAATGTCCAATATCCTCCACTTGTTTCAGGGTACCTGCCTTGCTAACCCTAAATTTTTTTTTAAAAATGCCAAGTGCAAGATCGCATGAGAATTTTGTGTGGTCAACTGGTAGAAAAGAAAGGGAAATGCTGTCATTGAGGTTTTTTTAAAAATCGCCATATCAGATATCCCATCAAAATATTGTTTTTGTTTTGAGCGACGCAATTATCTGCATGCAAATGCAATTTTGTTTCGCCTATACCATGATTCTCAAAGTAAAAATAAAGGTAACTGACTATGGCGTTAACTCTCTTAGAAACTTGCACGGACTCAGGTATGAAAAAGTTGTGCTGTATTTTATTTGTATCATGCATGATGCCAAATATTCCGATTTTATACGGAGTTAAAAAATAAATCGGACCTGGTTGTTGTGAGTCGTGAGGGATATGGATTTGCTGAGAAAAATCAAAGCTATAATGTATGCTGCCTTCATATGAATTTTGAATGACTTTGCCGTTTTCAGCATACTTTATAAGACCTTGCTTGAAATTTTTAATAGTGTCTTGAACAATTTTTTTTGTAATCCCCGTTCCTTATAAACCTGATCAATATGCTCTTGGCATTTTATAAAAAATTCTTCTTTATCTTCTTCAGAAGACCCTCTCAAATTACTGTGCGCTTCGGTACTTATTTGGCAGATAGCGCACAATTCAGTTCGTGGGAACATAATGACTACGTCTGAACAAAATTTGTTCCAAACATTTTTAAAACTACTTAAACTTCAAAAAGAGGTTTTGTTTTGTATCGGACGATGGCAGATTGATTAGCTAGATGCCCTGGCATAAAAAGTGCAGCATCTTCTGCATAATTTCGAATGAAGAAATCACATGTTCTGCGTCCTCTTGAGAGGTAGAATGTTTAGGCATAACTTTTTGATTTTTGTGTGTCAGTAGCATCAATCCCTCTTCTTTATAATACTTCAAAATACGTTTAAAATTCTTTATCTTTAATCCATTCGCAAATAAAAACAGTGCTTCGCATACATCAACTCCTGATAATTTTTAAATTACTCGCAGTCGTTTTCGTTCTTTTTTTCCACTGATCTTATGCCAGTTTTTGGTATATTCTGTGATCTGCATACCGACCTAAGTTGTCCTAAAATGACCATATCTAGATAATTTATCCAGTCAGTGTTATAATCCAACGCTCTGCTGTCTATATTCACCGTTAAAATTTCCTCAATGTAAAAACAATTTATACACCTTTTTGAGCAGCAGCCCCGTTGTTTCATTTCCCTTAATTTAGCATCGCACACAGCGATGGTGTCCTGACCAGAAACAGGTTCCTGCAAACAGTGAAAACGATTTTCGCTTACCGGAACTAAAAAATTATAATATTCCTATTTACTTGGATAGAAAACTGATTATTCTTAAGTTGTTAACTATAGAGCCCCCAGATCGCCCAGTGAGCTGTTCACCCCCACTCCCTATTTTTCACAATAGTAAGTACGATAGGGAATGGAGGTGGACAGTTGTACTGGTTGATCAAGGAACTCTACAGGTACCAAAAACAAAACTTACCCACAATTGCACCTCATCATCTAGCCCATCAATTTCATCCCCAATAATATTGAATTCTTCAGTATTTAGACTGTCGCCAATTGCAATTAATATGTTGTCAAGGCTATTAGCAACAGTTGGATTAACTACTACGACCTACCACAAAAAAGTAAAAAAAAAAAATAAGTAGGTACCTATGTTATTTTATTGGTGAAGGCAAATTCAAAAAGTCCAAGACTTTTTTCGGTTTAGTTGGTATAAATACTATTATACCCACCTAAAAATATAGGTAATCAAAATAATTACCTATATAATATTATTATGCCTAGGTACTTACAGGTGTGTCATCAATATTAAAAAAGTCTTGAACATTTTCATCAAGTGCAAAAGGTTGCGGGCGGGGGATCACCGAATCTTCATCTTTACCACCAATTACAAAAATCCTCATACGCCTCTCTCAATTCATCCGGCACATCACCCGGAAAATAATTTTCAATAACTTGGGCAATTTCATGTTCATCCATTTTATTTTTATGTAAAAACACGCTAAAGACACTTTTGTAGCAACTCAATTCACTTTGAACGGCAATATTTTGTTGTTGGTTAAAAGTTCTAAAGTGTCAAACACAGTTCATTAAACAAACGAAAACGACGGAGAATGTGATATAGATACACGACGAATGGACTTTAATGCCATTTTGCGGATAAAAAAAATCAAATAATCAACCAATTATAGTTCATCTTGAGATATGTAGGTAGCGTTATGTGTCAAAAATCCAAAACATGAAATTTAGACTATAATTCACGTTTTGGCATGTACTGAAAATTTTACTCTGGCAAGATAAGATATATATAATATAACATACATATACATTGAAAGTATTTAGAACATTACTTAACGTAACCGGAACGTCCCAACGCTTTTCATGTAACTCAAAAACAGCTGACACGTTACGTTACGGTTACGTGTGGTTAACTAGGACTTAAATTAGTTCTATCATTATTGCTTGCT
The DNA here is from genome assembly GCA_963682025.1 of Cordilura impudica. NCBI lineage: Eukaryota > Metazoa > Arthropoda > Insecta > Diptera > Scathophagidae > Cordilura > Cordilura impudica. The sequence goes on from OY821519.1 coordinate 6,146,084, forward strand.
GCCACTAATTATGAATAATGTTACCCTGTTAAAAAAGAAATGCAAATTTACTGGATTACTATAAAATTGCAATTAAGCTTTTAACTTGTTAAATGTATTATTTAGATTTATTTCTTGGAATGCGCATATAAAAACGGAAGTTTGTTAATTATAGAACATAAATATTATTAAAATAATACTAATGATAATAGATGTTAACCATTTCCCCAAAAATGTGTATATATGATGAACTCGGTAACTCTATTTTGTAAACACAACAAGAAGTTAATATACCAAATTTATGGTCATCTTTGTAAAAAAATTATGGAAAAACGTATGGTTTTTGTTTATTATTAAAAAAAGTAATATTTATTTATTAGCTAAAAAAAGTAATATAAAATGCATTGATGTTGATTTTTTAGTATTTTGGTGTTGTATTTTTTGTGTGCAATATTTAAATATACATTAGGGTGTCCCAAAAAAAAAAAAATTGGTGCCCAAGCACATTTTGAAAGCTTATAGGGTAAAGTATTTTTGTGATTTTTTCAGATTTTTCGGAAGAGGTTTAAAGGTCGCTAAAGTCGAATTTTACCCAAAAATCGGGATTGCCGGACATTTTTTGAGTTTAACTTATTACTTGGTTAAAAAATGGCATAACAACAAATCTTTTAGTGAAGCACGGAATAAAGTTCAGCAATTGCACGTGGTAAATGATGTCGCAAAATGTGGCGTGGCCATGGCTCATTCTTATTTTTTTTAATTTATTTTGGGTATGAGAAGTAAGCTGCCTAGAGTTTGGGAGGAGTTGCAAAAAATTTCAAAATCAACCATATTGACTCTCATTGCAACATAATATTTGAGAAGAAAAAATAAAAACTAACATTAAAACAAATCCGAGGCATAACTGGCAAAAACACCTTAGAATATTTTTAATTTCACAAAATGGGTACAAAGAGTAAAAAGGGTATAAATTTGGAACGGTAAGAGCGAATTAAATATTTTTTGTATATGACTCAACCTTTATCCACATTATAAACTGCGTCATTAGTTTTTTTAACTTTGAAAGAAATTTTAAAAGTTACAAAGCATTACTTTCAAAATTTAAGCAAAATTGAGGAAAAAAATGTCATTAAAGGGACCCAAATGAGCAAAAAAATACCGGAACTTACGACTTCTACACAGAAAAGTAAAACTTGAGCATTCTTCTTTTAAAATATTGACTTTGTAACAAAGAAAATCGTGGTTATGGGCCAAGTAATAAGTAAAACTCAAAAAATGTCCGGGAATCCCGATTTTTGGGTAAAATTCGACTTTAGCGACCTCTAAACCTCATCCGAAAAATCTGAAAAAGATCACAAAAATACTTTACCCTAGAAGCTTTAAAAAAATGCTTGGGCACCCATGAAAATCGAAAAATATTTTTTTTTTTGGGACACCCTAATATACATACATACATATAATAAATAGTAAAATAATATACATATATTCTATAACACTACTGAACAAAAAAAATATCTTCGACATTTGATACATCATTTCTGTGTAGAATTTTCCGCTAAATCGAAATATGAAGTCAGATTGTTCAAAAGTAGAACAGTTTTTGAGATATTAACGTTTTTTTTTTTTTGGTTATGGAAAAAGATGACATCACTTTTTATGTTATATATTCAATATTTGTTAAACGATTTTATTTTATTTATATCAAATTTTATCAAATTTTTATCAAATTTATCAAATTAAATAATCTTTTCTAAAGTGGGCAAGTTATTGAAATTCGTCGAAAAACAAAAGAGTTATGCTTAATCAAAGTCTATAATTTGTGTAAATTTTCGTGATTTTTAGCTATTTACCAACTTTTACATAATTTTTTGTAACACAATCAGATCAATAGTTTATTTTGTAACGGACATTTTGAGCCTGTTTTGATTAAAATTGCTGAAAAAATGACTGCGTTATTCGTAATTTAGCAAAAAAAACCTGCTTTTGTTCACTGTAAACTAAAAATGTTTTGATGCCAATTTTTTCTTTGCGCTTCGCATTATTTGCCGTTTCTCGGACAAGAAACCAACAAAAATCGCCCATCATCGCTTCGTTCCAATACCCTTAGTACCGCGATTCCATTTGTTTTATTTCTTGATGAAAACGCTCACCGTGTTCGTCACTTTCATCACCAAAATTTTTTGCAAAAGAATCCAAATGAGAATGAAGGAAGTGTATTTTTAAAGACACATTTACGCCGGTTTTGAACAAAATGTAATGCATTTAAACATGAAAGTGAAATAGATAAAAATGCGAATTTTTTAATTATAGCCTTATAACTAAATATAAGCTGAATCCTTAGACCCAATAATTAGTTAATTAGTTCACAGCTATCTTGTAGTGCCCTTTTACAAGCTAATTCCTAATGAGTTAACTTATGGTTAGCTGAAACTTAAGTAGAGTGAGTGAGTACTGACATTCTGATGACATTGCATTGAAAAACTGAACAGCTGTTAACATGGAAAGTGAGTTAGCTTTTAAGTTATATGTGACTCATCTCTGATCAACCATGAGTTAGCTTTAAGCTAACTCAAATTCCGATAGGGTACAGACATGCGTACATACATGCATACCAACATAAGCGATAAAGTTCCGTTATATATTTATTTACACACTATAAAATGCTTGAGAGCACACATTAAAATTTCCCTAACTTCAGGATATTTTTAAAGTTTTAATTTCCCGTTTACTTCGCTACCACTTATACGAAACACAATTCGAAGGCAACTTATGAAGCACTTTGCACACACACATTCAAAATCACACATACCCATTTATTTTGAATATGTTTACGAATCTGTTGCAAAAGTGAAGTGTTTTTGTAAATAAATGCATAATTAAAAAAAAAAAACACGTTATTAAAAATCAAAATGCGTGAGGGTTGTTAACAAAAATAAAAAAATTTTAAATTGTTTAAAACTACTAAGTTTTATCTTCGAATTGTTTTTACAAATAATATTTATTCACAAAATATTTAATATTTATTCACGTTGGCATAGAAAAATATGCTGTTCATTTTTTAGCTTATGGTATAAAGACTGTTCCTAAAATAAGTTTTACCGTAAAGAGATATAAAACTTTTGTAATAACGAAACTTTAAATTAATACCATAGGAATTTTGTATACTGTAGGAATATGAACTGTACTTTTAGTCTGTTTATTTGTTTGTGTTTTCTGACAATAATTTCATTAAATAAAATTTAATTTTTTTTTTTTGATGTCTATACGCGCAGGGGGGTAAATTTCAAAAACAGCGTAACATGTGAGTCGTAAGACAAAATGTGATTGTATTGGTGAAAAAATTATGATATTATGATAACATGTTTGAAAATTAAAAATTAAAAATAAAAAATGAAAAGAGAATGAAAAATAAAAAATGAAAGATGAAAAATTAAAAAAAAATTAAAACTTGAAAATGAAAAACGAAAAATTCAATATGAAAAATAAAAAATGAAAAATGAAAAATAAAAAATTAAAAATGAAAAATGAAAAATTAAAAATGAAAAATGGAAAATAAAAAATGATACATGAAAAATAAAAAATGAAACTTGAAAAATAAAAAATGATAAATGAAAGACGAAAAATTAAAAATGAGTAATGAAAAAAAAAAAAATGAAAAATAAAAAATGAAAAATAAAAAAATGAAAAATAAAAAACGAAAAAATGAAAAATGAAAAATAAAAAATTAAAAATGAAAAATAAAAAATGAAAAGGAAAAATAAAAAATAAAAAATTAAAAATTAAAAATTAAAAATTAAAAATTAAAAATTAAAAATTAAAAATTAAAAATAAAAAATTAAAAATGAAAAATTAAAAATGAAAAATGAAAAATAAAAAAAAAATAAAAAATAAAAAATAAAAAATAAAAAATGAAAAATGAAAAATGAAAAACGAAAAATGAAAAATAAAAAATTAAAAAGAAAAATCAAAAATAAAAAATGAAAAATGAAAAATAAAAAAATAAAAAAATAAAAATGAAAAATAAAAAATAAATAATAAAAAATTAAAACTAAAAAATTAAAAAAAAAATGCAAAAATAAAAATCGAAACATGAAAAATAAGATATGAAAAATGAAAAACTAAAATTAAAAATGAATAATGAAAAATAAAAATTGAAAAATTAAAAATTAAAAATAAAAAATGAAAAATAAAAAATTAAAATTGGAAAATAAAAAATGAAAAATAAAAAATGAAAAATGAAAAATAAGAAAAGAAAAATAAAAATTGGAAAATGAAAAATGACGAAACAATTAAAAATGAAAAATAAAAAATGAAAAATGACAAACGAAAAACGAAAAATTAAAAATTAAAAATAAAAAATTAAAAATTAAAAATCAAAAATGAAAAAAGAATGAAAAATAAAAAATAAAAGATGAAAAATTAAAAAAAAATTAAAACTTAAAAATGAAAAACGAAAAATTCAATATGAAAAATAAAAAATGAATAATGAAAAATAAAAAATTAAAAATGAAAAATGAAAAATGAAAAATGAAAAATTAAAAATGAAAAATAAAAAATGGAAAATAAAAAATGATACATGAAAAATAAAAAATGAAACTTGAAAAATAAAAAATGATAAATGAAAGACGAAAAATTAAAAATGAGTAATGAAAAAAAAATGAAAAATAAAAAATGAAAAATAAAAAAATGAAAAATAAAAAACGAAAAAAATGAAAAATAAAAAATTAAAAATTAAAAATAAAAAATGAAAAGGAAAAATAAAAAATAAAAAATTAAAAATTAAAAATTAAAAATTAAAAATTAAAAATTAAAAATTAAAAATTAAAAATTAAAAATTAAAAATTAAAAATTAAAAATTAAAAATTAAAAATTAAAAATTAAAAATTAAAAATTAAAAATTAAAAATTAAAAATTAAAAATTAAAAATTAAAAATTAAAAATTAAAAATTAAAAATTAAAAATTAAAAATTAAAAATTAAAAATTAAAAATTAAAAATTAAAAATTGAAAATTAAAAATTAAAAATTAAAAATTAAAAATTAAAAATTAAAAATTAAAAATTAAAAATTAAAAATTAAAAATTAAAAATTAAAAATTAAAAATTAAAAATTAAAAATTAAAAATTAAAAATTAAAAATTAAAAATTAAAAATTAAAAATTAAAAATTAAAAATTAAAAATTAAAAATTAAAAATTAAAAATTAAAAATTAAAAATTAAAAATTAAAAATTAAAAATTAAAAATTAAAAATTAAAAATTAAAAATGAAAAATTAAAAATGAAAAATGAAAAAAAAAAATTAAAAATAAAAAATGAAAAATGAAAAACGAAAAATGGAAAATGAAAAATAAAAAATGAAAAAGAAAAATGAAAAATAAAAAATGAAAAATGAAAAATAAAAAAATAAAAAGGAAAAATGAAAAATAAAAAATAAATAATAAAAAATTAAAACTAAAAAATTAAAAAAAAAATGCAAAAATAAAAATCGAAACATGAAAAATAAGTTATGAAAAATGAAAAACTAAAATTAAAAATGAATAATGAAAAATAAAAATTGAAAAATGAAAAATTAAAAATAAAAAATTAAAAATAAAAAATGAAAATTGGAAAATAAAAAATGAAAAATAAAAAATGAAAAATAAAAAATGAAAAATGAAAAATGAGTAAAGAAAAATAAAAATTGGAAAATGAAAAATGACGAAAAAATTAAAAATGAAAAATAAAAAATGAAAAATGAAAAATGAAAAATGAAAAACGAAAAACGAAAAACGAAAAATTAAAAATAAAAAATAAGAAACGAAAAATGAAAAATTAACCGGTTCAAATCATAAATAATAATATATATTTTTATATTAACAGAACCCCTGCAGTTGATTGCTATAAATTAAACGCTTTCCGTTTGATTTAAGAAAGTGCTATAAAACATCTTTAATTACTAGATGTTTACACATCTCCCCTGCGATCGGACTCACATGATTTTTTTTTTTTCACTAATTATTTTGCAAAACATTAGTTATCTAAGACAGATCAGTACAAATCAGTTTAGGCTAATCTCAGTTAAATTTGTATTATTCTCATTTTGTGTACCCATTAACGATCGCATGCTGACTTTGGTCACCTAAGACATAAACTTTGTCTATAATCTTTTATTTATCAAATTATAATTCAAAAAAGTTTTTCGTTTTTATTAACAACAGACTTTATATAGACAAAACATACAGCCAAATGAAAGTGTTCGAAATAGTGTTTTTTTTTTCCTTTATTCAAGTATTTCGTTACTTTAATCAAAGAAGAACAATTGTCACTTGAGAACCCTTTTCACTTAAGTGCTGAATGGGTGGCAAATGGTTTTCAGCAGTTGCTATTTGTTTGGTTTTTAACTTTCTGAACGCGTTTCACAACATGGCTTAAAGCAAACAAAACCAGGCGAGAACACTTGAATAGATATTTAGAAGTGCTTCTATTACTACAACACTGTGTGCTCTGCTGGCAGTACATTGATGTTGGAATTTTGCCTTTATTGCTGCTCTATACATTTTTGTTTTTTTTTTCGTTATTTTTTTTTATCAGTTTCTGACTTAAGACAACTTAGAAGCTAAATGTTGAAGAATACTAGAAGGCAAGAGAAAAAAAATAAAGGAAAATCTTAAGAAAAACAAAGAGTTTTCATAGTGATGCATTATGCATAGTAAAATCATCTAAGTTAAATAGCACCAAAATGTTGTGCAGTAGGAAAAATTAAATTGCTGAAAGAACATTTTAAAATGGTTGCGGTTTATTTTCAGACAGTTGTGTTAGTTGGTGTTTTTTTTTTAACGATACATTTATATCATCACTAATACGTCTAAGTATGCATCGCTAATATAGCGAAAGCTTAGTAAAGGCAAATTTAAAAAATGGGAAATTTAATAAAAGAAGAATGTGGAAATCTGCTCAAATAAATTTGGAAGTAATTTTTCTTTTCAGCTTATATAAAATATATCCAAAATCTAAAACTTTTTCTTTAAAATCAAGTAGACGAAATATGAAAATACAAATTCTTTACTTAACAAAAATTTGTAGGAAAATAAACTTAATCCACAAAAGAGTATAGTAAAGATAAATTCTCTTTTGTAGTCACCATTGACATCCAATCCTTAATTATTTTCTATGCTAGCAGATACTTGAGTGCAACGGAGAACATGAGCATGCAATTGGTAATTTTAGCTAAATTTATGCAATATATAAAAACAGCATAGGAAAAAATGGTGGAAGGAACATAGAAAGGATATTAATTGCTATTATAGTAATGGGAACAATTGTTTTTTTCTCAAGGACTCCAGTTGCAGTCCTAAATAATTTAAGCTTTAGTTCAGTGATTCCCAAGGTGGTCTATATTGAGCCCCAGGGGTCTATGACAACCTGAAATGAAAATGGGGGACCACGGTAGTGGATCTCAACACACACTGATTTCATAGTGATGCATTATGCATAGTAAAATCATCTAAGTTAAATAGCACCAAAATGTTGTGCAGTAGGAAAAATTAAATTGCTGAAAGAACATTTTAAAATGGTTGCGGTTTATTTTCAGACAGTTGTGTTAGTTGGTGTTTTTTTTTTTAACGATACATTTATATCATCACTAATACGTCTAAGTATGCATCGCTAATATAGCGAAAGCTTAGTAAAGGCAAATTTAAAAAATGGGAAATTTAATAAAAGAAGAATGTGGAAATCTGCTCAAATAAATTTGGAAGTAATTTTTCTTTTCAGCTTATATAAAATATATCCAAAATCTAAAACTTTTTCTTTAAAATCAAGTAGACGAAATATGAAAATACAAATTCTTTACTTAACAAAAATTTGTAGGAAAATAAACTTAATCCACAAAAGAGTATAGTAAAGATAAATTCTCTTTTGTAGTCACCATTGACATCCAATCCTTAATTATTTTCTATGCTAGCAGATACTTGAGTGCAACGGAGAACATGAGCATGCAATTGGTAATTTTAGCTAAATTTATGCAATATATAAAAACAGCATAGGAAAAAATGGTGGAAGGAACATAGAAAGGATATTAATTGCTATTATAGTAATGGGAACAATTGTTTTTTTCTCAAGGACTCCAGTTGCAGTCCTAAATAATTTAAGCTTTAGTTCAGTGATTCCCAAGGTGGTCTATATTGAGCCCCAGGGGTCTATGACAACCTGAAATGAAAATGGGGGACCACGGTAGTGGATCTCAACACACACTGATTTACTTACATTATAATATCTTATAATATAAAAACATATACATTATTTATAAAAGACCCATAAGAAGTAAAAAATTTATTTATGTTTATAAAATTGTGTAAGTTGTAGGATGCAGGCATTCGCTTTGTGTTCGCAATACATTTTGAACTTAAAAAATTAACGCCAAATGTTGATAATTCATTATTAAAGCATCAGGTTCATCCTTCTCACTAAATAAATTTACTTATTGCTTAGTTTATTTTATGTTACGTGTATTTTATATAACAGATACAAAATTTTCGTTTTAATTTGAATTCAATTAATAAAAGTATAAAACTTAACATGTGTTTTTACTTTCAGTTAGAAACTTAGAAAAAAATCAATATCAGGTAAGTAGGGGGTCCGCCCAAACCCGATGAACATGGCAAGTGGTCTACGACACAAAAACGTTTGGGAACCTCTGGTTTAGTTTATACCTTCTGAACTGTTCTAGTGTATTTGTAATAACCAATGTCACGCACTTTCAACTAGATACCAACATAAAAAAAAAATTATTTAAATTTAAATATTTCTATTAAAACCGGATCCGAACTAGACGAAACTTTTTTATCCACTCAAATAAATTATAACAACTCAATTGTTGGACTTACTGCCGAAATGAGGGCACTTACTAAAATTAAAAGATGTCTCCGAAAATTTTGGAGAAGAACGCGGCTTCCTACGGACAAAGAGAACTTTAACCGAGTATCGAACTTAAAAAGCAGCTAAACGAATTAAAAAATGACTCAGTTGGAAGGTAATTAACTAATTTAAGTCCAGCAAATAATAATGAATATAATCTGTTAAAAGCAACAAAATATCTCAAAAGAGTTCAAAAGAGAAATATTCCAATTAAAGATTTTAATAACTCTTAGTGCAGATCGGACAAATTTAAAGCTGAGGCCATCAAAACGTTCCTGAAGAAAATGGTGTAATTCTCTTTTTGTAGCGCACTGGAAGCAACTGAAATAAAGAATTTTCTTGATATCTCAGTTCGGAAAATTCAAACAGAAATTAAAAATCTAAACCCAAAAAAGTCTCCAGGCTACGATAATATTAACTCCAAAATTCTAAAACCATTTCCAAAAAAAGCGTTTGTCTTTCTTACCTCGGTGTTTAGTTCAGTGTTAAGATTGTCCCTCTTTCCTATCCAACGGAAGAATTCTAAAATTATAGTGGTGCCAAAACTAACGACAAGCTTACTATCGATTTTCTCGATTTCTGTTTGAAAGACTTTTTCAAAAAAGGCTTCTACCGATATTGGAAGCTCTGCAAATGGCGCGCGATCACCAACTCGGTTTCCGAAAATACTATAGAACTCCTAAACAATGCCATAGGGTTGTCAAGACATTAAGAGAGGCAATGGAAAACAAAGTTTATAATTGTTCTTTTGCATTTTTGGATGTCAAGCAATCATTCGACAAAGTATGGCATACTGCACTATTATACAAGTTAAAAAATCTGTTACCGGTGCCGTTAACCTTCCCTTAAAGTCGTATGTCACTGAACGTAGTTTTTATGTTATCATTAACGATGAAGAATAAGACATTGGTAGTATACAATCTAGTATACCACAGGGCAGTATCTTGGAACCAGTTCTGTATACATTGTTCACTTCATATATGCCCACATATTGTACAGAGATAGCTTGACTTCAAAGTTGGGTGGAACACAAAAGCTAATGCTGAAAAATCGAGCCTTGTAATATCTACTCTTATAAAAGGTAACTGTTCACCGTTTTCCTTAAATGGAGTCACTTTTTCTACATCGAACAGCGTAAACTATCTAGTCCTACATATAGATAGACACTTAAAATTGAAAAGTCATACAGAGTCAAAAAGAAAACAACTTGATATAAAACCTTGAAAAATTTATAAGCTATTATGTCACAAATTCCAATTAAATTTCGAGAATAAGTTAATCTATACTAATATAATAAAGAGGTAATATGTGCTTGTTTGTTTGTAGGAGGTAATCTCCGTAACGACTCATCTGATTTGAAAAAAGTTAGTTTAAATATTTAAAATGGTCGTTAGGGATGGACATAGGCTATAATTTTTGATGTGTAAACATCTATACGCGCAGGGGGGTAAATTTCTAATTCACAATACAATCACAAAAACAGCGTAATATGTGAGCGTAAGATCTTACGCGTAACATGTAAGCATTAAGACAAATCGGTGTGACACGATTGTTTGGTGAAAAATTATGATATGTAATTACCTTTTTGTCGCTGTTTTCTGCATTTTATTTATTACCAGATGTTTACACATCTCCCTTGTGATCGGACTCACATGATTTTTTTTTATATATTTAGTGGGCGTAGCACCTTCCATACAAAGTAATAATTAATTGCAATAATAATGCAATGTAAAATTTATATATCTCGAGTATAATGATAGTGACAGCTTTTCAAATTTGTGTGAGATCATATATTATTAATGGGAGTAGTCGTGCGTGATTCGGGCAGTGAGCGTAGCACACCCCATACAAAGTAAATATTTAATATCATATATCTGGGAAGGCCTCGACAATTTGCACGAGTCGATCAGATATTAATGTGAGTAGTCCGATATAAAAAAATATTGAAACTTATGACAAGTACATTAAATAACAATGTGATTCGTGCAAAATTTGGGCGGAATCGTCAAACTCAAAAATCGGCAAAATTAAAAATCGCCAAATCAAAAATCGCCAAAACCGAAAATCGCAATAAATAAAAATCGCCAAGAACAAAAAATCTTCATAACCAGAAATTTTGCAAAATCAAAAATCGCTAAAGTCAAAAGCGCCAAAATCAAAAAAGCGCTAAAACGGAAAATTGCCAAATTATATAACTGTTGCACTGAATGAAAAAAAAATTACATTGTATATCAGCAGGCATTGCAATAAAAAAATATAAAATAAATTAAATATAGTATTTTAATTGCACAATACAAAATGCATGCAAAAAATTGATTATGAAATAAAATATGTCAATAAGTCTCGCAAGGTTCAGAAAATACACACATGAAACACACAATGATCTGTTTTAAAGCAGCCAACACATATTTTTATTTTCATATCAATTATGTGTGTTTCTAAATTTTGTAGAGTGCCCAACACAATCATGACTGTGTTTCGTTTTAATATTTCATTATCTCCATGAACGTTTTTCTAGCACGTATTTTTTGTTTCGAAAATACACAAACCACACAGATTCGAGTGTAGCTTTATTTTAAGTTCGTTTTCTTGGACGTACACTGCTAAAAAAATAGAAAATATTCTTCAACACGTACATCTAAAAATTAAAACATCATCCACTCGCGATCGGAAAAAAGTGAAACTAAGTCATAAACTATATATAAGGTTTTCTCTTTTCTATTTTATTACTATGTTTTGTTTTTATTTCATTTTTATTTTTATTATTATCTAAGTTAACACTTCCACAAGCCCAATACCTTTTTTAATAACATATTGGCGAATGCGCGAGTCAGCAATACCACGGACAGCGCGTGTTGCAGTTGACACCCCGCGCACCACCCCTTTGCTCACCACTATACAATGCGCTATACGATACTTGCATTCTTTTGTACACGCGCAAGCTATTGGGAAATGAGTAAGTTAGTGTTCTAAATTAAATTAAGCTAGCGTATGCAAATATTTGCACACGCGAATTATTGGGAAACCATAGCATGTTATGGTTCCCATGAGAATAAGCTGGCGTAGGCAAAATAATATTAGTAAATTTTTAGTTATATTAATGTGCAAGAGACGGAGAGCAGTTAGTTCAATTCTAGACTGCAGTAGAGCAACGTCGTGTTTATTTAATAAAATAATAGTCAACATATTAAATAGTGTTTTTTTATTTAAAAGGTGAGTTGGGCCCCATGGGCGGCCCAACAACAGTAATTTTTTTAAAACATGGCTGACGCCATTGTTAACTTCTATTTATATTTTTTTTTAACTGCTAATGAATTATTTTAGATTTTTTTAAATAAATATGGTTGAAACAATAGTTGTCGTTACTATAGGGGTGTTTCAGATTTTTACGATTGCGAGTGGGTAATGTTTTAATTTCTAGATGTACGCGTTGAAGAACATGCTCTGTTTTTTCAGCAGTACACGTGCAATAAAAAAAGCTACACTGGAATCTGTGTGGTTTATGTGTGTTCGAAACAAAATATATGTGATAGAAAAATGTTCGTGAATATAACGAAATATTAAAACGAATCGCAGTCATGATTGTGTTGGCCACCGTACAAAATTTAGAAAAACACATAATTGATATGAAAATAAAAACGTGTATTTGTTGGTCTGAGCTATGTTTGTTTACATATATGTACGAGTATTTTATTCAGTGTGTTTTTTTCTTAACTTTGTCGGTATGTTGTAGCGAAGCGCGACAGGACATACTAGTATCATACATATTGAGTAGTATGACAGAAAGAGCTTTGCCAATTTGTGTGATATCCTCTATTATTTATGTTAGTACCGATGACGAAAATGGGCGGGATCCGATAAGTGGGCGCGGCACCTCCCATACAACGTAATTTCTCGATATCATATATCTCGAGTACTGTAACAGAGACAGCTTTGCCAATTTGTCTGAGGTCATCTACTATTAATATGAGTAGTCGGACAAAAAAAGTAGAGGTTTGGACCAATTGGCATAGCATCTGGTATCTGGCATCTGCCACTTTAGTTATTCATATGATTAGTTGAACAAAATATGGGCATGCTCAGAGCAGGTGGCGTGGTACCGCCTATAACACTGTACTACTATAGAAGGGAAAGCCTTGACACTTTGCACGATTATATCAGATATTAATGTGAGTGGTCAGATAAACAATTGTCGGGATAGTATTAGCTTGCGTAACACGTTTTATATATATAAAAAAATATGAAGTTCTACCAAAACGGAAACCTTGATACTTTTGACAAGTATATTAATTAGCAATGTGAGTAGTCGTGGAAAATAAGGGCGGAATTCAAAATTCGCCAAAGTGGGAACATCGTAAAATTTTTTTTACTGTTGCACCGAATGAAAAAACAAATAATATTGAAATAAAAAAATTTAAAATTTAAAAAATGAAAATTTTTTTGATTACATAATACAAAGTTGATTGTGAAATAAAACATGTAAATAAGTCTCGTTAAGTTGTAGCAAAGCGCGACAGGACATACAAGTATTATATAAATCAGTTTTAAAACCTATATGGGCTTGTGGGATTTAATTATGGGAGACGGTTTGTTATTCCAATGTCGATATTTTACAGAAATAACAGTCAAAGACTTTAAGACTTATAGAAGATGCACCTTGATTTCTCAGAAGTTATGAAATCAAAAGATATAGCACAAAGTACCTGAATAGACTAAGTAATCACAACGTAAGTCATTCAAAATATATCATACATAGGCGATTGAGTATTATTTGAAAAAATATTATGTATGGAAAATAAAAAAAAAAAAAAAATATTTCTCGGGTATTTTGAGTTGCAGAATCACATACTGCGCCGTGTTTCAGACGAATCTTAATGACGATCGGCTCGAGGACTATCGATATTAAAATTAAAGTAGGTAACAATGTAGATCCTCTAATAGTCTTAGTTGCCACATACATCTTCTTCCGCATCTATTTATATAATGCCATTCAAACAACATGAATTTACTTCAAGCTTGATTGGAATATGATTTTACAACATATATTGAAGAAGATGTGCTCACAAAATATGGTCATATAAAATATTGTCATCCATTATAAACTTTAATATATCTCTGGTAACAAATAAGTGGCAATGCCACATAAAATTGCCTAAACCAACCATAATTTTCTTACCTGTTTTATTTATAAAATTATATGAGTATTTCAAAGACAACTGCATTTAATCCAAATATCTTCATTATCATGGTGAGTATGCCGGTTATTTTTATTTAATATTTTTTTTTTTAATTCATTTGTGAACTTCATTTTATGAACTGTTATCACCTAAATATATGGGTATCTTACGTAACTATTCGTACAATAATTTTAGTGATAAATTAACGAACCAAATTGTATGTCTATACAAGTATGATCATCCAAAATACAAACAGTTAAAAAAAAGAATATTTAATTAAGTTTGAAATTTTGATAATTTTTATTTTATTCCATTTTTCAAATAGTTCCTGCATAGGGGAAACCTGGAAATTAACTTCGAACGTCCTGAAATTTCACATGTAGTATTTTTATATAAGTCTCCATAGGTCTAGAGAAATATATATAAAAGTAATAAACATATATAGGAGTACTATATCCAAAGATTTACATAAAGTGTTAATTAACAAATATTATTAGAAAATTAAAAACATTTGTATTTGGTATTCTGATTCTTGAAACTTTAAATAATATTTTATATAATTTCTATATTTGCAAAAGAGGTATTTTTGCGTATTGCAAAGATTTTAAAATCATTTCTTTTTAAAATAATTTACATAATTTAGTAATAAAATCCTAACAGCTGCGCTGTAAAAGAAATTGAATAAAATTATCATACGGATTAAAACTTCGTAGCAGGGTGAATACTTTCTTTCAAGCAAACAGAAAATAAAGAAATTTTAATGAATATAAAAGCAGTAATAAAATCAATGTATATTTCTTACAATAATGTCTTTGAATTAATGTCCTTAATGTTTTAGGACTTAACTACATATAAAATTATTGTAAAGTGATTTATTCTTTTAATCCAAATCTACCAAAAATAATATATCTCATTTTCGCAGATAATTATGATTTTATTGTAGCCGCTTCTTATTTAAAACTGCAGTAAACTTATAATTACTTTAACTGTTCGAAATTTACGAAATACCACATTTTGTGTATTGAACTTAGATAATGGTCAAATTTAGTATTTATCATTCATCAATAATATGTCAACAATTTAGAACAACTTATTTTGTTTTTGATTTTTTCTTAACTAACGAAAAATGATGACTTTCAAAAAAGAACAAAAAAAAAAAAAAGAAAAAAAAATTGCTGCCGAGCGGTTTCTCAATTCACAAATATATTAAATTAAATTATATAAAACGACTTAACTCAAAGTATTTTTAATATTTAAATTTTTAATTAAAAAATTTAATTAAAAAGATTTTAGCAGAATAAACTTAATTGTTTGTAGCACTAATGACAGTGATTTTACTTCGCTAATTTAATATAAAAAAAAGCTTTTAGCATCTCTGCGCAACAAAATAAGTGAAAAAAAAGAAACAAAATGTTAAATAGGAAATAATGCTTCAAGTTAATTACTTATTATGAATATACGGAATAAAGGAAAAAGAGTATGAAGAGGTGCTTTAATGATTTATATGTATATCATGCGATGGTGGTTCAATTTTACAGCCATATGAACAAAAAATGCAGTTCGAAAGCATTCTAAAACTTAATTAAGTACTTAATTTCTATAGCATAAGTATTAAATATAAATGACTTTGGAGGAGAACATTTTAATTAAAAAATTAAATTTATTTATTTATTATTTTATATGTCTTATCTCAAACGTTTCCATGGATGTTTAGAATTTTTGAGTAATACTGATCAAAGGTTTCTGGAGGAATTTTTAATAAATTCACTAGAACTGTATGTTTTCATTAGTAATTTCAATAATAATACGACATTAACGAATCATTTATTTAA
This sequence comes from Cordilura impudica, assembly GCA_963682025.1. Classification (NCBI taxonomy): domain Eukaryota; kingdom Metazoa; phylum Arthropoda; class Insecta; order Diptera; family Scathophagidae; genus Cordilura; species Cordilura impudica. Next base: position 6,161,964 of record OY821519.1, read on the forward strand.
AAAAATGTCTGCAGTAACTCAACCTACAGACAATAAATCGAGCTGCGGGTTGCTCTTTATAATTCAACAAACGAGTCTTCAGTGCAAACTGCGGTTCGAGACGATGAATCGACATTAACATTTTGAACCTCTATGTATATATCAAAAATACCCATTTTTGGGGATGATATTAAAAAAAAATATTTTTACAACATTTAAAAAAAAATTTTTTGGCAAGAAAATAGTCCAATCTCCGGAGTTGAAGCTTCAATTTAAAAAAGTTTTGATTTTAGAACAAGCAACCAAAAAATATATACTTGAAATTCATAGTTTTTTACTTTTTGCCACTTCGCACTTAATTATCGAAAATTATTGAAATTATTGAAAATTATTGAAAAAGGTAAACAACGTAAAAAAATTATTTTGACAGCTATTGATTATGAGTTTTATGGTAAATATTTTTTGACACATTTCAACCCAATGTGCGGTGGTTGAAGCGAAGCGCATCGGGTTTTGCTAGTTATTTATATATAAATTATTTCGTATAAACGCTATAATTGTTACTGGTTGCTAATTTATTTAATTTTATTTACTAGTATTACTATTATAACATTTGCAACACATATATGATATATCAAAATTTTTAATACACATTTTTCTATTTAAGATAATTTATATTTAAATATAATTTACTATTTCGTATTGATTAAGACTTATAAGCAAATGTGTCATAAATAAAATTTAGTGTAGAATTTTATTTAATAAAAATATTTGCTCTCAATTTAAGATAGTGAGGCGTAAACAATATGTGATATGTTGGTTTATTATTCTATTTTAAAATCAATACACAAATACTCTGTCTTCGTCTTAACTGGGTGTATATGTGTGTGATTTTTTTCTCTTGTTTTTTTTATATAAAAGCAAATAAAAACAAGTAAGAAAATTATAGTCGGTCTAGACCGACTATACGATACCCTATACCATGCGTTTAGAAACCCTATCTCTTAGGCCCAACTAACTGGACATTGAAAATAAGCAAAAACCAAATTTGAGTGGGATTTTTATTAATTTTTTTGGCTGCAGATATGAAAAAGTTCATATCTGATGCTATATCTATAAAGGGACTAGGTCCAAAAATGGACCGATCCTGATCATGTTTGGTAAAGTCTCTTGTATTTTGCAAAAATATGTACAAACAAAATTTGAGAAGAATCAGTGCAATATTTTTGTTTTTAATAGATTTAAGTGAAGATCGGGAAGCAGCTCTATATGGGGTCAAAGGGATCATTTTTGGACTACTCATTAGTGGATGTAATGAACGCATACAAACCCAATTTGAGTAAGATCTATATGACAATTTGGATCTTATGGCAATTTATGTCGATTTCATATGGGTAATTTGTATGGGGGCTGGGTCTGGACATGGACCGATTCTCACCAATTTCAATAGCGTTCATCCCATGGCCGATAAAAGCTTATATACCAAATTTCATCAAAATATATTCATATTTGCGACCTGCAGTTTGATTACAAGCTTTACATGGACACACAGACGGACGGACGGACGGACGGACGGACGGACGGACATTGTTAAATCAACTCAGAAAGTGATTCTGATTCGATCGGTATAATTAAAGATGGGTCTAGGTCAAATATTTTTGGTTGTTACAAACAGCAGCACAAAGTCATTATACCCAAACCACATAGTGGTATAGGGTATAAACATATCATTATGTTGAAAAATACACACAATTTCTCATTGACTAGAAAAATGTCTTAATAAATGTAACATTGCGTTTAATGAAGCGGAAAACCATTGTGCGATGTCAAGGCATTTAAACCATATTTCTTGAAATATTTATAGATGTCAGAGTTATTGATTAAATAAGTAAAAAGCTGCATATAAATGTGGCAAAAAAGGTAGTTGTTTTGCTAGTACTGGCTGTGAACGCAGCATGCCTTCGTACAATTTATCCTATTTATTACTTATTGATTTTTATTAAATATACTATTTTTTCTTTTAAACATTTTGGTACCAGTTCTAATTTTCAACAAAAAATCATAGAACAACAGACTAATTTACTTAAGCTAGTTGCCACTTATAACCTTCACAATTGAAAATGTTTTGGATAGAACCACCGTTTATTACACAAGGGAACAAAATTAAACTTTTTTTGTGTTGATTTGAAATTTATAGCAAATTTTTACTAATTTGAGGTCGCTGATTTCAAATCTGCACTTGGTTTTTTTCTGTCAGCTCGACTTTTCGAGATATACCGTTATGTTCAAAATTAAGGCACTTCCGCTACATATATTGGAATAACTTGAAAACGGTTCACCATATTAAATTAAAAAAAAAAATCCGAAACTCGCAAACAATATTCTCTTAAAGCCGTGCTTACTTTGTTTTTAAATTTTCCAAGTAGTGTTAGAGATATCGTTCAAGTTTTGAAAAAAAAATTAAAATTTTTTAAAAAAAAACACTTTTTTTGTTCTTTAAAAATTCCTAAAAAATAAAAATGGGACAAAAATCACAGTTTTGGTCTACAAACAGTTAGTTAAATATATTTCGAATAAAATGAGCTTTATTTCATTGCAATCGCTGCACAACTTTTGATTTTGTTCACGATTGTTTCATAAGTCCTAGCTTGATATGGAGAGGTGGCAGTATTATGCGATCCCTGGGCACAAGTGGTTGATTAACTATATTGTGGTTTCCTGGAACCATAGCTTCCCTCGAAGGCCAGTCTTTCTTATCCAGTGTTCAGATCTGGCTCTGCTATCCCATAAACAAATGAAACACGGATATTTTGTGTAGCCACCTTGTTGGCCTAGAAGAAAATTCACCATTTTTAGATCCACACAAATTAGCCAGCGGTGTTCGTTGTACTTTATTTTATTTATAACTGAGGCAATTGTAGAATATTCTTCTTTAGCTTTAGTTGAATGTGCAATGGGCAACGAACCCAATTTATTACCGTTATGCAGAAGTACACATTTTAGTCTGCGTTTAGAAGAATCTATAAATAGTCGCCAGTCATTTGGCTCATACTCCTCTAATCCCATCGCTGTTACTAAACCAGGAACATCTGAACAATAAACAAATTCATCGTCTTCGGAAAAGAATGGAAGTAAGTTTTTTTCTCTGTTACGGTAGTATGAAATTGTTGTTCCTTGGGTTAACAGATTTTTTTGCTTTAATCGAGAAGCAAGAATTTTAGATGCTTTTTTAGAAAGTCCAAGGTCTCTCCCTAAATCACTAAGCTCCTCCTGATTAAATTGCTCGCGTTCAGAAGAAATATCTAAATGCAAGTCATCTGATCCAAATTCAGAAATTGGTGAAGGAACATTTTGTCGTAAGTCGTGGAAATTGTGTGTAGATGTAGATGGTTGTGGTTCTGAATCCTCACTAGAGTACAGGACTGGTTGGGTAATAGACAACACGTTAGGATAAATCCATTTAGACCGGTTTGTTTTATTAATGCCTGTTATGTTGACAGCGCAAAAATAACAATCATCATAATGATTCGAAGGTTCCCGCCAGATCATTGGTGTTTTATACTTGAAGTGGGTCCGTTGCTTGTTTGCCCATAACCTTAAATACTCTACACAGTTTTTACATACAGTATTAGGAATCCAGTACTTGTCACGGGTTTCCATGGTAAATCCGAAGTAGTCAAAATAAATTTTTTTAATAAAATCTGACACACTTTTTCTATTTTTTATAAACGTGTATTCGCCACATATGTTACAAAAATAGTTGGGATTGATTTTACAGGTGTTTCTTGACGTAGCCATTGCACAATTTTGAAGTATATATCAAAGTAACACAATTTTCAATAAATAACACACGGGAACAAAATTGAACTTTTTTGTGTTGACTGATTAAATGTTCAATGTAAAATGATTTATATTTTTTGTCGTTATACTTTTCGCTTTCGTAAACACTTGTTGAATGAGAAAAATTGGTTGAATGAACCCATAAAAATACTTAGTAGCTTTTTACTGAAGTACCAAAAAAAATTATATCCACAATTTTATTGACAGTCACTTATGAATGAACACATGTGTTCAGGGGAATTCCTTTAAAAAATCATCCGTTACCAACGGTAAACCACACATCAATAAAAACAAGTGGACTTTTCTTTTTTCTCTTTAATTGACTGTGAACTGACTAGGTGTCATAAAGGGACAATAAAATTTATAGGCGTTATGAGTTTGCTACCGCAACCATAAAAATGAAATAATGTTTTTTTATTACTTAATTTTTTTAATTCTTAGAATCATAAAAAACTAACTTATTACATACAAACACTTACACATTAGAAAATGTTATTTTTGTATGGAAATCGCGATTTATATCAATTCAGTAAATCGTGAACAAAATCAAAAGTTGTGCACCGATTGCAATGAAATAAAGTTCATTTTATTCGAAATATATTTAACTAACTGCTTGTAGACCAAAACTGTGATTTTTGTCCCATTTTTATTTTTTAGGAATTTTTAAAGAACAAAAAAAATGTTTTTTTAAAAAAAATTTTAATTTTTTTTTCAAAACTTGAACGATATCTCTAAAACTACTTGGAAAATTTAAAAACAAAGTAAGCACGGCTTTAAGAGAATATTGTTTGCGAGTTTCGGATTTTTTTTTTTAATTTAATATGGTGAACCGTTTTCAAGTTATTCCAATACATGTAGCGGAAGTGCCTTAATTTTGAACATAACGGTATATCTCGAAAAGTCGAGCTGATAGAAAAAAACCAAGGGCAGATTTGGATTCAGCGTCCCAAATAACCTTAAAAACAATATTCAGTTCTTAATCAACAGAACCATTGTTCCCTTGTGTTATTAATCAATAAATGTGTATATACAAATACAGTGAGCGCAGTTTGCTTAGCTGCAAGGTAAAAACAACATAACAATAACTTTTTGTTAGAATCTAGTTAAAACTTTGTTTTGCAATGTAATTGAGTAATTGATGGAAATTGATTCAGCCGCATTCATTGGCTATGATTTCTATTGGAAAGTCTTTGAACTAGTTGCGGTATTTTGATAAATATTTTTTATGCTTAGGTCTGCGAAAATGTATTAAGCATATTTATACCCTCCATACCACTGTGCAGTCGGCGATTGATTGCAGCACTTTTGATAATTTTATTATAATAATAAATAAACTGTTGTTTCTAGCTTCGGTTTTCAATTTCATCAAAATCAGCATCGTTTGGCAAAAAAGAGCGGCCAAACGGCAAAACTTTGGATATATTATTTCGACATTTAGGCATGGAGAGGCTTTATTTGATATTTATATTTTGTCCTCCACAAGCATCAATGTACATAATTATGTACTTATACTCCGAGGCATGAGTCGGTAAATGCTTTTTTAGGCATACGGCGATATCTTGTGAGCATCTCCCTTCGTCAGTCTTATACCGCATGTGCAGTATTTAAGCAGTATTTGTGCTTATTGTATGAAATCCAAATTTTAAGTATTGATGTTCCGTTTGTAATAAGGAACTTTTGTTGATTGCTTTGGAAAAGGCAATACTTTTTGAAGGTCGAAAGTGCAGATATAGTGCTCATCACATGACACCCGGTTTTCAGTGAGCCTGGCGCTTACTGTGCTCTTTTTAAATGAAGTTCCTTTTGCAAAATTAAACTAGAAACTGTGCCGTCCCCGAATTTTATTTTCATGTCAAACTCATCACAAATTCGGCAGGTATCCTTACTCGGGGGGCTTCAAATGTAAATTAAGTTTCGTGCTTAATACAATAAAAGAGAATATTTGTTTAACAGCTGGCATTTTTCCGGCAATAGACTTTTCGACATATATTTCGTACATATTCCGAATATTAAACGCGAGTCGAGATATTTTCCTTCGGAGTATCCTTTCTGCTATAATGGCTCTGATAAGCTGGAAATGATTTAATATGTGCGATAATGCCACAATCGTCTATTTTATTTTTATATTTTTACCGCGGCCATCAATTACAATAAATACCTTTTCGATATACTCTTTCCCAAACAATTTGTAAAGTTTTAAAAACAAAAATTTTACATACCTTAATATTGCGTCCTATAATTAACATGGAGTAAGTTAAACTTTTATTTTTTCAGCCTCGACTTGCACTCCGAATGCACTGAACTTTTGGTTGTGATGATTTAATAAGACCTCTTCAAAATAAGTTTTGTTTTGCATGATCTGCCAGTATCCAAAATGAGGTAATAGAGAAAACCTTGGAACTTTAAGGGAGTTCATAAATGAGTTCATAAGGAACAGGAGGGATCATATCAGTGGGCGTGGCACCTCCATACAAAGTAAATATTTACTGCCATATAACTGAAGTACTATAATTGCAAAAACACTTGGGACTTTGTGTGAGTTCATGAGCTATTTATGTGTATAGATGCCCAAAAGGGCGGGATCGGACCAATGGACGTGGCACCTCCTATAAAGAAATATGACAAGTACCTTCATTACCAATGAGTAGTCGGAGAAAATATGGGCGGAATCGCCAAAATCAAAAAATGTCAAAATCAAAAATCGCCAAAAACAAAAATCGCAAACAACAGAAATCGCAAAACCAAAATCACAAAAAACAAAAATCATCAAAGCCAAATATCGCCAAAACCGAAAATTGAGAGTAACAAAAATCATAGAAAAAAAAAATCGCCAAAATCAAAAATCGCCTAAACCGAATATCGCGAATAACAAATATCTCCAATGTCAGAAACCGCATACAACAAAATTGCTGAAGCTGAAAATCACCAAAATGAAAAATTGCTAAAATCAAAAATCGTCAAAATCAAAAATTGCAAGAAACAAAAATTGCCAATATCCAAAATATCAAAAAAAAAAAAAAAATTATCGTCATAATCACAAATCGCAAAAAACCGGATATCGCATCAAAAAATACGCCAAAATAAAAAATCGCCGAAACTGAAAATCTCGAATAGCAAAAATCGCCAATATCAAAATCATTGAAAAACAAGAACCGGCAAAGTTAAAAATTGCTAAAATAAAAAATCGCCAAAATCTAAGGTTACAAAAACAAAAATCGACAAAATCAAAAATGGCCAAAACTTTCTAAAATATGTTTTCCCAGTTTTTTATTTCTTTACACCGAAGCACATCGGGATACAGCCACTTTCTTATATTACATCACTTGGTTCGACTCAGCTTTGAGCCCTTTATATATTCCTGTTCCTTATAAAATTAGAAGTCGATCTGGCGATGCCCGTCTGTTTGTCTGCCTGTTGAAAAAATTCTCCTGTTCGCAATAGGTAGTAAGTAGTTCGCACTACTTAGGCATAAATATTCTTTGTAGAATGTAGCAGTTTGGTGTTGAACTTGAATGCTCTAGACCTAACAGAATAGTAATTAAAAAAAAACTAAAAATAGTGAAAAATATTTATAGGTAAGAGAACATGTACATATCGAGAGGTAAGAGAACATGTACACATTTTTGATTGTCTGCTGCTTTTCTTGTTTTTTTTTTTTTTTTTGCACATCTGAACAACAACCCGGTGGCGTATTGAAGCGAAATTGTCATTATGAAAATTTCATTAATGAATATTTGGAACAAAGTCAGTAACAAGATGGTAGTTTAGCGAAAATATCGATGATGAAAATTTCATTAATGACTCTTAGTGGCAATGACGCAAACAGAGAGAGTTTTGCATGAGAAAGGCGTAGCAGTGTCACTGTTTCCTTAAGAGGAAAAACTTAGCGACATTGTCTGTAATGAGTCGACCACAAAGTGAACGCTGCAGGACTTTGTCTGCGACACGTCTCCGTCCATGAAAAAAATCAGAAAATAACGGACCGTTTTTTTTTTCTATTTGCTTTGTTCTATTTATAACGGAATAATTTTTTTTGGATTTTTTTCAATTATGTTTATTACTTACATTTAAGATTTACAAAATTATGTATTTCAGTTTAGTTTGAACTTTGAAGTAGTGAAAACAAAGAAATTTGAAAAGTGATTAATAAATAATAATAATAAATTCGCAAATTAAACGTAATAAGGCAAGTAATTAAAAATGTTTTCAAAAAAATCATTAAAAAGAGCAATTAAAAAAAAAACAAACTCAAAACTTACTACGTTTGAGTAAGCTAGAGCAAAATGAAAATATTTGTGAAAGTGGTCTTAAAATTATTAGAGAAGAAAATAATACTCCAAATTGTATAGAAGAATCAATAGCCTTACGGGAAAAATTGAGACAGCTATTTGTAAAATATAATATAAGAAAAGCTGTTGGTAACGATTTGTTAAGAGTTTTAAGTGAAGAACATTTGAATGTGCCTATGAATATTGACACTCTCCTCGGTATCAAAAGAGAAAAAATGATTGTTCGGAGCGTAAATACTGGGAAATATTATCACTTAGGGCTTAGACACCAATTGCTGAAAATTTGCAACAGCATTGCGAACAATTTTAATAGCATAACAATCGACATATGAATTGATGGACTTCCTCTATTTAAAAGTACAAATAAATCATTGTGGCCAATTCAAGGCAAAGTCGTTTGTCCCAATATAAAATCAGTTTTCTTAATAGGAGCGTACTATGGTGAAGGAAAACCTAAGTGTATTAATTCGTTCCTACACGATTTTATTTATGAAGCGAAGCAATTGATTACTGATGGTCTTTTTTTTCATGATAAAACATTAAAGTTTACCATCAGATCGTTTATTTGTGATGCACCAGCTCGTGCTTTTGTCGCAGGTACTGTCGGTCATTGCTCATTTTACGGATGTAGTCATTGTCAGCAAATAGGAAATAGAATAGGAAATGTCACAGTTTACTCTTCACAGTCAGGCCCTATAAGAACAGATGAGAACTTTCGCCTTCGAAGGCAATTGGAGCACCACAACATAAAATTTCAAAATGAACAGAGCGACCTAGAGCGTACTGAGATAAAAATGGTGACCCAATTTCTCCTTGATTGCATGCACCTGATCGATTTCGGCGTCGGAAGAAAATTATTGAAAAATTTAATTAGTAAACTATCACTTGATGATAAAAACTCATTATCACTTAAGCAGCAGTCCTATGTTCGGTCGATCCCCAAGACCTTTGTCGGAACTTGGAAGATGGAAAGCAACAGAATTTCGGAACTACACTCTTTATTTAGGATTAGTGGCATTAAAAGGAGTAGTCGCGGACGATAAATATTATCATTTTCTTTTGTTGAGTGTTGCGTACAGGTTGCTGTCTTGTAATCTTCACTATAAAACCAATATAGATACAGCTAGACAACTTCTGAGTGATTTTCTTCTATTTTACCCCAATTTGTATTGTGAGAGCGACTTAGCCTATAATGTTCATAACCTACTACACTTTCCTGATTGTGTAGAAACTTTTGGACTTCCTAATTCATTTGCAGCTTATGATTTTGAATATTATTTAGGTCAAATAAAAAAACTTTTGAGACGTCCTTCAAATGTACTGTCGCAGCTCAAAACAAAGTTAAAAAATTCACCGGTTATCAACAAATTCTCCATATACAGCGAGAAAGATTTAAAAAAGGGAATATTAATTATGATTGCTAACACTAACTGTTATTTAAGCCCGAGTTTTCCAAATAATTTATGCTCTTTAAAGTCTCAGGATCAACAAAAAACAACTATTTTAAGAATATCATCATTTTCCGGAGATGTTTTCAAAGACAGACAAATTAACGATACCCGAAGTTGTTTTAATTTACCAACCATTTCAGATTCAATTGGTATCTTTGAAACTGATGGTAAAGAAAATGCAGATGAAATTGAATTCTGCATTAACCAGATCCAGTCCAAAATGTTTTTGTTGCCATTTGGTGATAATTTCGTTTTAATCCCTTTGCTTCATACTGCTAATTGAGTTATAGCAATTTCTTTACTTATCTAAGCTGCTCTTTTTAGAAGACGAGCGGGCGACACGTCTAGAAAATTTATATGAAAAGCAATTTTTCGAGTGATTTCTATTCAAATTTTCTAGATGTGATGCACCATCGTCTTCTGCAAACCACACATAAATAAATAATAAACTGCTTTACATTATTAACAGATTTGTCCCGAAATTGAATTTTAATACATTTTTCACAATTTAGATATGGATTTTGAAAATAAATTGAATTGGATATTTTGAAAAAAATGCAGCTACTGGAAGCTGTACCTGGAACAATAGATGTAATTTTGAGACAACAAGTCGAATTAGGGATTAAGATCGATCAATGTCTGAAAAGGCAAGACGAATTGGCAAAAATTATGGGAGAAAACAACATTTTATTGAGCCGCAATCTTAGCAATTTTTCTTTAATCATTTTCCTTTAAAGTCTGATGAGAACCTAAAAACCCTAGAAAATGATCTTATGGGCGAAAATCATGAAAATCTGGTGAGTTAAAAATAATTAAATAAAACAACAGAAAAATATTCATAAATATATTTTTCATTTCCTCAAGGCAACTTCTATGCGACGTTTGCTCTGCGGAGACTTAAATAAGAACTTAGAAAGAATTCTTGATCCCGATCTATTGATTCAGTACAATTACGATGGCACCAAAGGCAAAAAAGCTCTGAAACTTAAGAAGCAAATGAATGTACGTCGCTAAGAAATAAGCAACCAAAAATGTGATTGTATGTAATTATGGTAATTGTATTCAAAAATTGCTTTCAATTAAAAAAGGTCGAAAACACCAACATTTTTTTTGTTAATTACGAATATCTTCTTAATTTTAAACGTCATGTAAACGTCATAGAAAAAATAATGCAACCATTCTCGATTACCACTGGAAAAATTTATCAAGGTAATAATAATTTTTATTTTAGGTCTACAGTATTTAAAAGAGCAATAGATTTTATTTCATAATTATCAATAACAACAAAATTAGTTCCGTTTACTAACTAAAGTCTTTACACAAATTAATTAATTTGATTAAGGAAACCTAATAAAACTGAGAAAAACATGCCTCATCCTCAAGGATGAATCGAATTCTGTTATAAATACCAAACAGATGTAGTGAAATGATTAACCCAACTGAGTTTATAACTTATCTCTCATTTTCGAAAAATAAGTACATTGTTTTAATTTTCGTAAAATAAAATAAAAAAAAAAAACGTTTTTTTAAGTTTTTAAAAGTAAAGGCTGTACGATTGGTTAAGTTACATATTATGTTGACTCCTTTATATTGTATTTTTTTTATAACAATTATTTTAACATGATTAACTCTTAACATTTATTCATGATAGGTAATGAATGCTACAAAGTATCGGAAAGTTTAAGGCTTCCGCCCCACTCATTCTTGTAAACACACCCTTGAAGCGTCAGAAGACTATTGTCGCTTTGAAGAGCAAATGTGATATGCTCGTCAAGCCCAACAAATTTGCCAAGATTTCTGAAAAGAAACAAGTTAAGGCTGTCATGTAAAGGCGCTGCCTACCCACCGGCAAATCCAAGAACTATATTTGCTTCCCATTCTAAAATAAATTTGTGTCGTTTTTAGAGAGTCAAGTTTTTCTATGCTTTAAGTGTAGTATTGGGGCATATGAGAAAACAAGACATGTAAATACAAAAAAGTGTATTGAAGCCAACATCGATAAAGGAGTGAAGAACAATAAAAATTAACACTATTGAAAACATATAAGTTAAATGTGTATAAGTGTATAAGTTAAATAGTTAACATAGAATTAGTACGTATATTTTTTATTCCCTATACCAATATGTGGTCAGGATATAATGGCTTTGTGCTGATGTTTTTAACTACCAAAAATATTTAACCCATACCCATCTTTTATGATACCGATCGACTCAGAATCATTTTCTGACTCGATTTAGCGATGTTCGTCTGACCGTCAAACTACAGGTCGCAAATATATTTTGATTTAATTTAGTATATAAGCTTCTATAGGCCAAAGGACGAATGCTATTGAAATTAATGAAAATCGGTCCATGTTCAGATCTAGTCCACATACGTATGACCCCTATGAGATCGACTTAAATTGCCATAATATCGAAATTATTATATAGATCTTGGCCAAATTGGACTTGTGTATGTTTATTACATCCATTTATCAGTAGCACAAAAATTAACTCTATACGACAATTCTTAGTTATGGCCCCTGTATGAAGCTAAAAAAATATTCCGCAAATTTTACTCAAATTTGGCTTGTATATGTTTTTACACAAAATAATTTACCTTACCAAATATGGTCATGATGGACCCATTTATCGGCCTAGTCCCCATATAAATATAGCATCCGATATGAACTTTTTCATATTCAAATGCAAAAAAATTAATAACAATGCCACTCAATAACAATGTCATCATTGATTATTCACATGTTGCATTACAGATATTAAGATTTTTTATTTCTTTTATAAATATTAAAAATTTTAACAAACAATAAAAAATATTATGGAGAATGCGGTAAAGAGGGAAAAATACGCTGCATATTTTTAAATGAATTCCATGCTACCGCATGATCTAAAATAAGCTGTCAAGTGTCTCTCGATTATGTGCCCAAAGAAGTCTTCGATGCCATTAATGTAAATATATATCGAGCCCTTACGGCGGAAATTTTGTAAGCGAAAAAACAAAATTTTACAGGAGAAGGTTTTTTCTAATTATCTCTGCTTTTGGTGTAAGTATTACCGTGAAAATTGATATCTAAGCATTATTTTGTCCAATATTTATGATAAAATTGGTTTTATTTACATGTCAAAAACATAACCGGTATTTTTGACGCTTACGTTATTTTCGCTGTTATGCTGGCAAGCTACGGACTAATTTTGTGTCGGTTACGTTAAAACAATTTAAAAAAAAAAAACTAATTTTCTGTTTTCATATTTTTTTATTTTAAAAATTTGTTTGTGTACACAAATAAAAATTAAAGTTTTTAACCTTAAATTCAATGGATGTTATAAAAATAATAAAAAAAAAAATTTTAAAAATTACTTCAGAGAAACTAAAATAAACTTTTAATTTCAGTACGAATTATTCTTATATACATAAATAAAAATTAAAGTATTAAACCTTAAATTCAATGGTTAAGATAAAAATGTAAAATAAACCAAAGAACTGACTTCAGATTAAATTTCGTGTTCTTGGTCTGTTTCAGGTAGTGAATCTTTAACACACTCATCGTATTTTAAATTTAAAAATTCATTGTGAAAATTTTTAGGTATTGTACTTTTATCGCAAAGTGTTTTTGAATCCTTGTATTTTCTTAAAGAAATTTTTAAAAAATCGTTATAAAAAGAAAGAGGTCCATTGGTTTTGATGGCAAAATTGCATCTTGATCGCGCGCGCAATTGAGTTGAGATCAATTTATTTAATTTCGGAGTGATCAAAATATCCATATTTAAGTTTTATAATAGGACTATTTTTTCGAATGATGCAGAACGTAAAGTTGGAAAAGAAATATTTGTTGAATTGGGAATCATTGCTTGAGAAAATGTTTTCCAATCTTTAAAATCGAGGTGATTCATTACAATACTTTTATAAGCATTTGGATTAGTTCTTGCGTTAGAAATCATAGAAAACCATTCACTTGGAACACAAACTGTGTTTTCCCGAATATATGATTCAATAGTACTATGAACTGAGTCAACGGGCATCATGGTATGCCCAGGTAACAAAAACGTGATTTTAATATTTTAATATAGCTTTTTTTCCAATAAAAAATAATTGATGTGGCAAGCATAGCTCTGTTCTGATTTTGACCAGGACAGCTGTCACAGTAAAGACTTATTGAAGAGTGAGTTCTCTTTTTATGCACAAGCTTTAGATATTGAAAAACAACTGTGGAAACTTCATTACAACCTCGTTTTCCGCCAATTTCTCCCCACAAAAAACAGTAACCAATTCTTTTGCCATTTTCATATACGCTTTCATTATAGTATGCATATTTTCGTGAATAAAATAATGTTACGCTTTTACCGTTTGGTGTATTTAAAATTTTTTGAAGATAAAAACTATAATGAGGAATTTTCTTTGCTTTGTGTGTGTTCCTCCAAAAATATTTCTTTAGACTTGTCTTTGTCTCTTGTGTGTGTCTGGTATACTTCTGTTTGCTCCAAAATCTTCTGGGCTTCGCTGTCCAAGTTATTATAATTTTCACAAGTGACGCATTTGTCTTTTTTAGGCAAGTGAAAACCGATATGAAAACAATTTTTAAAAATATCTCGAAAAACTCTCAAGGAGAACAGATCCGATTCCTTATTGATACTTTTCAAATGTTCAGCGTACCGATCATATACTCCTTTAATGTTACGAAATTCTTGCGGTAGATACAGCTTGTTACTCCTATTGCGACAGTAATACGATGGAACTGCTGGTAACAGTTCAATAAAAGATTTCAAAAGTGTCACCTTGTCTTCGTCAGACTTATTATGAGGCGTGGAACTCTTTTTCTTCGTGGTAAAAGTTTTTAAACAATTTGAATTATTCCTTGCGGATACTAACATTTGTTGTAATATGTGAAGCGTTTTCATTAAAAATTGTTTCCATCTCCTCTTCGCCTGCGAATTCTTTTACGCATCATGCAGGAAACCAACCAGTATTTTTGTCGAATTTTTTTTCCCAATGCCCCAAAAATGTTAATTTATTGCTAAACGATCGGAGTCGGCAAACTTAACGCCACATGCGTCCCGCACTTTTTATTTGCACATGGATTCGGTTGAACACTTGTATCCCGTTTTTATTGTTTTATAGCCTTTTAGGTAATGATTTTGGCTTTTTGAAAGCTCTTTTACCCACACACGTTTCTTCTTCAATGTCTTCCAATAGATCTTCAGATTCTAATTCAGTAGTCTTCGAAAAAAAACTTGTTTGTGAATTTATTACTTCCACAGAATCAGAATCGCTGATTTTCTTTATAACAACCAAAAAAAAATATAATATTATTTATATTTTATTTTAAATATTGTTGATTTACCTCAAGTTGATTTAACGACATTACAAAAAAAAAAGTAGTAAAATCGCGAATATATTGTAATTTATCACTTAATTTGTTACAGAAAATTTTAATGTAAGCGACACTTCGCAGTCACAAAAAATGTAAACAAACTAAAAATGTTCACTTACCTTAAAACTGCTTTTGCTGTAAATTCGTAACGGAACTTTTTACAGTTATGAAATTTTTTGAGATGATGCAAATGATAGTAAATAATCGATTTTCATCAAAAAAAGAAAATCGATAAACGTGTCGCTTACACTATTTTGGCGGAAAAGGCTCGATATTATACCTAATCTGCATTTGCAACGCTGCATTCTCACTGTTAATGCTATGGACATTAAAATTGTTGGGTATCCTGTGGGCATCGAAGATCAACAAAAATATGCTCGCAATGTGATTCATGGGCGAGATCGGTACAATATGAACCTGTGGTTAAGAAATTATTTGAATATTTGATAATGATGGAGGAAGAAAGTTGTTTTCTCTCCAAAGAAAGTGATAACAAACAAAAGTTAAGAAAGAATCTAGTCTATTATGGCATCGTGCAACTTTTACCCACTCTCAAGTTCAGTAATGTTTACAAGACACAAAATCTCAAAAGTCTTATACAAAGTGCACCGCTCTCTTTTGCCTGTCGCAAATATGTCGCTTGAAATCCTGATAAAGGCAAACCTACGATACAAAAAATATTTCAGTTTTATGCATCCATGACACCTGGTGTCACCTTAAGGGCTACATGCCAAAGATTTTGCCCTCAAAATCATAATATTGATGAAAGGAAATTGGTAATATTTGGTTTGCAGCATAAATTTATATGTTGCATTCAAAAGTATCCAGTTTTTACCGGTTCAGTGCCGTCGGGTAGACAAAAAATGTATACGGGATTATCGAATTTCGATGAAATTTGTTGTAAGACAGGCTTGTCAACATCAGGTATTAAAAACGATATTGATAAGGATACAAATGTTACAGTTATATGGAAATAGATTTGGAATTTGATTTGTAGTTTTTTCGTCAATTCTAAATAAGTTTTCGAAGACTTATGTAATAAGCAAAATAAATTGGTTTTATGCTTATTTGATATGTCTAGTTAGTTGTATCTAAGAGATAGGGGGTCTTTGAACGCATGGTATAGTGTATCGTATAAATCTCTTACTTGTTTTTTTTTATCAAGTAAGACATTTTTTTTATTTAAATTTCATTTTTTTTTTTATTTTAAAATTAATAAATAATAAATAAAATATTTGTATTACTTTTATATATACTGCGATTACTGCACTTTGGAAATAGGTTATCCCTATAAATGGTTATAATAATCGATGAACAAAATATAAAGCGCATAGTGCCATCTAAATTAGACAATTCATGCAATCGAATCCATGGTTGTTTGAAAAGTATGAGTCACTTATCACAACAGAATATTCGGTTGGCAACAAATTCGGTTGCTCCAACAAATCTGCTTTCTGGGTATGATCTTCTTTGTCTCTTAGTGATGAAAACCTTGATTATAATATTATGATTATTACACAGGTGAAGGGTATCAAATAATCGGCACAGCCGCCTGAAACACTTTTACTTGTTTTACTTAAGATGAGTTTAATTTTTGAAATGGCGAAAATTATATTTTTGAGCCACATGGAAAAGGGTCAAATGCTGCTCCTTCATTATGTAAAAGTTATATAAAAGCAACCCAACATAATTAAACAAATTAAATTGCAGTGTTCAACAGATATTACGCTTGGACGAAAATGTTAAATGGAAACAGCTACCAAAAATCTCAGTTAATACCACACCATAAACTGTCAAGGTCAGCATTTGTCACAAGGCACTTGGAGTGGACTGAATATTTGCGACGGGCCTGATGGCTCTAGTTTTATCCTCCACCAATGAGTAACAATTTTGGAGGAGATATCGACACAACATTTGAAGCTTTTCCGACTGCGATTAACTCGGAAAAGTATATCGATATGTTGGTTAACGTCTTGATTGATTGGAAGAGAATGTTAACATAGATAAAGCCAGTATACACGTATCAAATGAGTCCAAGGAGTTTTTCATCTTGCTCATTAAAACTTTTTGACTCGATAGCTAGAATCCCTGATTTAAATGTAATAGAGAATGCTCGAGGCATTTGTGCTGGAGTTTTATGTGCAAATGGAAGAATTTTACAAGCCTGGATTGATTTGGATTAATAAGCTTCATGAATTTTTGAAACAATAACCCAGAACGCAGACAATAAAAATATTAAAATTATCGCACCCGTACCTCTAAAGTGAGTCAACTCAAAATTTTTCTTTTAAATGGTGCGTGGTAAAGAAGAAGAAAGCATATATTTCAAAAATTCATAACTGCACTGTATTCTTAATCGGACCGGTTTCTGGTATTTCAGCCTTCATCAGCGATTTATTGAACATTGTGATAATTGTTATGTTTTAATTGAATAGATTGTTTCTATATGAAAATTTTTCTACTTAGGGCGGTCGTGAGGTTTGAACCATGAACCTTCACATACACTCGTACTTGCACTTTTTGGTCAGTTTTTCAGTTTTCACTTTTTGCAAGAAAACGATACACAGTGGTCATATCTAGCCACTGTAAAAATCTTACATCGATTTTTCTAGTCTTTCGTAAAAAAAAAAAAAATTGTAACCCTCTTTCTTTAGAATCCCCTAAAAAGATTTATTTTGAGTTGCACCCAAAAAACTTGTTATTTTTGATGATCACTGAAAATCGCAAAAACAACTACTGTTGATACATATGTATTATTCGAAATTCCTTACAATGAAACAACTGTTTTTCAATTTTATAGTAAATATTAAAAAAAAAAAAAAGTTTTTTGCCTCTACTGAAAATTTGTAAATTTTGAATTGACTCACATTAGATGTACAGGTGCGATATAATTGTTAAAATTTTATTTCGTTTAAATTGGCCATAAGCGGCATTATGATAATTTTTGTTGTCTAAAAACTGTCTTTATTTTTTAACTATTTCAATATGTAAAAAAAAGTTGCAAAAGAACTTTAATCCCATTAAACTTTCTTTGCTTAAATTCCAAAAATCCATGTGCCGCTAAGCAAACTATGTTATGCCACATTTTGCTATTTAAAAATTACCTCAACTAAACTCATCATCCAAATACTTGGTGAAAGGTTTAAACCAAACAGTTGCCACACTATTTAGCCAATCAACTTTTTAATTGTGTTAACATCATTTGCTATTATTGAACATTAAGTTTCTATTTTACTAAAAGCTTTATAATTAAATTTCCTTCTGCCACATTACAATACAACACAATGCCTCTCTTGTGTTCATACTCGTACATACATTAATATCGAAACATCATGTACGAGTATAAAAAAATATACAGATATGCTTTTAAAGTGGTTAATAAAATATGCTGGTGCATTAATTGTATTTCATTTCATTTAAGTAAATTCAAATTCAAAAGAGAGCAGCAACATTATTTAATGCTGAAGTGTTTCATAAATAATTGTTATGAAATTTAATGGACATTATTTATATAAATTAAATTATTACTTCTAACGAAGAATCACTTAGAATATGTTTATTTATATATAATAATATATTAGAAAGGAAAGCTTTATTTAGTAAATCTAAATTAGTTAAAATTTAAATTTATTATTTATTTAAAGTAAACCGTACATTTATATTTTATTATAGGCAGGAGTTTTAACAATCATGTATAAAAGTTAAATAGTCTAAAGTTAAAGGAAAAAATTGCACAAAAAACTTTTTTCATTACAACTTTTTTCGTGGATAGTTACACACACACACACATAAACAGATAAATTCATTTAAAGGCAACTTTTGTGTATGAATAAAAATGTTTCATGAATTAATAATTTTTTTTTTTTTTTTTTTTTTTTTTTTTTTTTTTATAAAATTGCTTGACACTTGTTGCTCCATCATTAATAGTAACTTTTTTCGGGCTTTTAGTATAATTAAAAATTTAAATTACTTAAATTTTTACTTTTGCATTTAAACTAAAAATTTCTCTCACGTTTTCAAGCTGAACTGAGAAGCATTATTGTCAAATGATTCAAGTAAAATTTTAAGAATAATTAAGAACAAAGCCTAGACCACCTATTCCATAACGGACAGATGGGCGTTTTTTAAAGGGTATCCTGTTGCCACATAGTCAGATCCCAAGTGTTGTAAATGAAGTTGTTAAGGACATTGTAGATAAACATCTACTCATTTTTTTAATCACTTGATCCAAATTAGGTCTGAACAACAACAACTTAATCCGAATTACTTTATGTTTGCCATCTCGTATTTTAGGAGAAGTAATTTAGAATAAGCAATCATACGGATAAACGACGGATAGACTCTGAATTGTTAACAATTTGTATATTCTATTTGTAAATTCTATTTAATTATGTAGAATTAAAACCTAATGAACTAATAACTGACAGATTTATTTTTAAACTTAGCCAATTAACAAACCAACACTTTTATAGTTTATTATTATTGTGAATGAAGATATCAAACTCATTAACAAACACATTAGCAAATTTAATAAAACTCACATAGCATATGTATAATTTTATACATTCATAGTAGCAACTTTAAATGCAATTTACACAAAAAAACACAATTTTAAAATCTGTAAATCTGGAAAACAGCTAAAAAGAAATACCTTCCAAATAATATACGCTTGGTCAAAATCGGTATAAAACGGTAGAACGAAACATCTGTCACAAGAAATCAACAAATCTATTAATATTATAGATTGTAAGAATGCATACACCAATGAAATTTTGTCTTGTATTGACTTAACCAAATATTTATGTACTAGTTTTAATAATTTTTAAGTATTGTAAAAAAAATAAAATACTGAATAGTTAAAAAAAAAATACTTCAAACTGTGTCTTCTACACATGCAGAAAAAATAAAGTGGAAAGACCCTAAATTCAATTGCAATAGCCAATTGTCAATTTTAGTCTATTTATTTATGTGGTAATAAAAACTGCAGACTAAAACAACAATAAAACTTTTTATACTTTAAACCCAATTGGTTTTTGTAACAAAGTCAGTACCCACAATGAAAATGTTTTCTCTATGTGTTATCTATAATATTAATAGGCTAGGCGATTTCTTGTGACTGATGTTTTGTTCCACCGTTTTATACCGATTTTGACCAAACGTATATTATTTGAAAGGTATTTCTTTTTAGCCGTTTTGCAGATTTACAGATTTTTAAATTTTTTCCTTTGTTTTGAGTAAATTGCATTTAAAGTTGGTACTAACACATACACAAAATTATACATATGCGCTGCGTATTTTATTAAATTTGTTAATTTGCTAATGAGTTTGTTATCTTCATTCACAGTAATAATAAGCCATAAAAGTGTTGGTTTGTGAATTGGCTAAGTTGAAAATTAAAGCTGCCTAGAAATTGCACTCGAATTTCGAGCGCTGGAATCTGCTAGTAATAAATAATAGTCTTTAAGATGGTTTTTTGTTCCATTAACGAGGAAAAACTAAACATAGAAAAAAAAATTGTTCTAAAATTTCAGAACTATATTTTCGATTGTATCAATAGAAATTTAATAGCAGCTTATTAAATCCTATTACGATAAAATATCTACTCTAAAGGCAACAGAATTATTATCTTAATCAACACGATATCCGGTTATACCCATTACCTCAATTCGGTTGGCTACAAATATGGTAGCTATAATGAATCTCTTTTCTGTGTGTAGAGGATAGTATTTATAGATACTCTGAAGGGCGCCACGTACACTATTTGAAGTCAAATTTATAACAGTATGTACGCAAGTCTCTATCACCAGTTGCAAGTACTTGGTAAGTACGAGTGATATAACATTTGGGGCTCTTGGCAGAACTTTCGCTAAATCGCTGTTTGAAAATTTTTTTTCGAGAAAGTTTGGTTCGTATAAATCAAAATATATGACTAACGAGTTTTCTGATTAACATTGACATTTGTTCCATGAAATTGGTCGACGATTATTTTTCCAGAATATTTTAACCCTCGACCTCCTACGGAAGTGGGTCTTTTATGCCATATATCCAATATGTCCAAAATTATGCCATAACTAGGTACATATCAGATATAATATATTTAGGAAAAATGTAGAGCGAATAATTTCGTAGGGGTTTCAGAGACACGAAAAAAAATTCCACATGGGGTTTCTCCACCAAACGCAAAAAAAAATTCCATACAAAATTTTCAATAGAATAACAAAATTTATATTGATAAAGATATGCTCTAACTAGCAATTAAAATCAAACCATGCAATATAAATAATGGACAGCAATTTAGTCCTCTTTTTCTCAGATAGCATTAGGTATATGGTTGAGATCCAAAGATTGTCATATTAATGACAGTTACAAAGATAATAATGAATTTCATTCAACATCGTTCACAGAGTAGTTAAGAATCCTAAATATACGCACAATCATATTCATCTGTTTTTATGCCCTATGCCACTATGTGGTCAGGGCATAATGACTTTGTGCTGATGTTTGTAGCCACCAAAAATATTTGACCTGGAACCATTTTTAATAATACCGATCGACTTAGAATCGCTTTCTGAGTCGATTTAGCGATGTCCGTCAGTATCTCCAAGTAAATTCTTAATCAAACTAAACGTCGCAAATGTGAACATATTTTGATGAAATGTGGTACGAAAGTTTCTATCAGCCATAGCATAAACGCTCTCGAAACTGATGAAAATCGGTGCATGTTCAGACCTAGTCCCCATACAAATGACATCTATGAAATTTACTTAAATTGCCATAAGATCAAAATTACCATTTAGATCTCAATCAGACTGGGTTTGTGTTATTACACCCATAAATCATTAGTCGAAAAATAAACACTATAGGACAATTTTAGTTATAGCCCCCATATAAAGCTGTTTCCCGATCTTCACTTAAATCTATCAGAAAACAAAAATGTTGCACAAATTTTTCCTAAATTTAGTTTGTACATGTTTTTGCAAAAAATAAGTGACCTTACCAAATATGGTCAGGATCGGTCCATTCCTCGACGTAGTCCCCATATAAATATAGCATTCGATATGAACTTTTTCATATCTGCAGCCAAAAAAATTAACAACAATGCCACTCAAATTTGGTTTATGCTTATTTTCTATATCGAATTAGTTGGACTTAAGAGATAGGGTCTCTAAACGCATGGTATAAGGTAACGTATAGTCGGTCTAGACCGACTATAATTTTCTTACTTGTTTAATGTAACTTATCTTTAAACAAAATTTACTTTATTAATAGAAAATATTTTTTTAGTTAAAGTAATTTTTTAATAAAATTTTTCATGGAGTAACTTTTTAATACAAGTACGTTTTTATAAAGTGCTTTTTTATAAAAGGTGCATTTAAGTAAAATGTACTTTTTTTTAATAATAAGTACTTTTTTAACAAAAAGTACTTTGTTAGTGAAAGGTACTTTTTAATAAAAGGTATTTTTTAATAAAATGTAATTTTTTAATAGAAGGTACTTTTTAAATAAAAGGTACTTTTTTTATAAAAGGTACTTTTTTAATAATAGGTACTTTTGTAATAAAAGGTACTTTTTTAGTAAAGTGTATTTTTTTAATAAAAGGTACTTTTTTAATAAAAGGTACTTTTTTAATAAAAGATCCTTTTTTGAAAAAAGGTACTTTTTTTATAAAAGGTACTTTTTTAATAAAAGGTAGTTTTTTAATAAAAAGGTACTTTTTAATAAAAGGCACTTTCTAATAAAAGTCACTTTTTTAATAAAAAGACACATTATTAATCAAAGGTACTTTTTTAATAAAAGGTACTTTTTTAATAAAAGGTACTTTTTTAATAAAAGGTACTTTTTTAATAAAAGGTACTTTTTTAATAAAAGGTACTTTTTTAATAAAAGGTACTTTTTTAATAAAAGGTACTTTTTTAATAAAAGGTACTTTTTTAATAAAAGGTACTTTTTTAATAAAAGGTACTTTTTTAATAAAAGCTACTTTTTTAATAAAAGGTACTTTTTTAATAAAAGGTACTTTTTTAATAAAAGGTACTTTTTTAATAAAAGGTACTTTTTTAATAAAAGGTAGTTTTTTAATAAAAAGGTACTTTTTAATAAAAGGCACTTTCTAATAAAAGTCACTTTTTTAATAAAAAGACACATTATTAATCAAAGTTACTTTTTTAATAAAAGGTACTTTTTTAATAAAAGGTACTTTTTTAATAAAAGGTACTTTTTTAATAAAAGGTACTTTTTTAATAAAAGGTACTTTTTTAATAAAAGGTACTTTTTTAATAAAAGGTACTTTTTTAATAAAAGGTACTTTTTTAATAAAAGGTACTTTTTTTAATAAAAGGTACTTTTTTAATGAAAGTACTTTTTTATAAAAGGTACATTTTTATAAAAGGTACTTTTTTATAAAAGGTACTTTTTTTATAAAAGGTATTTTTTTTATAAAAGGTACTTTTTTTATAAAAGGTACTTTTTTTATAAAATGTACTTTTTTAGCAAAAGGTACTTTTTTAATAAATGGTACTTAATTAGTAAAATGTACTTTTTTAAGGAAATGCACTTTTTTAATAAAAGGAACTTTTTTTAGCAAAAGTTATGTTTTTAACAAAAGTTATTTTGTTAAGAAGGGTTTTTGTTTAGTTACTTCCTTAACAAAAGTTTTTTTTTTTAATAAAAAAATCCTTTTAAATAAAATTTCTTTCTTGTAAAAAGTACTTTTTCTATAAAAAAAGTGCTAAGTTAATAAAATGTTCTTTTTTAATTAAAAAACTTCTTTAATTAAACGTACTTTTAAATAAATGGGTAATTTTTATAATAAATAATGTATTATAAAAAGATAATTTTCACTGAAATGTACCTTTAGGTAAATTGTATTTTATTTAGTAGAAAGTTTATTTAATTAGAGGTACTATTTTTATAAAAGAACTTCTTTAATAAAATGTACTTTTGTTATAAAAGGTACTTTTTCCATTAAATGTACTTATTAATACAAATACTTCTTATTAAAAAGTACTTTAGAAAAAGCTTTTTTTGTATGATGTATTTTTTAATAAAAGGTACCTTTTTTAACTAAATTTAGTTATTTTAATGGAAGGTACTTTTATAACAGAGTTCAACACGAAAAAAAATTACGGGGTTCCGACGATTTATTTTGGTGGAGGATACCAAAAAAAAATATACGTGTGTCGGCGTTCTGAAAGATCACATCGGAATAGTAAAATTTTATGGTGAACATTTTTATTGAACATCTCATCTCCGCCCTTCCCCTTTTTCGGAGTGTTTTTTACAATTTGTTAGAATAAAACCAAAAAATTCCGTTATGACGGAGAGTTAGTGGGTTAATATGTTCTACAAAAAAATTTGCCATAATATTTTCTACAAAATTGCTGAACATACCCTATACCTGAGATGTAAAGAAAACATAGTTGTATATACCGATATGCTGCAAGAACAGGCCTGTTGTCGTCTTTATTTCAAAAAGGTAATTAAATTAAAATTATTACAAAATTTATTGAAAAGTTTTTCTGACAAATAAAATATTTCGTAGCCAACTTGTTTCATTTTCGTATTTTGAAGAGGAGTTGAAAATGATGAAGTACTTTTACTTTAACATTCCCACCCTCGTGAACCAGATATTGGTTCACCATTCGATAAATTTAAAACTGCTAACTTTGAGACCGGGCGACGAGTGACCCCATTTTGTGTTTTAATGTCTGCAAATCGTACTTGGCCATCCTTCGTTGGATACGTTTTTATAACTCGACCCTTGCGCCACTGGTTTCTTGGCAGACTTGAATCCAAAACTATAACAATATCATCGGTCTGAATGGGTGAATTTTTGTCTCTCCATTTTGGTCTATGCATTAGCTGAGGAAGAAATTCAACTACCCATCTTTTCCATAATCTATCTTTCAAATTTTGTGCAAGTTTCAACTGTTTTCTTAAGCATATGTTTTCGTCTGTAGTATCCGGAGTTTGCGTTGAATTAAGGCAACCCAATAAGAAATGGTTAGGCGTAATGGGTTCATCATCTTCGGAAGAAATTGGAATTTCTGTCAAAGGGCGACAATTGATTATATCCTCGGCTTCAATAAGAACACTTCGTAATGTTTCAAGACGAGGGGTTTCTTCTCTTAGGGTTTTTAGTAGTAGACGTTTTACAATTCTAATTAACCTTTCCCAGGCACCTCCAGAGCTTGGATTAGCTGGACAATTGAAAATCCAATCAATATTATGTTTTGTAGTCTCTTGAGTTATTTCATCAATATTTAAAATCCTGTGTTCCTTCTTCAAAAGCTTCTGGGTAGCAATGAAATTGGTTCCATTGTCGCATCGAATCCTCACAGGTATTCCACGACGATTTATAAAATTTCGTAAACACAAAATGAAAGCATCTGCAGAAAGGTCAGCCGCTAATTCTATGTGGGCTGCTCTGACAGTCAAACAGGTAAATATAACTGCCCATCTCTTTTCCTTACGCCGTCCAAACAGATCAACTCCTGTATAGGTAAACGGACGTACAAATGGCGTAACTCGATCCAGGGGTAATTGACCCATTAAAGACATGTTTGGCTTGCCACTGTCATATTTACAAACAGGGCATGTCTTCACTACTTTCTTATATACTGATTTTATGTGAGGAATCCAATATTTTTGGCGTAACTCATTGATAGTTATTGACATGTTCTGATGATAGTTTTTGTTATGATAGTATCTCATTATAAGCTCTGAAACATAATGCTTTTGCGGTAATATTACCGGTCTTCTGGCATCAATAGGCAAATACAAAGCTTCATCTAAACGACCATTAACTCTTAGAAGACCATTTTCATCTAAGTAAGGCACCAAGGAATATATTGCGCTAGATTTAGGAACTTTTCGGGAATGCTTGATAGAATGTATTTCATTTGCAAAACATTCGCTTTGTACCAAACGACATAAAACAATATCTGCAGCTGTTAGTTCTATTGTGCTCAAACAATCTGGTATACGGCATCTTTTAAGAAAACGAAGAATCCAAGCAATTGTTCTCTTCAACTTTATGTAAGAGGAAAATCAAGAATACTGAATAATATTATCAGGAATGTTAATAACAACTAGGCATGGCTTTACTTCTTCTGGTAATATATCAATTTTTTCGACATTAAGATGAGGCCAACGGGATTCATCTTCCTTTAAAAATGTTGGGCCCGTTATCCATAAACTATGGTGGATAAGTTTTGGAGGATAAGTGGGACGTGTACCAGCATCAGCAGAATTATGGTTAGTTGGAACCCACTTCCATTGACTTGGTGTAGAATTTTCTCGAATTTCAGCCACTCTATGGCTTACAAAAGCTTTAAAGCGGCGTTCTGTAGAATAAATCCAACGAATAACGGTTTGCGAATCTGACCAATAATGCACTGAAGATATTTGGAATTCTTGTATTGTGGTTACTACTTTGCTTATACGAACTCCCAAGATAGCTGCTTGCAATTCTAAACGAGGAATACTTATTAACTTCTTTGGGGCACACCGAATTTTTCCAATGACGAAAGAAACATCAATTCCACCATCATGAATAATTCTTAAGTAACAAACTGCTGCGAAAGCATCTTGGCTAGCATCGACGAAAACATGAAGTTGAACATGTAAGGCTTTAGAAAAATTTGGAGATAAGCATCTTGGGACTTTAAAATTTTTAACTTCTTTAAATTCTCTCCACCAAGCTTTAAATTTCTTATGTAAAGAATCTGGGATTGGGTCATCCCATCCAATATCTTGCTTCCAACAATTTTGCACTATTATTTTAGAGTATAGTAGGAAATCTGCAATCAAACCAAATGGATCGAAAACCGTCATTGCAATCTTTAGCATTTCTCTTTTGGTAGGAACACGAACTTCATTAAATACATTAGGATTAAGGCAATTAAACTTTGTTTTAAACTCGAATGTATCGTCATGTTTATTCCAAAACATACCGAGAATTTTGTCAATTGTAGCTTGTTTTTCCATATTAACTGGATTTGATGGACCAATAGCAGTTGGATTAAGTGAAGCTTCTACACTTTGGTAATTGGATAGGAACCCACGTAATTCGAAACCAGCTTTTGAATGAATTTGAACAACTTCTTTGCATACACGTATAGCAGCTTCTTCGTTATTAAAACTACATACAAAGTCATCCACATAATATATATGTGCAAATTCATTAGCATTTTGATTTTTAACATACTCTGCACAACAAGGGGAACACACAGCTCCAAATGTCATTGAAGACATGACATAATGTTGAATAGGTTTGTTAACATCGGCGTCGCGCCAGAGAAATCTCTGAGCATGTTGATCATCATCTCGAATTTTTACCTGTGTAAACATCTCTCTAATATCAGCAGCAACTGCAATAATTTCTTGACGAAACTTAAGAAGAATATTGAGTAGTGGTTTTGCTTGCTCTGGTCCTTTTACTAATGAAGTGTTTAACGATATATTTGAAGTTTTCGCTGCAGCGTCAAATACTACCCGAAGCTTTTCTGGCTTATGAGGGTTAACAACACCAAAGTGTGGCAGGTACCATATAGGATACCTTTTATCATTTACCTCATCTGTTGTTAACTTACGGGCATAACCTTTTTCTACGTACTTAACTATCTCTGCGCGGTATCGCTCAGCGAATTTTTCATCTTGGTGTATTTTTTTTTCAATAGTAAATAACCTTTTCTCGGCCATGATGTAACTTGAAGGTAACTCTGGAGAATACTTTTTCCAGAGAAGTCCAATTTCGAATCGTTCACCTATACGTTTAATAGTTTTCTCCATAATATTACGGCCGATTTGATCTTCGTCAGAAAGAAGGGGTTTTGTTACAGGATTGGTACCGAAATTCTCAATGGCAAAAAAGTCTGTTATCATATCATGGATCTCTTGTGTTGGCTGCTTATTTTGAAAATGTAAAACTGTTGAAATTGAAGGGGATGATGTATTTGTGTGACCATATGCTACCCATCCGAGCTTTGTTTTTACTGCAACCGGAGACAATTCACCAGCCTCTTTGATGGCAGCAGGAATGGCTAAGTGAATATTATCTAAACCAAGTAATAGAATAGGACAGGCATTATTATAATTCTCGATTGGAAGATCGCTCAAATGTGGATAGATTTCCTTTCTGAAGGACTGCACAGGTAAATTCGAATACTTAACGGTATGCAGATTCTTCAGGCCAAAACGAATATTTGGTTCACTAATACCTTCAATCTCACAATTTACTTTGAAGGATTTCTCAGATACTACATTATCGCCATACCATTGAAGAGTGAGTGTAGATTGTTCTCCTTTGAGACCCAGTTGTTTGGCAATGTTTTCATCCAGCAAGGAAATTGAAGATACTTCATCAAATATAGCATAAACTTTAAAATAACCGACAGGACCAAATATCTTTACTGGTAATATTTTAAAAAGTTTACTTCCTTCAGTATGTTGACTTCTACAATTAAGCAATGGTTGCTTTGTGTCCGTCGAAGAGGCTTGAATTATTTTATTCTCATGAAGTGTTTGGTGATGAGGGCGTTGGCAGCTGTTGATACCACATATCTTCTTAGAGCGACAATTAGATGAACCATGTCCCTTTTTTAAACAACAAAAACACAGCTTCACTTTTTTTTTTAGCTTCTCCCATCGTAAATTAACAGGCAGCTCTTGAGTGAAAATTTTACATTTATAAATAGTATGTTGTCCTTGACATACATAACAGTTAGCGGTTTGTTTTTGATATTGCTCTTCAATCAACATCACAGGACGTATTTGGCTATTATGAGGAACATTTATTGACATAACACTTACAACTTTAGCTAATTTTCCAAGCCAAATAGAGAAATCACCTGCTGTTGGATACGGTTTTATTACCATAGATTCCCTCGCCCATTCATATTGCTTATCAAATGGTAATTTGGCAACCAATTCCTCAAGCAGAGTTGAATTTAACAAATGATGTGAACAATTTGCAGAATTAAGAAATGCTACAACATTTCTCACCTTCGTTGAAAAGGAAATTATTTGATCCATCCTCTTGGCAGTAATAGGAGGAAATTGTTGAATAATTTGTAATTGGGAGCGGACCAAAAGATCGGCACGTTCAAAACGGAATTCAAGTTCATCTATTATCTTTGGTACATCATTAGGATAAATAAGCATTGAAGTAACAGCTTCCTTTGCGTCACCAACAAGGCATTTTTGTAAACGCATTAAATTATGACGATGACTGTAATTGAATGTTTCAGTGCTATCTTTAAAGTTGGCATAAAATAATGGCCATTCTTCTGGCTTTCCCGAAAATACTGGTAGATCATATAGTTTATAATAATTAGAAGATGGAGAATCCTCAGAAGGAATTCTCATTGGATTGTTTAGTTGAAAATGTTCTTCAGGTATTAACGGTTGTTGAGGACGGTTTTCTGGAAGATTTCGCTGATGATGTTGTTGTATATAACTTCCAAGTGGTTGTTGTTGTGTGTGCCCTCTGAGGAAATCAATGTCACGGCGACTTTCGGCAACAGATCTCGCGAGATCATTAATACCAGCCATAATAGCAGATAGCTGATTATCATCAGAAGATGATGGCATTGCACCTATTGGATCTAGCATTGTTGTATCTAAATCTTGTCCGTTATTATTAACAGGATCCGGAATATCATCGGCTTGACATGGTGGGGGAACTTGTGCGGCTGCACTACTTCTTAAATTGTATTTTGACATTTTTTTATATGTAGAATTGAATTTTACAAATAAAACGCGTTAAAACAATACATGAATTGGCAAAATTCCAAAATTTTCAACCCGTATTTATAGAAAATGAAAACTGATGTTGTCGTCTTTATTTCAAAAAGGTAATTAAATTAAAATTATTACAAAATTTATTGAAAAGTTTTTCTGACAAATAAAATATTTCGTAGCCAACTTGTTTCATTTTCGTATTTTGAAGAGGAGTTGAAAATGATGAAGTACTTTTACTTTAACAAGGCCAGTGCTGGGAAATTTTAACCGCTTCTAAAATAAAATTCCGATGTGATGTTTCAAAACGCCGACACACGTATATTTTTTTTTTTTTTTTTTTTGGTCTCCTCCACCAGAATCAATCGTCGGAACCCCGTAATTTTGGAAAAAGTTTAAAATTGTTATACAGTGCAATTAAAAATACTTTTTTAGTAAAAGGTTCTTTTTGAATAAAAGGTTCTTTTTGAAAAAAAAATATTTTTTTTGAAAAGAGGTACGTTTTTAATAAAAGTTAATTTTTTTTAAAAGAACGTGATGTGTTTTTTTTTTTTTTAAAGTTACTGCTTTACTAAAACATTGTTTTTTTATGTACATTTTTACAGTTTTTTTTTAATTATTTTTTTAAAAAGAACTTGTTTATTATATAAAAAAACTTTTCTTTGATGTTTCATTAAAACTTAGTTTCTTTAGTTAACCGTACTTTTAATAAAAATACTTTTCTTAGAAAACGTAATTTTTAAAGACCTTGATTGTGAATTGGTAGTCTTCCAAGGCAACAGCATATGAAAGCCAGCTAATGCCTCTCTTCTATAGTTAGGTGTTAATACAAAATAGTACAAAATTAAAATTAGATTTAAAAACAAAATTAGCTTAATGTTAGCTAAAGCGACATAAATTTAACTCAATATCTTTATTTTTTTGCTTTTTAAATTAAAATACGATTTCAAACCGCAACAAAAATCTATATCGTATTTTAAATAATTATTAGCATTTATTGCTCCTTACAGAAAAGTAACATATGCATGTCGGAAAATAAAGATAAAATTAATTTATCTGGATTAATTTGGAAATTTTTAATTAATTAAAAAAAAAACATTACCTAAAGTTGGTATTAAGTGAAATATATCAAGAAAATTGCAACGACACATAAGTGATTTATACTGAAAAGGTAAATGTAGTATTATATTATGGTATTGGTTTTAACGCTACAGTTATTTGGTTATTATATGTCAATGATGATAACGTCCTTAATTTCCCAATAGCTATGCTGTCATGTGTGGTCTTACAGTTGTGTGTTCGTATGTTTGTTAGTCATGGCTGCTCTCATAACTTTGACAGGAGTTATCTATTTATGTAAATTTATGTAGCATTCAATTATTTATTGCAATTTGTGGTAACTGGCTGCCAACCAGTGATTCAAAAGTTGACGATATTTTTAGAAAATTAATTACTTAGTTAAGTTGATGCATATTGAAATATATATTTTTATTTAGTTGATATGAAACAGATGTTGTTTTCCTTAAAAATTTGGCTTGTTGTCAATTTATTGAACTATAAAATATATTTATATTTTATGCGTATAATATTATTAACATTAACTGGCCCCAATATATAGTGTAAGCAGAATTTTTTGATAATAAATCTTAATAATCTAAGGAAATATATAAACAGAATCATCATTGCGTGCCGCTTTCAATATGCTATTCTTGTTTTTTTCTGTTAATATCATTTAACAATCATTTATCATATTTCACAAATTTAATCTGGTTCATTATATATTATTTATATTATTTGTATTGGTAACTCAACTAATAAGACACAATTGATGCCAGTACAAATACACTAGTCGGCATAATTATTTTGACATACGCAACTGTGATGTTTTCTTGTCCTTGAAATTACATGAACTAATGGTACACGGGTTATGTTCAAAACAAAACCCATATTTATAGCTAATAGCACATTTCAGCACTCGAAATTCAAGTGCAAATTCTAGGAAATTTTATTTTTTCAATTAATAAAGACCCTGAAGGTATGCTTCACAATTAAACTCATTTTAAATGAAGAAAGCAAACTCAACACATTAACACAAACACATTAGCAAATTTATTAAACACACACATAGCATTGTATAATTTTATATATGTGTTAGTAGCAACTTTAAGCGATCATAACTCCAACAAAATATTCCAGACGATGAAAAACTGTAAATCTGGGCAACAGCTAAAAACAAATACCTTTCAAACGATAAATGTTTTGTCAAAATCGGGGTAAAACTGTGAAACATACATCGGTCACAAGAAATCGCCTTGCCTATTAATATTATAGATATGCGTGCCCAATATTTTGCCATTTACGCTTTGCATTCTCTTTCTACTGATAAGAAATCAAGCAGACAGCGAATTTTTTCGTGGCATAAGTATTTCGAAAAAATTTTTGTGGCAGTGTTCGCGCATGGTGTAGTAAGTAACAATCAAATGACTTTGGTATTTAAATTATATTGAAATTTTTTTATAATATTCAAATAAAATATTGAATAAAATTTATTGGAGACCAATAATAATAAGCAATTTTAAATCTAGCGTCGCAGTAAAAGACATTGTAATTGAATTTAGTTTGTCACGAGAGACAGTTTACTATCAAATTAACAAATTAAGGAACATAATGACATCAGAAACTTGCCTAGATCAGGTGCTAAACGCAAAACAATGCTAACCGAAGACCGAATTTTTCTGAGGGAATTTCATAAAAATGATCAACTAAAGCCTCAATCTGCTGCAAATCAATGGTATCAGTAGGCCAAGAATCCAATCAGTGAGCGTAGTGTTCGGCGACGTTTAAAAGACGGATATTTTAGAACATACAAAGCAAGAACATAGCTCCATATCAGATGTGAACAAGCTGAAAAGATTTGCCTTCCAAAAGGAGCATCTTCAAAAGCCAAAATAGTTTTTGAGAAGCGTTCTATGGACAGATCAAAGCTCCTTTGAGTTCAACTCATTAAAACAAAAGATTTTGATAAGGCTGCCGTAGGTACGAAAGCCAAAAAGCGAGCCATGTTGGAGGCTCTGTCATGTTTTGGGGGCTGCGTGCAATAAAGCCACATGTGATAAAGCCATTATGGCTTTAATTCACTTACGAATGTGATCTAAAGCCATATTCACAATTTCCTCGAATATGGTCTTATGTCACATTTATCAAATTATCAAATTTCTGTTTTGCAAAACGAAAATACAAACATTGAAGAAAAACGCACAACTTGTGCTAATTATAAAAATAATTCTTAATTAAAGCATAAAGGATATTTATAATACAAATAATTCTTTATTTAAACATAAAGGATACTTTTTTAACAACATAACAAAACTTAATAATGTTGTTTCAATCACAAGATAACAATAAATTCAATCAAATTAATTAATTTAACAATATTATATAAATATTGTTGTTGTTTTTTCAACAATTTGCTTACATGTGGGGCACAAAACTTGTGTAACACTACGTTCTTTATTTCCGAGCATATTTGGTAAGGATTACACGGAATTAATAATATTAATGTTTTGTATTCATGACAAATTTTACATATTAGATGACGATCATTTAGTTCATTTTTTTCTTCGTTACAATCAACAATTGCTGCAGTAATTTTAATCGAACCTTCTTCGGTAGTACCAACAACATTAAAATTGTCTTGTACAACTACTTTTTTATAATGTGCCCATTGATTTAAACAATCGTACAATGAAATTTTCTATTTATCGATGTTGTCTGTAACTTTTTCAATTATTTTATCACGTTTTTGTTGTGTTCTCTGTTGGTATATGCAAAGATTACTATCAATTGATTTCGCAAAATCTGATGATTTATTGTAATCTTGATCCATTGTTATGCCCAAAAAATTTAAATAATTTCCGTTTTTCGCTAGTTTGGACGACAACCGTCCATTGTAGCCCTCTATAGCTCTTGTAGTCCTGATACTTTATATTTATTTATACACCGTCATATTTGCTGCTCCTACCTATAATTTTAAAAAATTATTTAATATAAATTTTTTTATATAAATGTATATAATGTCCTTGTTTATTGTCGTCAATTACTTTTGTAATCCACTGCCATTTAAAGTAAGCTATACATTTTTAAAAAAGCTTTCAGCATCCTCATGGAAATTTTTGAAAAAGTCTTTTAGCAGCAGGATTGTTGTTAAGATATCTTCTAAACTGTGGTATTTTGTTTCCATTGCATCTCTCTGCCTACGTATAATGGAACCAACATAGCTTCATCTTAACTCCCGGCTACACTGATCAAATTGCATTTATTAATCTGGATTCAAAATCAGTTTGAATTGAAGTTGGTTTGAAATCAAACAAGTTTGATTTAATAAACTGTAGTGCATTCGTATAAATTGCTTGGGATTTCGATGACATCAATATGTATAATAAAAAGGGAAAAACCTGAAATTAATTAAACTTCTTATTAAAAAAAATATTAATATTTATAAAGGATAAAGGATATTTTGTGTGCAGCAATGTCGCGCCCGCCGCGAACGGTGCGGCACAGTGTAGCCATATCCAATAATAATTAAATAAATTATATGTTCCATCCATTAGAAAATTGCGCGGCTGTAAATCATCCCAACCAGATATTGTTCTCTGTATTGTTGGCGACATAAAAATTTGATACGCAAAATTTTCCTCAATTATTGTGTGTCTGTAAAATTCTTTTTCTTTTTCATATCGCGAATGGCCAAATTCGTTCAAAATTTCTTATTTTTTAAAAATATTCGCAATATCTTGGAAATATTTCGGGGATTTGTGAAATATTTTGCTGTTAATAGTTTGCAAATTTCTCCTCATTTTTCCAAATTCAATTAATTCAGTTGTGTGCGTCTGTTTTAAATTTTTTACATGATTCATCAAAAATGTCTCGAATATTATTTCGTTTAAGGGACACAACTCGCAACTCGTTTTAATAGTGTTAATTAATTTAAGTTTTTCGATCAACTGTTCCTATCCACTGTGTTTATGATTAATATTTATTTTTGTTGTTCGACACATTCTTGAATTATTAAAATATAGCAAACATAATATTTTACATTACTTTTTTCATATTTATATTTATATAATTCATTCTCACTTGGAATTAATAATAATTTACTATCTTTCCGATATCCCGGTACAATTTCATAATTATCGAAAACACAATTATCATCGTTAATGCCACTCTTTTTTTTAAAATTATTAGTTTAGTTTAGCCGATAGCTATTGACTGTGTCAGCGCGGTTAGAATTTTCGAAGCAAACTGATTTCAAATTATTATAATCAAGGTTTCTCCAAAAAAAATTGATGGCTATTGTTTCAGTTTCAAATTCAAAAAAAAAAAAATAAAAAAAATTGTCAAATAGCGGGACTATGGAATTGCAAATACATTTATTCACAAAATGTTAGTCGCAAAATTTTAGTATGGCTTTATCACTCAAATATGTGATATTACAATATGGCGTTATCACTCAATCGATTGTGATATAAAGTCACATTAGAAAATTTCTTGAATATAGCTTTATATCACATTCAGTTAGGAGAGAAAGACATAATGGCTTTATTGCACGCAGCCGTTTTGGGGGTACATTGCGAACAATGAATTGGGTGGCTTAGTTCCCATCACCGGCTCGATGAACCAAGGCCAATATTTTAGCACCCTAAATGATAACGCTTTCACTTTCGGTGACAGGTTGATCGGAGAATCATTTATTCTGCAGCAGGACAATGCCCCATGTCACAAAAGCAAGATGATATCCAAATATCTGAAGGATGTTGGCGCTACTACTCTGGACTGGCCACCCCATAGTCCAGACTTGAATTTCATTGAAAACGTGTGGTTTCTTATAAAACGTAAAAGAATTAATTATATTCATAAAATCAAAGAAGAGACAATTTCTGAAGTCCCTTCCCTTTGGAATGAGATATCCTCAGGCGTCCTTTAAAATTTACTGGACTCAGCTCCAAGACGCCTTCAAGAAGTTATTGAAGCTACAGTTTATCAACTCGTAATCAAATTTCAATACATTTGATTAAGCTACTTTTTTTAATAATAACAACTCAAAATTCTTATGCCAACACCTCAAAATTACTTTCATTCATATCTTTTCAATTTTTTATGAAAGAAACTCTATTAAGATATTTTTTTGGTTTGTGGTGGCAATATCTGAATAAAACAAAACAAAAAATAATTATATTCTATAAAGACAACTAAATGTTGAATGCAAAAATGCATCATTTGGTTTTTGTCAAAATAATTATGGCGACTAGTGTTATATTGTATCGTGTGCTTTAGTTATCAATCGATATACAAAATCTGATTTTACAATGTACGTCCAATCCCATCAAGTTATAATTGGATTATAAGGTTTTAGCTTAAATATATATTTAGGAAAACAAATGAATTATATTTCGAAAATGAACTTTTTGAGAAAACAAAATTTTTTTAGAAGAGGTACTTTTTATAAGTTATTATTTATTAAATTTGGTATCCCACCTAATCGTCAAACTGAGCAGGTTTTAATGCATGTTAAATGGAATTATTATGTCAATTTAATAAAAAAAATAATTAAAAATAACTGACATTAAATATGAATATTAAACGTTACATATATAAACATACATATAAGAGCAATTTAAATAAAAATTAAAAATTAATATAAAAAAAGGATAAAATATGAAAACAAAAATAAAATAAAAAATAACAATGCAATATTGATGTATAGAATATAGAAAATTACAATACTACTTAAAATCAAAATAATCTAACCCATAAACATAAAGTTTTTACTAAAACTCTTTCTTTTCTTATGAATATGAGTTTTGAATATCTCCGTGACTATCCGTGACTGTGCATGACTACCCCAAAGTTAATCTGTAGTCACAACAAAACTATGGGCGAAGTTTCAGATCAATTGGTTAAGGGGGAATCGGGTTAACAGACAGACAGACAGAGAGTACTAGTTAAAATAAAGAGTTTAAAAAGATTCTTATTGAAAGAGCCACTATTTCGAAAGGCTTATTTTTATCATATTTTTTTTTGTTTTTTATTAAAAAATATACTAATATTTTTTCATAAAGATTGAAGTGCACTTCAGGTACACTTTTTCAAAATATTTTATATAAAAAACATACAACAAAGTCCACTTGAAGTACACTTTAATTTTTGTGAATACGGCTATTAGTCTTTATGTTTGACAGCATTTATTTTATTTATTTATTAGTGCTAGCAGATCCCAGCGCTCGAAATTCGAGTGCAAATTCTATGAATTTTTTTTCACGTAATAAACATCTTAATCAATTTTAGCCAATTCACAATTGGTTTACGTCCAAAATTATATTCCATTTCAACACAATTATTATTGTGAATGAAGAAAACGAACTCACAAACATGTTAACAAATTTAATAAACTCACACAAAGCATTGTATAATTTTGTGTATGTGTTAGTAACAATCCTAAATTCATTTTATTCAAAAAAAAAAAAAAAAAATTAAAAATTTAAAAATCTGTAAATCTGGTGGACAGCCAAAAATGAATACCTTTCAAATAAGATACTCTTGGTCAAAATCGGGAGAAAACTGTTTAACAAATCGTCGGTCACAAGAAATCGCCTCAACTACTAATATTATAGACTAGCAGATTCCAGCCCTCGAAATTCGAGTGTAAATTCTAGGAAATTGTATTTTTTCATTAAATAAAGACCCTAAAGGTATGCTAATCAATTATAGCCAATTCACAAATCAACACAAAAAAACACACTCATTTTTATTACAAACACATTAGCAAATAAAATAGACACAATATAGCATTGTATAAGCTTAGTAGCAACTTTAAATGCAATTTACTCAAAATAAAGGAAAAAATTTAAAAATTTGTATATCTGGTGGATAGCTGAAAGAAATACCTTTCAAACAAGATACTCTTGGCCAAAATCAGGAGAAAACTGTTTAACAAATCGTCGGTCACAAGAAATCGCCTTAACTAGCAATATTTGTATATATAAAATGGAATGTGTGTTTGTTTATTTGTTTATTTGTTTGTTTGTTTGTTTGTACCTTATGGGAGACCAAACCTCTGGACCGATCTTCCTGAAATTTTCACAGCATTTAACTGGGACTCTGGCATGATTAATAGGGTACTTTTTCGACCACGCCCACTTTTACGCCTACTTTTTTAAAATAATGTAATTGCTCCCATATAGTTTTTAAGAGATTTACTTCAAATTGTATACACATTATGCTCCAGGCGAGGTAGAAATAAACATTTCTTACGCCACGCCCCCTTTCATGCCCAAATTTTGTTTGAAAGTTTTAAACTTTTTGTTCTCTGTACAAATTTGTTCCTTCCAACGGATTTTTTTTATTTGGTAGTATATTGCTCTTAATACTATTAACGTCGCCATATAACTGTGAACCACGCCCACTTCACCGCCCCCTTTTTTTTAATTCAGATACTTATTTATACCACTAACAATGTTTGCTATACAAAATACTTTTTTTGTAATATGTATTTATCTAAAGTTTTATACACTTTTTATCTACAGGTAGGGTAGCCATACATTTTTTTTATTACCAAATCCCCCTTTTTCGCCCCATTTTACCTTAAATTATAAGTAATCTGCTTTCAATCTTTATATATAAAATTGAAAGTGTGTTTGTTTGCGCTTTATAGGAGGCCAAACCCCTGTACTGATCTTCCTTAAATTTTTACAGCGTGTTACTGTGACCCTGGAAGGAATAATAGGGCTATATAAATTTGGACAAAGGGGCGGTGCCACGCCCATATAACCCAACATTTTTTGATCTACAGCGGTCATATTTGGTACATATGGTATTGGCATGAATAGAACTATATACCAGAAGAAAAGTGGGTGGGACCACGCCCCTTTTTAGAAAAATAAAAAATCGTAATATCTTCTAAATTACTAGAAGGATCGTCATGAAATTTTCACAAAAGGATATCTTTGCGAAATAATAAGTCCCTAACTATTTAAAGTTGTTAGTAGGCAAAGGGGTCTGGTCCCACCCATATAACCCAAAATTTAAAATCGTCATATCTGGGCCATTTTTTAACCTACGGCGATGATATTTGGTATATATTGAAATTAATTGAAATAGTATTACAAGAAAACTGGGTGGGACCACGCCCTTTTTAAAAAAATTAGAATCCATAATAACTTCTATTAAGCTCTTGACTATATAAAGTTGTTAGTGTAATAATTATAAATGTATAAATATTTTTTTTTTATTTTATTTGATTTTATAACGATGAGGGGTAGCGAAGCACACCGGGTTTAACTAGTAATATTATAGATTGATAACTTTTCGAATCTAAGTTAATCAAAATGGCATAGTTGCCATCGAAGAGCAACTTATGCTTAATATGGTGGGTTAAAGGCAACGTATGTACTGTGCGAGTAAAATCTTAAGTTCAATCTAGAATTGCAGAAAATGTATTAAAAAAAGTTTAAAATACATACCTATATAAAAAAGTAAGAGTGTTAAATACGGATATGTCGAATCTCTAATACCATCCACTTGCGTTTTATATTTACATTAGCATCTGGACTCATTGCACCTTTTATATCAGTTATAAAAAAAATTTTAAAATATTACAAAAAAAAAACACACAGAATTTTTAGCTTTTTAACGGTAACTCCATATTTAAGGACATATTTTGATATGATAACACTCGATTTATCCCATTTTCAATATTATCATAAAGAATGAAATATTATCCTAAGTTTTTGCAGGTAAATGGCTTACTTTGTGAATGGGCATGATTTCCACAAACAGACAGACAGAAACGCAGTGGCTGAAAATCGTTTTTTATTGCCCAAAATTCTGTAAGTTTTGAACCGATCAAACTATTTAAGTAATTTTTTTAGTGGATAGATATTTAGTTCAGTTTGACTCAGTTTTAATTACAATAAACTTGATTGAGGACTTTTTAAGTATTCTAGGTCAAAGTTGAACTTTTAATTTTTTTTAACTTTTAGAGTGAAATATGTGTTTATTATTTTTTTATTAATTAAAAAATTTAATATTTGGATTTTAATAATAAATATAAACATTTTTTGCAGTAATAGGATTTTTTAATGTTACACTAAAAAAAATTTTTACACTCAAAAAATAAAAAAATAATAAAATAAAATCACCTGGAGATTTTGCTATTATTACTGAAAAATTAAAAATTTTTGTTGTCAAATTTGCAAATTTGTTTACACTCAAAGAATATTTACACTTAAAAAAAACGTTAATAATATTATCTAAAAATCTTGCTATTACTACAGAAAAATTTATTATTTTTTGCTGTCAAATCGAATAATTTTAAAAAACATTTTAAAAATAACAAGTAAGAAAATTAAAGTCGGTCTAGACCGACTATACGATACCCTATAACATGCGTTTAGAAACCCTATCTCTTAGGCCCAACTAACTGGACATTGAAAATAAGCAAAAACCAAATTTGAGTGGGATTTTTATTAATTTTTTTGGCTGCAGATATGAAAAAGTTCATATCGGATGCTATGATTTTAATTGCACTTTTTCGTACTTAAATAACAATGAAAGGCAATGATAATTATTATTCATTTGACTCAAATATTGATTGCAAATATTCTATATTTTGTTCTGTGTTATTTCTGTTCTTTAGTAGTTTTTTGACTTCTTCCTAAATCCCGATGTTCCACTTTCTATTGATTTCGAATACTGGAGATAAACGGATCTGACGTTGCCAATAATATATTAAAGAGATCTTCATTTGTCGAGTTTCGTGAAATTTTCTAGCAAAATCTGTAATCCTTATTCCTTAGGCTACTGAGCCTCCTCTGATAGATCTCCAAGTGCAAAAAAATGATATTTAATGACATCTTCTCCATGATAAAGGATTTTGTGAACTGTTGCAGACATATTTCTAAATGGGTAGT
Source organism: Cordilura impudica (assembly GCA_963682025.1). Taxonomy (NCBI): domain Eukaryota; kingdom Metazoa; phylum Arthropoda; class Insecta; order Diptera; family Scathophagidae; genus Cordilura; species Cordilura impudica. The sequence continues at coordinate 6,202,597 of OY821519.1, forward strand.
TGGTTGTATATATTTTTGCAGTTTCCTCAGCATAATCTCCAAATTTTCTAGAGTCAATTTCTTCATTGAACGCAAGTACTCCTAGGATTATTTTAAATCTGAAAATAAGGTTTAAGTCCCCTCCTGTTATTTCAGATGCTGTGTCTGGATCTGAAATGAATCATCTTGCGGTATTGTTTTGGCTGATCTATAATCAACACCAATTTGCGATATTCATCTTGGACATGTTTATTTTTTGAATTTTTTAACTCTTTGTTGGTTCCGTTGTTTCTTATTGATCCTGAAGACCCGAAATCCAAATCATAACTGATTTTCAGTATGCGTTCCATAAGTCGTATTCTTGCATATAGTTGTGATAATCCAAATTTGTATGCATCGGTATTATCTAATGATTTTATCGGGACTTGGTTTAATTGTACTTATAGGGCTGTTGAAATTATTATAATTTGAATTTTTTTAGAGTAATTTCATTAAAATGAAAAAATTGTTCTACCCACGGATCGTTACGAGTTCAAAAGTATATATAGAGTGAAAGTGGACACTCTCGCCTTTCTCGGGGTGATATACGTCTCTTGTTCCCTTTTGTTCCCTAGAAGTTCTATTCCACTAAAGTTAAAATTTGAGAAAAATATAGTAGTTTCATAAATATTTCATAGCGCCCCCAATATTTAATGGTAGAGCTGTGACCACTTACAACTACTAAAGACCATAATTCTACAAATATTATAGAAAAGACTGCAGGTCATTGTCGATGATAGTTTGCTAGTAATAACCATATATTTTTGATAAAAGAAATTAAAAAAATTTAAAAAACAGTTGAGTTTGACAGCATGCCACGCCCACAATTAGCAATACTTTAACTTAATTTTTTGGCTACCTTAATATGGATATATACGATACAAAAAGGCGTTAAAATTTTAAAATCGGTGACGAAAAATATTAGACTTTTGGCCAATGAAATCAAAATTTCAGCCACAGTGAGACGGATAAACTGACATCAACTCAACTTTTTTTGAGGATCAAGAATTCATGCATAGTTTCTGCAGTCGCAAGTTCGTTTTTCGATGCGTTATATATATATATTCTCTGCAAAGTTGTGTGAGGGTTATAAAAAGTATTTCATCTTGGACCAGACTATAAACTTATGTATTAAATTATGCTTAAAATTCAATAAAGAAAGCTTAAGAGAACTTCACAAACAACAAAAACATAGAAATAAAAATGTTTTTTTTTTTGCCTGATATATATTCATTTCAACTTTAGACTTCGTTCAAGTGGCAAACCCAAACAATGAAATACTTGAAGTCACAATAAAACTTTAAGTTAAACAAGGTCAAACAGACAACAAACATAAACTAAATCTATTATAAATATACATGCTCGTATATTGTGATTTGTTTGGGGATTATCTGACATTGAAAAGAAAAAACAATACAACATAACTTTTTTTTTTGGTTTTATATTTGGAAAATCTCTTTTGGCCACTGACCTTAAACCGTAGAGAAAAGAAGGAATATAAAGCTAATTGTTATAACAAAAAGAGCTATTGATAGAAAGAGAAGGAGATGCGCAAAAGATGTGATGAAAAAAAAATTTCGTTTTGTAAACAACTAAATCATGAAACTTTTGGTAACTTTAGGTATTTTGTAAAAAAAAAAAAAAAAAAACTACTACCATCGGAATGAAAAATTTCATAAATAAATAATTTAAACAATATTTTTATATTCGATAGCCAATTTCTCTTGAGAAATTCTAAACTAGAGTGAAAGTGCTAGGCCAGTATAAAAAATCTTGCAAAGGGTTAGACATTATCATGCCAAACTTTTTGTTGTACGACCTTTAATATTTTTTTATTCTTAGTTTGATGTTCTTTGGCTGACTTTCGGCTATACCGCAAGAACCATTGATGATATCTCATTTCATTCTTCAGCAAAAGTGTAGTTAAGGCTTAAGGAAATAAGTTTTATTAATATATCAATGTAAAAAATAAAATATAAATGCATAAATTTTGGCCTAAGAATGCTAAACCCTTTCAGGTGTTACTATACTGGCCTACTATTTTCACCTTATCTTGGAATTTCCCAACCGCCAGAAAAAAAAAATACGAAAGTGTTCCCACAGCGTTATCCCCATAAGCTATTTTTAAGTCCCATAGTAACTTTTGAAATATTTCGAAGCACAACGTTTTCATATAAATGTTCCACTTTGCAATGCTTATAGCTATCGCAGTACTTTCATCACATATTCACAATGTTCTATTTTATAAAAATTAAAATTTTTTTTTACAAGTGTTTTGTTGATCCTATAGAGAAAAAAATTGTAATTAGCGTGGTTCTACGTTACATGAACATTTTTTTAATGGCGATTTTGAAGAGTGTCGGGATTTAATTTGTTTTCTTTCTATATAAAACTAACAGATGTGAAGTTTGGGGATAATCGGATAAAGAAAAGTCTCGCGGGAAATCGATTGAAAATTTCAAGTATATTTATATGGAAAAATTTGACTTTTTTTTCAGATTTTACAAAAATTTCGTCCTAGATTTTTATTTTTTTGACAAGTTGTTATATGAATCGATTTCAGTATTAAACTGTCTTTTCAAAAAGCTCCATAGCCTAAAAATACAACAAAAACTTGCGAAGAAATAACAAATGCCCCAGACCACTAGGTCATGAAATGTGACGAAATTTTTTCAACTTTAGTAAATTGATAAAAGCCGTAATTTCAGATTTGAAGTAAGGTTTTATTACGAAGTTTTAACCTATTGAGCAATGAGACTAAAAGCGGGATATATTTTTGATAAAATTTTAAGAACAGCATAATTTTATTTCCCAACCCATAGTAAGGGTTTCATCTAGTTTACTAGAACAATTAATTTATTTAAATAAGCCAAAATTCATAGTTTGGCTTCGGCAAGGAATGTTGTTCGATTTATTTAAAATTTCTAGAATGGAAAACTTCCCCATCTATTTATTATATTTTAAGCGTTACATCTAAAAATTCAACAGCAGTTGCAAAATATTTGATTTTTTTTAATAAATTGTCTTTCATTTGTTTGGGGTCATATCCGACCCCAAGTCTAAAAGGGTTAATCAGGTCATATTATTTTTTTCCGAAACCCTAGGTTATTAAGATAAAACATGACATTTAAAAGTAGAAAACTGAACAGTTTTTGATACAAAGTATTTAGAAAGAGTACATTTACTGAATATTTCACAAAAAATTCATTCTTCTCGAAGCCCAAAAAAAAAAATTCTATGTAAAAAAAAAAATCCTGGCAGTGGAATTTCCTTAAAAATTCTCACAGCTAATTTCTAACATATATTTAACAAAACTTTAAAGTGCCAGATCAAGTTTTTGAAATTTTGTTTAAGAAAATTTGTGAAAATTTAAAAAAGCAGTTTTCCAAATTTTATCAAAAAAATTTTCCATTTTTGGTCACATTTCGCAATAGGTTAACAACGTGTTAATAAAACAATACTTGAAAACATGTTTATCACATTTCATGACCTAGAATTTTTTGGCACAAAAGTGGTCTGGGGCATTTGTTGGCGAGCTTTTATTAGAAGTTATATTGCTTTTTGAAAATATAATTTAGTACTGATATCGATTTGTATAACAACTTGTCGAAAAAATTAAACCATAGAACGAAATTTTCGTAAAATCTGAAAAAAGTCATGTTTTTGTTTTCAAAGAAAACGACGTTTGTCGACATAATTTGTTTTATCTGCACACACTTTAAGTGTAATTTACATATTGTGTTTTTCGTCCTTCTCTAGGATCTATTCCTCTGATGATTTTTGACTCAAATTTTATATAAAGTATTTATTGTCTGTATCTGCAGAACTGTTAAATAAAAAGTTCTAAAAACTTTATATCGAGCCCATAATTTCAAATATAACGTTTTTTGGCTCCCCTGAACATTTGGTTTTATGACATACGCGGTTATTCTAGAAAACCATAGATATCAGGAGTACTGTAGTAACGAAAACCTTGGAACTGTGACTAATTTCATGAGTTATTAATGTCAGTAGTTTGTTAAAAAAAAAATGGGCGGGATCGGACCAGTGGGCATGGCACGCCAATACAAAGCAAATAATTAATGTCATATAAATGTTATTAATGTGAGGAGTCGGACAAAAAATTGGCGGGATAGGAACAATGTCCTATAAAAAAAATGAATTACAATGACAAGACATTTTTCCAACTTTTGACAAGTGCATTCATTAGTTATCAATTTGAGTAGTCGTGGGATATATGGGCGGAGTCCCCAAAATCAAAAATCGCTAAAAACCGGAAATCGAGAATAACAAAAAATCGCCATAAACAAAAATTGTCAATAAAAAAATTGCCAGAACCGAAAATGGCGAATAACAAAAATCGCAAAATCAATAATCGCCAAAATCAAAAATGCAAAAAACAAAAATCACTAATAAAAAATCGCAAAAATCAAAAATTACAAAAAACAAGAATTGCCAAAATAAAAATTGCAAAGAAAGACAAAAATCGCCAAATTAAAAATTTGCAAAATCGAAAATCGCGAACAACAAAAAGCGCCAAAATGAAAAATCGCCTACTCAAAAATTGCTAAATTGCGCGAATAACAAAAATCGCAAAACCAAAAATCGCGGAAAAGAATAATCGCCGAAGTCAAAAATCGCAAAAATCTAAAATCACCAAAATTTAAAACCACAAAACCAAAAAGCGAAAATCGCCAAAAAAATAAACAAAATATAAAATAAAAATAAAATGTATATGCTTTCTTCTTCTCTACCATGCACCATTGTAAAAAAATTTAAATTTGCATATTTATTACAGTATTAATTGCAAAATGTTTGAAAAATTACGTCATATCTAACAAAATAAATAAAATAGTTTTCTACAAAATGTATTCACGGTATTTTGTTTCGTTACGATGGGTGTAGCGGAGTGTCGGGTTTCAGCTAGTTCCTTATAAACACTATAAGAATGAAGAGAGATCTTTATATACCTTACATCTACAATAAAATTTTCAAGTTATGAATACGCAAATAACACAGTCCAACAGCCATTCTGAGGGGGTAGGAAATTCCAAGTCAGGGTGAAAGTATAGTAAAGGCTGGAGTTTTTAATTCGTCACAGAATGGCCGCGAAAGTGTTCCACAGTGTAATTAATAATGAATTCAATCGGAGAGGAAAATATTTCATAAAATATTACGAGAAATATAGTGGGGCACCTTTAATTTTTTTTTTTGATTAACCTAAAACTTTTGTATTTCTGTTTTTTTTGGTATTCGCATATTTCTAGGGGGGGGGGGGGGGGGGGAGGGGGTGAGACGTAGAGTTTGAACACTTTGTTTTTATTAAGGGCCACCCTAGTGCTCATATTTTTAATACATGTTCTTCTGTCGTCTCTTATTACAGGTTTAATTTGTTTGTCTATTTGCCAATATTCGCCGTTTAGCCTTCGTCCTTCATTCACATTTTTGCTTGCATGGTTGAGAAGATGTAAACTTATTATTTTTATTTGAAACTCTCCCAAGGTTTTGTAAAGGTGCGTTTTACACTATGTGTATTTTCCATATGTAAATTCAGTTTTACGATTCATACGAAATTCCGTGTGTGTGTCAACATTGGCGTTTTACATACGATTCATAATTTTTGCGTTCAAACGTACATATGTATTTCCGTATGACATAACCTCTAAATGTAAATAACAGCTGATTTAATTTGTGAATTTGCAAAAATTTATTGTTCAAAATAAAGTTATTTATTTTTTAATTGTTAATTAATATTAAAAAATTTATTTTCCTTTCAATATTAACTCTCCGTCTAGCAACACTTCTGGTACCCTTAAAAGCATGACAAGGTCCGTAGGCACCTATTTTTGTTGATATGACATTTTTTATGAAAAAGACATTTTAAAATTTTTGTTTTGTTATTTTATTATTGTTTATTGATTAAAGTGTTGATAAATAAATTAAAATATTTTATTTTTTTTTTATACTAACATAATTAGTTTTTATGAATTTTATTATGAAAATTTAGTTTTACAATGAATAAAACTTAAAAAAACTATTGTTGCGATGGCTGTTCCTCATTTTGAGTGCAGGTTAAGCACCGATGCATTAATCCTGAATGCTCTGCACAAACTGCATTGTTGCAGGGACAGCAATAGGCCCTTGTTTTGTGTTGACCACCGTACTCTGAACGGCATAGTCGACATGATGGCCTGTTTGTCCTTAGCGCAAACGACGGTGCAGCTGCTTCTGTTGGTCTTGGTACTATCTAAAATGAAAAAATATATATAATCATTCTGCTTTTGGCCTTTATAATTCTTAATTCTTACCTTGACATCAAATGGATATGCAGTTATGCGAGTATTCAGGGCACGTTCTTCAATGTTGGGTAATGCCAATTGCTTAGTAAGCATAAGGAGGAATGAGCGCCGTCTGTCACTTCTCTTCGCTCGTTGAATATTATGAATGCAGCTAATGCAGCGATGTCGAGCATATTGTAAAACATGTCAAGCGGCCAGCGCTTTGTTGAGCGCTTGCATGTATACGTACCAAGCATCTGGTCCATAGTATCAACGCCGGATTTGTTGGCATTGTAATCAAGAATGGCTAAGGGCTTCTTCTTTTCAGTTTCCATGTTCACATCGCAAGTGTAATGTTGTGTAGGTAGCAAAATTACTGTTTTATTCTTCCTGGGCACATATGAGCATAGTGCTATATCGCCTTCGTTGAACCCAGACAAATTGCTGTTGATTGGCCGCGTACGATTTTTATGTAACTCCCGTGGCACAAATGTTTTGTTAGCGCGTACTGTTCCAACATATGCAGTTTTCTTTCTCATCAAAATACGCGCCAATTTCAATGTACTGAAGAAATTTCAGCGTAAATTGTGCGGCCAGAATCCAAATATTTATCCGCAAGAGCAAGTACAACGTTCTGCCCTTGATTTATTTCACGCTCCTGGCCAGGCAATGTACCAGAATAAATCATTCCTTTGACAGGATAGAACGATTTTGAGTCACACAACCACCATACCTTTATACCATACTTGGCTGGCTTCGACGGAATATATTGTGTGAAGCGGCTACGGCCTCTGTATGATAATAACTGCTCATCAACTGTCAGTGAATCATGCGGAGTGTAAGCTGCTGCTAAGTTAGACTGCAACATTTGCCAAATATTATAAATTGCCGCAGTTTTGCTGTTGATTAGTCGCTGCTGTCGCGTATTTCCATTGTCGAATCTATGGCATTGTGTTATGGACATAAAGCGATTGTACGACAATGCTGCTTTGTATATTGGACAACGCATTGGGGCCCATTACTGGACAGAAGGCTCATTATTTGATTTATTGAGTCCAGAATACAAGAGTATAACCAAGAAGGCATCAAAATCCTTTAGTGTGATGGTTTTAAATTCCTTTTTGTTTGTTGGATTTGCCAAAATATATGCATCTCTTATTTCCCTACCTTTGCGATTAGATTCGCGTATTATTATGTACGCCATGTCTGCAGTGAAGAGCGAGCGGAATATGGTAAAGGGATCATATGTGGTTCCTACTGGTCCTGGTTTCCTCCTTGTGTAGTTGACCACGTTATGAGCACGAATATGGGAAGTTGGTGGTGCATTTTTACTCCATTGGGTGTCGTCTTTCGCAATAAAATAACTTTCGTTTGTTGGTGTTTCTTCTTCTTCATAATCGTCGTCATCGTCATCGTAAACCTCCTCATTGATTTCTATATCTACCTCACTTTCAGCATCGGAGTCCACAGCAGATAAGTTTGGTAGAAAGGGCAAGTCGCCATCATCTTATTCAGCATCAAATGCCAGAATATCAAGTTCGTCGTCATGATCCTCTGCATTCATAAAATCAGCAAATTGATTATCAATGGCAAGTCTTTCCTCCTCAGACATTTGTTGGTAGCGTGTATTACGGCGCACCACCATTTCAGCAATTTCAGTGTTTGATTCTGCCATATTATTTTATCGCTTTTAGTTTCCTCCGTACAATCACTTTGAAATTTCAAAGGATGTTGAGTCTTCGGTGTCTAAGCTGCGCATGATTTAGTTTACGAAACAAGAGGCGCTTTTGTACCTTTTCCGTTGCCTACTTGTGTTCTAGCTTGATTAGTATTAGTATTAGAAGGTAATAAAACAAAAGTTAAATTCGAAGAACTCGTTTAAAATGTTTTCAAACAATAAAACAGCTAAAAAGAAGCCAAAATAAAGTTTATGTCTTAATGATTTCTTGTAATTTCAGTACAAGCTCCCTACGGACCTTGTCATGCGTTCCCGTAGTACTCACTTTTAAACCTCAATAAAAATTAAACTATTGGGCGTATCACCTTGAATTTTCTTTTGAACGATTTTTGACAAAATTCTCTCGGAAAACAGGGTAAATTTGGCGTACCTCGTCCTGGCCGAAATAGGAGTAATTCCAGGGACCTTCTCGCTAACCGAAGGGTTAATCTTTATAATTTACTCTGTTTTTCTTTCGGCAGAAGCAGTGTTATATTTTCATATGTTTGTCATGCCAAAATAGAACCTGCTCTAATTGAAAAATTTACATATGTCTTGCCAAATGTATTGTACGTAAACAATGTTTGAAAGGTTTCACACTATGTGCACAAATTGCACGTGCTAGAAAATAAGAAAAACACAAGCAAACACATAGTGTGAACGCAGCTTAACCTGGAGTCATTCACGGCTGTTTTAATTATGTTCGAACTATGCTCTACATCTACGTCATTCTTTGAATTATATTCACACTATTTTTCATTAATATTATTGGTAAATCTATCTCGTTGTTCGGGAGATTGTTTACTTGCCTTGTATTTCACTGTATGAGTTAACCAGCTGTGATATCATAATATATGCTGTAATAATACTTACTTACTTATTGCCATCTAAATTATTCTATTTTATCTGGGATTAAACCGTATATTGTTTTGTTTTAACTCCAGTTTAAAATATTATTTAGTATAAATTGAATCTATTACGCCTATTTGCAGATAAGATTCCAGCTAAACGGCTCTTGTTGTTTTGCCAGTCCCACCTGGATTGTTGTCATCGTTTTGTGATTTGTTTGCATTTCGGGTTTTAGGCATGTTTGTCAGTGTGTAATTTTTTCCAAAGTCATGTCAAGTTTAAAAAAATATTTACCTAACATGAACAACAGAATATCTTTCCGTTACGCCAAATTATGTTCCTGTGTATTTTTTAATTTTTTTTTTTTTTTGGTTCATGTATCTGTCTGTACATACATTTTTGTTGTTGCTTGTTGTAAGTTAAATTGTTGTTATATACTGTTGCTGTCATTGCTGTTGATATCTCTCGCTATCTGCTGGTGCTGTTGTACCTGCTATTGAAGTTGTTCGAGACTGTTCTTCTGCTATGAACCCATATCAAGTTAATGCTTCGCTAATTGAGGGTTATTTACTTAGAAACAATTTTTGTTAATCTTTTTAAACATGCGACAAGCATTGCTTGTGATTGAATTTTGTAAACTTACAATTCCTTCATTCCCATTCCCATTCCCTCAAGGTAACAGAAAAAGTTTCAGATTTTCTGTGTAAAGTTGTAATTGTTAATTTGTGGCTTTTGTTCTGTAACTGATTTAATAAAATTGTTTTTCAATATATTTCCTATTGAAATTTATATTTCTTTTCAAAGCTTAATTTTAACTCTCAAAAACAGAATATAATTTCTAATAACAACAAAATATGGCTAAGAATATATATATGCATGTCTGTCATGTTTGTGTACTGTAAGTAGTGCCCTTTTTATAAGATTAATTTCGCATACTAACTCATTATAATCTTTTAATGATACCATTACACAAGTGATAATTGACATGGATAACAACAACAATAACAGCAGCAAATGTCGCTCGTAACACACTCGGGCATAATGAAGAAAGTAATTAATTTTAATTAAATTTAATCGCTTAACATATTTTAGAAAAAGGAATGCAACAAGTTTCATAAATACGATTATTAATTAGTGGACTTTAATGATTTGAAATTACATTTTCTTGTTACTGAAGGTAAGATGATAATAGGTGTAAATGTTTCATTTAATTTTTTTAAGCCTGAAACATTTTCTTCATCACTAATCTTGTGGCACTTTAAAAAATCTTAGTATAAAAAAATATATAACAGACTAAGGCCCAGTTTTTGAGATGTCAGTTAAAACTAGTTTAGTTAAACCGAGAATTAATTTTGTCAGACATGTCCAAATTCATAAAGGAATTGATGAATAAATTCTGGGTTTAACAAAACTAGGTTTAACTGATATCTCAAAAACTGGGTCTAATAATGTGAGGTTGCTTTTCTCAATATCATTGTCCAAACAACTTTGGACACCAAAATAATAAAAAAAAAAGACAAACAAAAAATGGATTTTTAAAAATTTTATTATTTAATATTACATTATAATATTAGTTAACTAAATCTTAGTGATTTATCTTTTGAATTATTAAATTAAGCAAATCGCTAAAATACATACACCTTAAAATGTTATTTATCAACATTTAAATTATGGTGTAATATAACTTCGAAATTAAATTCAGCCGTTTCAATTTTATAAAAACGAAGTGTAATAATATTGAACCTTAAAAATGCACTTCACTTACCATTTTGAATTATAAACAGACACTTGTCGCTGGCTCTTAACCATAAACTTTAATTGTGAACTCTATAAATAAAAGAATTTAAAATATTTAACCGACGGTTTTTTTTTGTGTAAAAAAAGCGACCAACAAAGGTGAGCATCCCTAATCCCACAGATTCACATGTAAATGAAAGAAACTAATTCTCCCTTTTTTCTTTTATTTCCCATAACCCCAATTATAATTACTCATAATCGAGTAATTATAAATAAATCTCTTTTAGATTTAAAGGGGGGCCAACTTTATTTACAACTTCGCCAACCCAAAAGAGACTTTTAATATTATTCACCCGCAATAATACAATCATCATTTACATTGTGGCTTTTAAATAAGCAATAATTTTCTTTTTTTAGAACTAGTTAGAATTTCTTATACACTTCTAATAGCATTGTATTTAGAAACAGCGCTGCCAACTAGGCTTTATCATGCTAGGTCTAGCAGCTTTTAACAAATGGTGACTTTTTTTCAATTTAGCTCCTTTTTAACTTTTCCTTTTCCTTTTTTAGTCGTATTGGCGTCTTTTAAATGCAGAGGTACATGCTAAACAACAGTGTACCTATTTCAACAACTTCCCTCCAAACAGGAAGTAATTGGTTCTCTTATTCGTAAGACAAATATTACATGTTGATTTAAAAAGATTCTGATGTTCCAAAAAATTCGCATGTTAGCACCAACTCAATCGTTTTCTACAGAAAGGGTCATTGAAGCAATTATGGAAAACTTGAGCTGAAAATGCATTTTAACGTTGTTAATTAAAAATCGTTTGGACGACGCTGTATTAAAATCCGTACAGTGATTCCAAAAACCAGAATTATATAACGAGCTTGGCTAAATTTTATCAGGAGAACAAGAATTTAATCTGGCATTCGAAGCACAAAATGCGGACCATTTGTCGATGACTTTTATCGGTTATGAAAAAGTTTAACAAATAGGATAATTACACCTATGAGTAATTTTTTTTTTATTACTTGAAGGACCAGTACTTAATGATATTTGCTTTTTAGTTTATACTTCGGAAACGGTTTATTCTGACAACAATGTTGACAAATCAGACAAAAAATGAATCAAGCAAAAGTTAATTGAGTTTGCAAAATATTTTAGTTTCGAACAAAGAGCTAAATTATTTTTATAACATAAAAAAATTTCTTAACGCGAATGGAACATTTTTTTCACAAAGCTCTGATTATGTTACAAAATTTAAAAAAAATTGCATAAAATATGAAAGGACAAATAAAGGTAGAGCTGATGGATATAGCGGTGTAGTCGGTATTTTTTATGATTTAAAAACTCAAATAATATTGTGTCTTTGGGAGCAATCTATTGCTTATGCAAAGGTATCTAACTAATCGTAAACAGATTAGCAATCTTAAAAGCTCTTTGCAGCCCTTAGAGTGCGGCGTACTCCAGGGCAGTGTACCGGAGCCTTTATTATTTACAATTTTTATTAGTGATTAAAAAATCTTGGTTTACCCGAAATGCTTTTAACGTATGCCGATGGAATACGTGTTTTTTATCCATACAAGCGCGAAACAGCTGTCAAAGCATATATGGAATGAAACGTAGCTTCAATCTGTGAGTGTATGAGGATAAACAAACTTGTACTGAATTCAAATAAAACACAATTGCTAAGATTTCAGCCGAGTTGTCGGAACAATAATAGTTCAAAGTTTTTGGTTGATGTCAAGAAAATTGTCGAAATGAGTTCTATTAAATACTTAGGTATTAATCTGCAGAAAAATCTTGGATGGGGCCATCAATTAAAATATCTAAAGATAAAAACAGCTCAAGGTATTGGCTTATTATATACATTTTAAAACAAACTTAATAAAGATACCAAAATTTTATTATATAGTTCTTTGATTCAGACTCATTTTAATTATTAAGCCATTTTATGCGGATATAAAAAAGTAACGAATTAAAGTCAAGTTGTTTCGCTCTGTCCTAAAAAATTCAAAAGCATTTTACCAATTTATGGTATTCACAAAAAACAATTATTATTATATATCTTCAAATGTTTACACAATGTTGGACATTACACAATAAAGTTTACACGGATTGAACATTCAACATTGCAAACAAACAGACAACGTGTGGAGTTTAAGGGTATTCGTGAATACAATAATTTACCACAAAATCTTAAAACAGTTAAAAATTATTTCAACTTATAATATATCGTTAGAGGAGTATTTATTAGCCAATGTAGAAGAATTTCTGATGTAAGCATCCTGATCTCAAAATGTTCCAATATTATTATACATAATTTTAAATACTATTTATAATATCTGCTATAGTGTTAAAGGCAAAGGATCGCCATATAGAGTTTAATGTATAGTGGTTAAAGCAGCAGGGATCATCTGTTAACGTGCACCGGTGTTTAAATTAAACGCATGTTTAATCTTTGATAGTTCAACCAACAAATCTTTATTTTCCACTTTTGCCTTGCTTATAAATAACTTATGAGAAGTTCTATACTTATATTCTAAGAGAGAACTTCCTAAAGTTCTGTTAATAATTTATTACAAATAATTAATTACTAAGAGAGATGCTCTAACATACTCTCGATAATTTTAATGTTATTATGCATTCATTAAAAACTGTGCATAAGGGTGGGGCTTAATTCTAAAAGTATACTCGCTCACCTGTTCAATCATCGCTCTCAGTTTCGTTGTTGCTCAACTTAGAATATGAGAGTGGCCGAATTCGAAATAGTATATTGACCAGATAATACAAGATTGTGTGGCTCGTGCCGTTGAAATGAGAGCCACCCCAAAATGCATTGTTTGCATACATGACGTTATTCATTAACATTGGGTCTAAATTTGTGCGGTACGTCATATATACACTACACTGCATACACTTATAATAAATAATGTTAATGATATATATTATTTATGCAAACTTGCCTCAATACTGCCTTATTGGCGTTGATGTTTTATCATTATTATTATACTGATTTATTTGTAAAATAAATAAAAAAATAATGTGAGTCAGATCACAGGGGAGATACGTACACATCTAGTAAGTAAAGATTTTTTTGTGTCACTTTTTAAAATCAAATAGAAAGCGTCAAAAGCGTCATTTATTTATCGCTTATAGCAATCAACCGCAGGGACTCTGCTAACATAAAAATATTTATTATCATTTATTATTTCAACCGTATAGTTTTTCATTTTTCATTCTTAATTTTTCATTTTTTATTTTCCATTTTTCATTTTCAATTTTTCTTTTTTTATTTTTAATTTTTTTTTCCCCATTTTTAATTTATTATTTTTCATTTTTAATTTTGTTATTTTTCATTTCTTATTTTTCATTTTTATTTTTAATTTTTCATTATTTATTTTTCATTTTTAATTTTTTATTGTTAATTTTTCATCTGTCATTTCTTATTTTCGTTTTTTTATTTTTAAGTTTTAGTTTTTAACTTTTCATTTTTTGTTTTTCGTTTTTCATTTTTTACTTTTCATTTTTCGTTTTTCATTTTTCATTTTTTATTTTTCTTTTTTTATTTTTAATTTTTAATTTTTCATTTTTCATTTTTCATTTTTCATTTTTCATTTTTCATTTTTCATTTTTCATTTTTCATTTTTCATTTTTAATTTTTTATTTTACATTTTTTATTTTTCATTTTTAATTTTTAATTTTTCGTTTTTAGTTTTTTATTTTGCATTTTTATTCTTCATTTTTAAACCTTTATTGTTAATTTTTCATCTGTCATTTCTTATTTGTGGTCAGGGTATAACGACAGTGCTGCTGTTTATAACTACCAAAAATATTTGACCTAGATCCATCTTTTATTATACCGATGGACACAGAATCACTTTCTGAGTCGATTTAGCGATGTCCGTTCGTCTGTGCGTCCATGTAAATATTTTAGTCAAACTACAGGTCGCAAATATGAATATATTTTGATGAAATTTGGTGTATAAACTTTTACCTTCCAGAGGATAAACGCTATTGAAAACGGTGAAATTCGGTCCATTTTCAGACCTAGTCCCCATACATATGACCCCTATGAAATCAAGATAAATTGCCATAAGATCCAAATTATTATATAGATCTCAGTCAAATTGGGTTTGTATGTGTTTATTATATCCATTAATCAGTAGTCCAAAAATAATCCCTATCGGACAATTCTTAGCCAGAGGCCCCATATAGAGCTTCTTCCCGATCTTCACATAAATCTATCAAAAACCAGAAATAGTGGACAGGACGTCTCCATTTTTCGATCTAGTCCCCATAGGAATATAGCATACCATATGAACTTTTTCATATCTGCAGCCAAAAAAAAAAAAAAACAAGTAAGAGTGTTAAATTCGGCTGTGCCGAATTTTTTGATACCCTCCACCTGAGTCTTAAACTCTATGTTACACCCAATGTTGAGTACGACTATACTTTAAAACTTTTGCCGATACTGAAACATTAATTCCGAATAACAAAATTCAAATGATTCTTGGCTAATTTTTATTATTAAAAGTAAGCTAATTTTAAAATATTTTTATTTGAATTATTTTTTATTTTTATCTGCATTACATTCAATACAAAAAAAAATATATATAATAATAACAGGTAAGAAACTCAATATAAAAATTGAAACTTATCATATCTATTTATTTCATTTTCCATTTTTCATTTTCCATTTTCCGTTGTTCATTGTTCAATTTTCATTTCCCATTTCCCATTTTTCAATTTTCATTTTCCAGTTTACATATTTCATTTTTCATTTTCCATTTTTCATTTTTCAATTTTTCTATTTTCATTTTCCATTTTTTGATTTTCATTTTCGAATTTCCATTTTGCATTTTCCATTTTTCAATTTTCATTTTCCATTTTTCATTTTCCATTTTTAATTTTTCTATTTTCATTTTTCATTTTCAATTTTTATTTTCGATTTTCCATTTTGCATTTTCCATTTTTCATTTTTCAATTTTTAATTCTCATTTTCCATTTTTCATTTTTCATTTATCAATTTTCCATTTTCCATTTTTAATTTTTCAATTTTCATTTTCCATTCTTCATTTTTCAACTTTCCATTTTTTAATTTTCATGTTCCATTGTCCATTTTTCAATTTTCATTTTCCATTTAACATTTTACATTTTTCATTTTTCAATTTTCATTATCCATTTTCCATTTTTAATTTTTCAATTTTCAATTTTCATTTTCCATTTTTCATTTTCCATTTTTCAATTTTCATTTTCAATTTCCCATTTCCCATTTTCCATTTTCCATCTATCCATTTTGCGTTTTCCATTTTCCATTTCTCATTTCTCATTTTTCATTTTTCATTTTTCATTTTCATTTTTCATTTTTCATTTTTCATTTTTCATTTTTCATTTTTCATTTTTCAATTTTCAATTTTCATTTTCCATTTTCATTTTCCGTTTCAATTTTTTCATTTTTCAAATTTTCATTTTCCATTTTTCATTTTCCATTTTTAATTTTTCAATTTTCAATTTTCATTTCCCATTTGCCATTTTCCATTTTCCATTTTGCGTTTTCCATTTTCCATTCTCCATTTTTCATTTTCCATTTTTCATTTTCCATTTTCCATTCTCCATTTTTCATTTTCTATTTTCCATTTTTCATTTTCCATTTTCCGTTTTCCATTTTCCATTTTCCGTTTTTCATTTTTCCTTTTTCATTTTTCATTTTCCATTTTTCAATTTTCATTTTTCATTTTCCTTTTATAATTTTCATTTTCCATTTTTGAATTTCATTTTACATTTTTAATTTTTCAATTTTCTTTTTCCATTTTCCATTATTCATTTTACAATTTTCATTTTCCATTTTTCATTTTCCATTTTTCATTTTTCATTTTTCAATTTTCTTTTTTCTATTTTCCATTTTCCATTTTACATTTTTCATTTTCCATTTTCCGTTTTTCATTTTCCCTTTTTCATTTTCCATTCTTCACTTTTCATTTTCTATTTTCCATTTTTCATTTTCTTTTTTCATTTTCCATTTTTCATTTTTAATTTTTCATTTTTCATTTTCCATTTTCTGTTTTTCATTTTCCATTTTCCATTCTCCATTTTCTATTTTCATTTTCCATTTTTCGTTTTCTTTTCGTTTTATTTTTTCTTTCATATTGGCGATTTTTTTTTATTATAATATGTGGCAATACTACTAACATGAGCTATGTTATTGTGTTCTTGGTATTGTTAATATATGTATATGCATAATTTTTTTGTGGCATTTTTTTATGTTGTTGTGCAATTATAATATTCAACCACTAAACTGTTACAACAAACACACTGGGTTTTATGTTTTTTTTAGAGGTATCTACATATTTTTGCTTGTTTTTAATCACGATGAAGCCCGATTTAGCCCATTTTCAATACCAACCGGCTGGAGATTATGGCAAATGATATTATTGCACTATTCAATTAGATGGCTTTTTTTGGGAATGAGCGTGATTTCAACAGACAGACGGACATCGCTATATAGACTCGAGCTGTGATAAGGATCAAGAAAATATATATTTTATGGGGTCGGAAATTAGTTTTTCGATGCATTACAAACGGAATGACAAACCTATATATACCCTCTGCCACTGACGTGTGGTGGGAATAATAATGCGACTCAAATTTGGTTTATGCATATTTTCTATATCGAATTAGTTGGACCGATGAGATAGGGTCTCTAAACTATGATATAGGGTACCGTATAGTCGGTCTAGACCGACTATCACATCTTGCTTTTGTTTATTAAATTTGTTATGTTACTAAATACGGTTTGAGGATGTTTTAAATGCAGCAAAAGGGTGCGGTTATATGTTTTGTTTTCGTTTTGTTTTTTTTATGTCATTTTGTAGTTTCATGTATTATCACGTGAAACAACAAGCCGCTGGCAGAGAGTCTTGTAAAGAAACAGATGGACAGACAGATACATTATTATATGTTTAGGTTTAGATCAAAACACAAGATTTGTTATGAGTTGCATGAAATTGTTTAAAATATTTTTATCAGTTATGATATTATTTTTTTTAGTAATCGTATATACGTTAGCTGATTATTGCTCTTAGACTTTTTTCTTTACTGAAGCTTTGTGATTATTTCCGTTCTTCGAAATAAGCTACTCCATAGAGTGCTGATTTTGTTAGTTAACATGTTTCTTATATTCCCAACTGGAAATTGTATTTCAAACATAATTCGCCAAGTGATGATACTTTACGTTTGACTAATATATATACGGCCCTATGTTCCTCTTAGGAATTAAAGGATTAAATATAATATATGATACATCAGTTTTATCGGAGCAGAAGTAATACTTGCTGTCGCTGTAAAAAAATATATATGTGTAAACTATTTTAAACAAAAACAATTTTTTTTTATATATTCAAAATTAAAAATTCATTAATTTATACTAAGGATTTTTCGTATGTTGGATAAAGTTCATTTAATTTGTTTCCGTATATAATAAATATCAGCTGATTTTTTTTACTACCAAAAAAATAACTCACCTGCCTTTAATCATACCGGTGGACTCAGAATCAACTTATGCATTCATTTGAAAATGCCCCTCAATCCCATTTATATTTTGCTTATGTTTGTTGTAAATATTCATTATTATGTATTTATATGCAAATGGATGGCACTATGATACAAAAAACACCCATTTGTTAAAATATATGAGCCGGTACAAGGTATAATTCAGATTTGTTATAAAAATTAAATTGAAATTAATACTAAAGATTTTTATTAATAACAAAATTAAATTGAAATTAATACTAAAGATTTTTATTAATAACAAATAGTTGTTTATTTACTATTATAGTTTTCCTGCACATGAAATAATTGAAAAGTAATCTTTTTCATACAGATTTATTTATTAATACGTACATTGTTTGTTAAAACATTAAATCCAATTGGATTCAATTGAAATGCAAACGTATTTACATATTTAAAATATATTTTAATTTTAAAACAATGTACATATTTTATTAAAAAAGAGGTCAGACTTATTTATATTAATAAACAATCAATATATAATTTACTTTTAAATCGCTTTTCTGACTTAATTTTTTACTAGTTATGTAGCTCTCATATATGGCTCTATAGTTCAGATTTATTATATTAAATATAATAATTTATTTATTTAATTAAGCTCAATTTACCTTAAAATTTTCTAAATTATATAAATTTATACGATAAAATTTAAAGCCACCATATTTTCAGGCTTACTTAAATTTGCAAATTCTGGGCCTGTGGTTGATGGATCAATGTCATTCAACATCTTTCTTTTTATAAATGTTTTTTCAAAACTCGGTTATTAATATAATTAATTGTTTTTCTTTAAGTAATAATTATAACACACTAAGTCAACCACCTTTCTGTCGATTTGCTTATATGCACAACAAATTTAAGATTCTATTTTTTGTCATCTGCAAACAATTTTGGTTAAAAACAATTATTTAATATAAACAAAAATTTACAAAGTTATAGCATCGTACTGCAATTTGACATTTTAAATAGAAAGGCAAAATTATATTTACACATATCAGTGTAGAAGCCTATATTTGGAGAGAAAATATTGTGACAGCAAAAAAATTGTCGTTGTTAAAGTGAATGTTTTTTTTTAAACTAGTAGTCGGACAGACAGATAATATGAAAATTAATATCTTGAGTTATCATTGAATGTGAACGTAGTGAAACAAAGAAGGCGCTCAATTAGATCATGTATAGTAAATAAACATGAAAGTACATGACTGACACACTTTATGCACACAGAGTTCCAAGCCAAGGACATATTTCTGCGGCGGCAGCTAACGAAAATACTGTTGGCAGCAACCCCAAGCCGATGTTTTTTCTTTAAAGCTGTATTGATTTTTTCAAAATAATTCATTCAATATCTATAAAAAAAATAATACAAATCATAGAATAAAACATGTTGAAAGACTAACGTTTAGCTGACTTCTCTTCTCGTGAATGTATGACCCAGCAATGGAAAAATTTTGTTCCGAAGAGGCAGATGTAGCTGATATCAAAGCAAATAATAGCTAACTTGAATACGTTTGGATAAATCTAAAGAAAACAAATATGTATTATATTAATTCGAATTTAGAATTTAACAATTACCTGTTTATATTGCTGGCAGCTATCAATGCTTTCAATTTGTTGTATGTCTATTAGAGTGGTCCTTAAAAATTCAAATGCGATTTTGGGGATAGCCGAAGTCCAGTTTGTTTCCTTTGAATATAAAACTAATAAATGTGAAGTTTGTTTATATGTTTATAGTAGAAGAAATGCAGACGTATTAGTGATATTTTAAATATTAAATCAAGCATACGTCGTTATTGTACCCTCAACACCTCAGTGGCAGAGGGTATATATAGTTTGTCATTCCGTTTGTAACGCATCGAAATAAATTCCTGAGACCCCAAAAAAATATATTTTCTTGATCCTTATAACAAGGGAAGTTCATTTACCGATGACCGTCTGTCCGTCTGTCTGTGTAAATCACGATCACGCCGTCAATATCTAAGCTAGGCCGTTCGTTTTTGTATGAAAGCGTTTTTTAACATCCCAAAGGAGTTGCTATTTAAAATCGTCAAAATCGGTCAAAGGATTCACGAGCTATGAATGAAAATTTGAAAAAATCTTGAAAAAATAAAATTTTTCAGTGTGTTTGTTGTTTTTCTTAAGATATGATGTATATGTAGTAATTCTTCGTATTGTTGAAGTCATTTCAATTGTGTGTATATTAATACTGCACGTATCACATTGACCTAAGCAAGTTTTACCACATATTTTTTTATCATTAAAATTAAAAATTAAAAATTAATAAAAATAAAAAATGGAAAATGAAAATGAAAAATGAAAAATGGAAATTGAAAATTGAAAATTGAAAATTGAAAATTGAAAATTGAAAATTGAAAAATGAAAAATGAAAAATGAAAATTGAAAACTGAAAAATTAAAAATGAAAAATGGAAAATGAAAAACGAAAAATGGAAAATGCGAAATGAGAAATGGAAAATGAAATATGAAAATAAAAAAAGGAAAATGAAAAGTGGAAAATGAAAAATTGAAAATGCAAAATGGACAAATGAAAAATGAAAAATTAAAAATGAAAATTTTAAAATCGAAAATTGAAAAATGAAAAATGGAAAATGAAAAATGGAAAATGAAAAATGGAAAATGAAAAATGAAAAATTTAAAATCGAATATGGAAAATGAAAAATGAAAAATGAAAAGTGGAAAATGAAAAATTTGAAATGGAAAATGAGAAATGGAAAACGGAAAACGAAAAATTAAAAATGGAAAATGGAGAATTAAAAATGAAAAATGAAAATTGGAAAATGGAAAATGAAATATGATAAATGGAAAATGGAAAAAGGAATAGGAAAAATGGAAAATTGAAAGTGAAATATGGAAAATGAAAAATGGAAAATGAAAAATGGAAAATGAAAAATGAAAAATTAAAAATGGAAAACGAAAATTTAAAATTAAAAAACGAAAAAGGAAAAATGAAAAATGAAAATTGAAAAATTAATAACAGATAATGGAAAAGAAAAATGAAAATTAAAAAATGAAAAAGGAAAAATGAAAATTGAAAAATTAAGAATGGAAAATGAAGAATTAAAAATGAAAAATGAAAATTGGAAAATTGAAAATGAAATATGCTAAATGGAAAATGGAAAAAGGAATAGGAAAAATGGAAAATTGAAAGTGAAATATGGAAAATGAAAAATGGAAAATGAAAAATGGAAAATGAAAAATGAAAAATTAAAAATGGAAAACGAAAATTGAAAATTGAAAAATGAAAAATAAAAAATGAAAATTGAAAATTAAAAAAGGAAAAATGAAAAATGAAAATTGAAAAATTAAAAATAGATAATAGAAAATGAAAAATGAAAATTGAAGAATGAAAAATGAAAAATGAAAAATGAAAAATAAAAATGAAAAATGAAAAATGAAAAATGAAAAATGAAAAATGAAAAATGAAAAACGAAAAATGAAAAATGAAAAATGAAAATTGAAAAATGAAAAATGAAAAATGAAAAATGAAAAATGAAAAATGAAAAATGAAAAATGAAAAATGAAAAATGAAAAATGAAAAATGAAAAATGAAAAATGAAAAATGAAAAATGAAAAATGAAAAATGAAAAATGAAAAATGAAAAATGAAAAATGAAAAATGAAAAATGAAAAATGAAAAATGAAAATGAAAAGTGGAAAATGAAAAATTAAAAATGGAAAATGAAAAATTAAAAATTAAAAATGGAAAATGAGAAATGGAAAATGAAAAATGAAAAATGAAAAATGGAAAATGGAAAACGAAAAATGAAAAATGAAAAATGAAAAAGGAAAATGCAAAATGGAAAATGAAAAACTAAAAATGAAAAATGAAAAATGAAAAATGAAAAATGAAAAATGAAAAAGGAAAATGCAAAATGCAAAATGCAAAATGAAAAATGGAAAATGAAAAATTAAAAAAGGAAAGTGGAATATGGAGAATGAAAAATGAATATGTATGTATATAAAAATGAAAAATGGAAAATGAAAAATGGAGAACGGAAAATGAAAAATGGAAAATTAAATTGAAAAATGGAAAATGAAAAATGGAAAATGAAAATGGAAAACGGAAAACGAAAAATTAAAAATGGAAAATGGAAAGTGAAAAATGGAAAATGAAAAATGGAAAATGAAAAATGAAAATGGAAAATGAAATATGAAAATAAAAAAAGGAAAATGAAAAGTGGAAAATGAAAAATTGAAAATGTAAAATGGACAAATGAAAAATGAAAAATGAAAATTTTAAAATCGAAAATTGAAAAATGAGAAATGGAAAACGGAAAACGAAAAATTAAAAATGGAAAATGGAGAATTAAAAATGAAAAATGAAAATTGGAAAATGGAAAATGAAATATGATAAATGGAAAATGGAAAAAGGAATAGGAAAAATGGAAAATTGAAAGTGAAATATGGAAAATGAAAAATGGAAAATGAAAAATGGAAAATGAAAAATGAAAAATTAAAAATGGAAAACGAAAATTTAAAATTAAAAAACGAAAAAGGAAAAATGAAAAATGAAAATTGAAAAATTAATAACAGATAATGGAAAAGAAAAATGAAAATTAAAAAATGAAAAAGGAAAAATGAAAATTGAAAAATTAAGAATGGAAAATGAAGAATTAAAAATGAAAAATGAAAATTGGAAAATGGAAAATGAAATATGCTAAATGGAAAATGGAAAAAGGAATAGGAAAAATGGAAAATTGAAAGTGAAATATGGAAAATGAAAAATGGAAAATGAAAAATGGAAAATGAAAAATGAAAAATTAAAAATGGAAAACGAAAATTGAAAATTGAAAAATGAAAAATAAAAAATGAAAATTGAAAATTAAAAAAGGAAAAATGAAAAATGAAAATTGAAAAATTAAAAATAGATAATAGAAAATGAAAAATGAAAATTGAAGAATGAAAAATCAAAAATGAAAAATAAAAATGAAAAATGAAAAATGAAAAATGAAAAATGAAAAATGAAAAATGAAAAATGAAAAATGAAAAATGAAAAACGAAAAATGAAAAATGAAAAATGAAAAATGAAAATTGAAAAATGAAAAATGAAAAATGAAAAATGAAAAATGAAAAATGAAAAATGAAAAATGAAAAATGAAAAATGAAAAATGAAAAATGAAAATGAAAAGTGGAAAATGAAAAATTAAAAATGGAAAATGAAAAATTAAAAATTAAAAATGGAAAATGAGAAATGGAAAATGAAAAATGAAAAATGAAAAATGGAAAATGGAAAATGGAAAACGAAAAATGAAAAATGAAAAATGAAAAAGGAAAATGCAAAATGGAAAATGAAAAACTAAAAATGAAAAATGAAAAATGAAAAATGAAAAATGAAAAATGAAAAATGAAAAAGGAAAATGCAAAATGCAAAATGCAAAATGAAAAATGGAAAATGAAAAATTAAAAAAGGAAAGTGGAATATGGAGAATGAAAAATGAATATGTATGTATATAAAAATGAAAAATGGAAAATGAAAAATGGAGAACGGAAAATGAAAAATGGAAAATTAAATTGAAAAATGGAAAATGAAAAATGGAAAATGAAAATGGAAAACGGAAAACGAAAAATTAAAAATGGAAAATGGAAAGTGAAAAATGGAAAATGAAAAATGGAAAATGAAAAATGAAAATGGAAAATGAAAAGTGGAAAATGAAAAATGAAAAATTAAAATTGAAAATGAAAAATTAAAAATGGAAAATGAAAAATGGAAAACGGAAAATGAAAATTTAAAAATGCAAAATGGAAAATTAAAAATGGAAAATGGAAAATGAAAAATTAAAATTGGAAAATGGAAAATGGAAGATGAAAAATGAAAATTGAAAATTGAAAAATTAAAAATTAAAAAAGAAAAATGGAAAATGAAAAATGAAAAATCGAAAATGGAAAATGAAAAATGAAAAGTGGAAAATGGAAAATGGAAAAGGAGATATTAAAATTTAAAATCTAAAAATGAAAAACGAAAGATGAAAATTGAAAAGTGAAAAATAGAAAATGATAAAATAATGAAAATTTAAAATGAAAAAGGTGAAGGGTATCAGCCGAATTTAACACTCTTACTTGTTTTTTATTCCACTTTGTACATGTATACTGTATTAATAAAAAATATTTATTTAAGCCATAGCTACAATTTTGATTAAAAATCCAATCAGAAACCATCAATGATTATTGAGTTATAGCATGAGGTTTACAACCCCTTTGGAGGTTTTAATATACTGACCTTGCACTTTCACTATGACTTTTAATTTCTCACCCGCCCAGACAATGACCCCGATAATTTTCCACTGTGTTACAGGTGCTGTGGTAATTATGGAAATCACAACCTATTGCTGGTCACAGTAAACCTGTTAAGAGTGATTAAAACCGAAAAATAATCACCGCATGTAAAACAGTATAAAAAAGTGGAAACGAATGCAGAAAAAAACAAGTAAGAAAATTATAGTCGGTCTAGACCGACTATACGATACCCTATACCATGCGTTTAGAAACCCTATCTCTTAGGCCCAACTAACTGGACATAGAAAATAAGCAAAAACCAAATTTGAGTGGGATTTTTATTAATTTTTTTGGCTGCAGATATAAAAAAGTTCATATCGGATGCTATATCTATAAAGGGGCTAGGTCCAAAAATGGACCGATCCTGATCATGTTTGGTAAAGTCTCTTGTATTTTGCAAAAATATGTACAAACAAAATTTGAGAAGAATCAGTGCAATATTTTTGTTTTTTAATAGATTTAACTGAAGATCGGGAAGCAGATCTATATGGGGTCAAAGGGATCATTTTTGGACTACTCATTAGTCGATGTAATGAACGCATACAATCCCAATTTGCGTAAGATCTATATGACAATTTGGATCTTATGGCAATTTATGTCGATTTCATATGGGTAATTTGTATGGGGGCTAGGTCTGAACATGGACCGATTCTCACCAATTTCAATAACGTTCATCCCATGGCCGATGAAAGCTTATATACCAAATTTCATCAAAATATATTCATATTTGCGACCTGCAGTTTGATTACAAGCTTTACATGGACACACAGACGGACGGACGGACGGACGGACGGACGGACGGACGGACGGACGGACGGACATTGTTAAATCAACTCAGAAAGTGATTCTGATTCGATCGGTATAATTAAAGATGGGTCTAGGTCAAATATTTTTGGGTGTTACAAACAGCAGCACAAAGTCATTATACCCAAACCACATAGTGGTATAGGGTATAAATACATCTATATTTAAAAAAAAAAAAAACATATAAAACCACTAATGTTCTTGTGTTTTTTTTAACTTGGCAAGTATTTCAATCAGTATTGTCACAAATTACAGCTAAAAAAAGATGTTCCCAAAATATGTTCCAAGAAGTTAACATCACATATCTGAAATACTTCAAAATCACCTGCATTGCTGTTGGTCCCATCAAGATTGGAATATTAACTAGGAATCTTAACTTCGTTTAACTCACTTTTACTTATATTAGACATTCAAAAAATGTCGACAGCTAATGATGGTAATTGATTAAAGATAGAGCTTTTAAGTGCTGTAAGGAGAAATTAATTTTACTTTACAATTCAATGTCGATTATAAAAATAAATTCTAAACTAAATAATTTGTCAAAATCTCCAATTTTCTTTGAAGCTAGTTTATTGTGCAATGTGAACTATGAGACATAGTATTTAAAATGTAACTTTACCAGATGAAGCTGAGTTGTCCCTTAAATAAAATTGCACCGCTTTGTCAATGTAAACTTTTTTCACATAAGTTCGCTTAAACAAGTCAATGTCTTGAAATTATGACCGTTCTTTAAAGTGATAAAACTATACAAAAAAGCTTAAATAATAAATTTTCTACTACATAAAATAGGTATATTAAAGTGTAATATTCTGCACCTTTCTAATACTTAAGCCATGACCGTTAAACTTATAACAACTTTAGTTACACCTGCCTGTTGTATATGGATATGAATATTGTTGTTGCCCTGAATGGTGAATGAAATGAATGTTTGTGTCTTTGTGTTGTTAAGGCTATATGAATAATTTAGTAGAGTGCTAATTTGTGAACTTTCTTCAGACAATGCAGTACTTGTGATTATTAAGAAACTTCTAAAAATTAGATTAAGTTAATGCTTAAAAAAACTAAATATTTAATATATAAATTTTCTTAGAAAAATTTAATACTTTATTTATATTGCATGTTGTTTAATTGGTTATATCTTATAATATTTACAACGATATATCGCAAACCTGTAATTGCTTGAGAAAAAATAAAATTCGTTTTAGGTATTCATTTTGTTTTCTTTTATGGTTTCGTGTTCCAAAATTTTAAATATTTACATATTTTCACATACACATTTAGCAAGCAGATGTAGAAATAAACTTTTTAGATAAAAAATAGTTCGTCTCCATGTCAGTAATTATTGGTCCAACAAGTCAAAATTAAAGAATCTATTTATATTTAAATTGCCTATTCCAATGAATAAGATTCACTTCTATGGATTTTCTTATATTAAACCAATAAAGCAAAAATGGCGAAAATTAGAGATTTACTGTTGATGTGGATGAAATCAAAGCACTTTATTAGCATAAATATTTATGTGAAAAAGTCCAAGTCAGTCTCAAAAACTAGGCCAGTATAATAAAACCTTAAAAGGATTCGTAGTTCTCAGGCCAAACGCTTTATATCCTTTCCTTATCTTTATGTTTGTTGGCATAGTTTTTCAACTATAACTCAAGAAATGTTAAAGATTTTTCATTTCAATCTTTAGCAAAATTGATTTTTTTGATTTTTTATTCTAAAATCCAAACTTTTTTAACTCTCCGTCTAGCAACACTTCTGGTACCCTTAAACGCATGACAAGGTCCGTATGGGCCTATTTTTGTTGATATGACATTTTCTATGAAAAACACATTTTAAAATTTTTGTTTTGTTATTTTATTACTGTCTATTAATCAAAGTGTTGATAAATAAATTAAAAAAATTTTTTTTTTTATACTAACATAATTAGTCTTTATGAACTTTATTATGAAAATTTAGTTTTGCAATGAACAAAACTTAAAAAAACTATTGTTGCGATGGTTGTTCCTCATTTTGAGCGCAGGTTAAGCACCGATTCATTAATCTTGAATGCTCTGCACAAAGTGCATTGTTGCAGGAACAGTAATAGGCCCTTGTTTTGCGTTGACGACCGTACTCTGAACGGCATAGTCGACATGATGGCCTGTTTGTCCTTAGCGCAAACGACGGTGCAGCTGCTTCTGTTGGTCTTGGTACTATCTAAAATGAAAAAATATATATAATCATTCTGCTTTTGACCTTTAGAATTCTTAATTGTTACCTTGACATCAAATTCCTCCATTACATTCCGTATCCTTGGATATGCAGTTATAGCAGTATTCAGGGCACGTCCTTCAATGCTAAGTAATGCCAATTGCTTAGTAAGCCTAAGGAGGAATGAGCGCCGTCTGTCACTTCTCTTCATTGGCTTCATCTCGTTGAATATTATGAATGCAGCTAATGCAGCGATGTCGAGCATATGGCAAGCGGCCAGCGCTTTGTTGAGCGCTTGCATGTATACGTACCAAACATTTGGTCCATAGCATCAACTCCGGATTTGTTGGCATTGTAATCAAGAATGGCTAAGGGCTTCTTCTTTTCAGTTTCCATGTTCACATCGCAAGTGTAATGTTGTGTAGATAGCAAAATTACTGATTTATTCTTCCTGGGCACATGTGAGCATAGTGGTATATAGCCTTCGTTGAACCCAAACAATGTGCTGTTAATTGGCCGCGTATGATTTTTATGTAACTCCCGTGGAACAAATGTTTTGGTAGAGCATACTGTTCCAACATATGCAGCTTTCTTTTTAAACAAAATACGCGTCAAGTTCAATGTACTGAAGATATTGTCAGCATAAATTGTGCGGCCAGAATACAAATATTTATATGCAAGAGCAAGTAAAACGTTCTGCCCTTGATTTATTTCAAGCTCCTGGTCAGGCAATTTACCAGAATAAATCATTTCTTTGACAGGATAGAATGATTTTAAGTCACACAACCACCATACCTTTATACCATACTTGGCTGGCTTTGACGGAATATATTGTGTGAAGCGGGTACGGCCTCTGTATAGGAATAACTGCTCATCAACTGTCAGTGAATCATGAGGAGTGTAAGCTGCTGCTAAGTTAGACTGCAACATTTGCCAAATATTATCAATTGCCGCAGTTTTGCTGTTGATTAGTCGCTGCTGTCGCGTATTTCCATTGTCGAATCTATGGCATTGTTTTATGGACATAAAGCGATTATACGACAATGCTGCTTTGTATATTGGACAAAGCATTGGGGCCCATTACTGTGCAGAAGGCTCATTATTTGATTTATTGAGTCCAGAATACAAGAGTATAGCCAAGAAGGCATCAAACTCCTTTAATGTGATGGTTTTAAATTCCTTTTTGTTTGTTGGATTTGCCAAAATATATGCATCTCTTATTTCCCTACCTTTGCGATTAGATTCGCGTATTATTATGTACACCATGTCTTCAGTGAAGAGCGAGCGGAATATGGTAAAGGGATCATATGTGGTTCCTACTGGTCCTGGCTTCCTCCTTGTGTAGTTGAACACGTTATGAGCTCGAATACGGGAAGTTGGTGGTGCATTTTTACTCCATTGGGTGCCGTCTTTCGCAATGAAATAACTTTCGCTTGTTGGTGTTTCTTCTTCATAATCGTCGTCATCGTCATCGTAAATCTCCTCATTGATTTCTATATCTACCTCACTTTCAGCATCGGAGTCCACAGCAGATAAATTTGGTAGAAAGGGCATGTCGCCATCATCTTCTTCAGCATCAAATGCCGGAATATCAAGTTCCTCGTCATGACCCTCTGCATTCATAAAATCAGCAAATTGATTATCTACGGCACGTCTTTCGTCCTCAGACATTTGTTGGTAGCATGTGCTACGACGCACCAACATTTCAGCAATTTCAATGTTTGATTCTGCCATATTATTTTATCGCTTTTAGTTTCCTTCGTACAATCACTTTGAAATTTCAAAGGATGCTGAGTCTTCAGTGTCTAAGCTGCGCATGATTTAGTTTAAGAAACTAGAGCCGCTTTTATACCCTTTCCGTTGCCTACTTATGTTCTAGCTTGAATATCCGCGTAAATGGGTTACAAAGCACTCCGTGACTTTGCTTGACTGCCCCAAAATTATTCTATTGTCACAGTAAGAACATGCGCCAAGTTTCAGATCAATTGGATGAGGTGGCATGGGGTTGCCCTATGGCAGATAGACAGACAGACAGACCGAAAGTATGAGTTAAAAGAAAGGGCTTAAAAAAAATTTAAATTCCAATACTTGATATTAACTTTCTTATAATATAAAAACATATTTATTTGTTTATTTGTTCTTTGTTTAACCCAGATAGCGCCGGAAATTTTATTTTTTTTTTAAATATAACATTTTATTATCAAACTGAGGTCCTCATGGGTTTCTTAACATTTATTATAATAAACTTTTTTTTGCATAGCCTATAGTTTTCCCGGAATCGCGTGTCCTTTTAAGAGGACAGTGGCTATATATACTACTATACAATTTCTTGATTTTATATTTTTGTTTTGACTTTATAAGAATGCAATGAATTTTGTTTACCAATGATATAAAAAAATGGGATTTTGGAGATATATGATATATAAATGTATACTGAAATGCGAAGTTTTAAGTTGGTGTGTGGTACGACAAGAAGCAATCCTTTGGATGCAAAGCGACATTGTATTTGTTGCAAAAAAAGTTGGCCTTCTTATGGCAATAGCTGCAACGGGTTTGATTTTCCTTATGTTGTACCAAGTGACCTTGACCATCAAATCTGGAGTAAATGTGAAGGTTGGCGCTGGATTTGTTTGAACCTCTCTTTGATGATGTTTTGAATCCAGAATCCAGTAATCCGTTTGCAATAGCTTTTCTGAACACTAAATGGTCCATGGTGCCGCCATAAGAACGATACAGTAACCAGCTATTTTGCTCAGCCATATCTATACAATGGCATAGGAGTGGAAAGTACCACTTTTTACTTCTTATAGATGTTCGGTAAAGCCCGATGTTTTGATCGGCTCTGTCAACTCCGCCCATGTTTTCATTATATTTTTTTATAAGCTTCGGTTGCTGGATTGATATTTTCTTCTTGCCTTTTTGCGAATAGCGAGATACCGGTAATGATGGCAGTACTTCACAGTGGTTTGAAGCTATCGAAACAATGCTGTTGTCTACCCACTTACAAGCTACGAATGAATTGTCAATAGTGGTGGCATACTCAAAAAGTCCACGATCCTTCTACTTAAACATCTTTGAATGTGACAATGGACAGTCTTTTCCCAGCCTGTTCTCTCTCAATGTTCCCACTGCTTTGATGTTTCGTAGCTTCAGCTATTCTAGCAATTGTATCGACGTAAAGAAATTATCAAAATATATTTCGAATGGAACATTGGGAAATCTCTCTTGCAGTACATCGACAAAACGAAGAACAACATTGGCACCCAGTCCTAAGTGTTTATACTTGCTGTCCAAAGGAGTGGAAGCGCCTTGATAAGGCTCAAACCATAATATATTGCCCAATTGAGTTGTGCCTGCCCATAACTTATAGCCCCATCGGATTGGCTTCCCACGGATAAACTGTTTTGTACCATGGTGGCCGAAGTATGGTACCACTGATTCGTCAACGCTACGGCGTTCTTTAAGTGGAGCATGTTGAATAAATTTTTCACCAATAGCGTCAAAAAGTGGTCGAAGTTTTGCAAATCTGTCTTGCTGTTTTAGACTGGTATTGTAGCAGCAGTGTATATTTTTCATCATATAACGGAAATAACTTCTGATCATCGCTTCACAAATGACTTCATTGTTCACATCCTTAGCGTTTTCCCAATAAATTTCCCGCCTTGGAACTTGGACATATCCACTCATCAGCAAAATTCCAACGAAAGAGCGCATTTCATTTAGTGTCACATCACCGGGCCGGTTATGGCGAATTGCATACTTATTTGTGTATTCAACAAGCAAGTTAAAAACGTCTTCATCAAAAAATGTCATAAAAATTACCATGGGATCTGGATTTTGATGGCATCCTGAAAACGCCGTCCAAGAAGGTAGGTTAGGTGTGATATCCCTTTGCTGCCACTTATACACACATTTTTTTGGTCGGACGGGGCTCATCAACTCTTTTTCGCCGGACTAGCTCTGCTAGAGCAATATTATCGTCGCTATCGTCGTCTGTTATGGTGTTACAATCAACTTCTACCTCTGCACGTAGCTGACCGCGTGGAAAATTGCTGAGACACACATTATCTTCATCACCGCTGTCTTCATCCGTTCCATCAGAGTTTGCGTTTTCGGAGTGCGTGATGTAAATATTGTCAACAACATCCTCATCACTCCGTTGGTCAAGCTCTTCCAAAATCTCATTAAGGGTCAACGTCTTTCGGTTTAAATGACTGCAAAAACGTATATAAAAATATATGAAAAAAAATTTCAACTGTAGTATATTTTGCCACTATCCTTTTAGAAGAACAGTGCACCTTGTGCAGCAATACAGCATTGTGTACGCTTTCAATTTGATATTAGTATTGAAATATATACACGCAGAGTTTAAAGAAAAAATAATGTGGTTTATTGTGAGAGTTTAAAATAAAAGTGAAGTAAATATTTTGTAGAACATTAAAATAAAAAACTTAATTTTCTATGAACTATTGTTTCTTTTTGATACAGGAGAAAATGATAAAGTTGATTTCCAACAATTAGTAAAACTATTATGTTATTGTTATTGATTTTTTAACCAAAAATTTCATTTAGCTTGATGTAAATATTTTACTTACTCAATTTTTTCCATTGTGCACAATTTAAAAAATCACAAGTCACTCAATGCTAAGTCAAAACACGCGGAACTGCTTCTGTCAAATGACGCTTTCTACCTGCGAAGCTACATCAAAAAGAACAAGCAATAATAACACAAAAGCATTTGCACAAATATGCAAGTGCATAACGGCGATTTTTTATCATTTATGTTGACGTTTTTGGTGGCCTTTTAAAAGGACGGTTGCGCCAAGTGGGTTAACTCCGCTATCGTTTACTGTCTGACTGATTAATTTATCTCTTTGGAATCCAAATTTATACCAAAAATTGTGAACGAAGTAATTTTTTTTCGAAAAACAAACAAGCACTTAACAGATTAAAAAAAAATAATTTTTTATTTTTATTTCAAATCGTAGGTTTTATTATATTAATTATAATTCGTAAAAAAATATGGCTTTACTGAATTAAACTTTATTTTGAATATCGTTGAAAAATTTTATTTAAAAAAATTTAAATTTTTTGAAGTTAAATTCGATAAAAGTTAGTTGAATTTCATTTCCTATTTGCTGGAGATTAGGACGAGAAATCCTTAATAGTTCTTGAATTATATCTGAAAAACTAAGCAAACAAATTTCATGGAGGGAAAAAATATTAAACATACAGAAATGTTTGTTATAAACTACACAGAAAAAAATAAAAACTCATTTCAATTACGGAATTCGCTACTTCAAGTTATTTTTTTATAGATTATCAGCTACTGAAAAAAATTGTTTTATCAAGTACAAAAGTTGTCGGGTCGTTCATTAAATGCTTTCCAACAAATTTTGTAATCGACTTAATTAAGAAGTTAATTAATATTTTCAATTTTTTTCAATTATACTTTTAATCTAATTGATTAATAAGTTGATTGATATTTTTAAAAATTTTCAATTAATTTTTTAATGGATCTAATTAAAATTTTAATTGAAAATTTGCAAATTTTCGCAATTAACTTTTTAATCAAGTCGATTAAAAAGTTAATTGACATATGTTAAAATTTTCCAATTAAATGTTATTTAACAGGATTAAAAAAATATTTGATGTTTTTAAATTTCCTTCAATAATTTATTTAATTAACTTAAATAAACAATTAATTGAAATATAATAAATTTGAACAGAAATTTTATTCCTGAAAATTATGTATACAAATTTGAAGAAAACTACTATTTATTTGTTTTATTAAAATTTTATTATTATTAATAATTAATAAAAAATAAAATAAAAATTAAGTTTTAACATTAATGATGAACAATTTTTAATATAAAAAAAAAAAACATTAACAAAAATTACATTAATTTTACGTTATAAGCAAAATAAAAGATACAAAAACAGTTTACAAAATTACTTATTTAAGTTTAGAATTTCATTTCTCATTGTAGCCACTATAGCATATTTGTTTTTTGTTGGAATTTCATAAAAAAAGTCTTGTAAAAAATTATAAAATATATCCGACTCCTCGGGATATTTTAAATTAAAAACGAAAAAAATTTTAAATAATATATCTATAGCATTCAATATAGTGAGAAATGGATATTGTATATCATCAAAAAAAATGGATATGGACTTTATATCGGTTATATCACCAATTACTAATAACATTGGCTGTATACACCGACTTTGTAATTTTAAAAGTTTTATTTTAGCATCTAATTCTTTCTGAGAGTCAGCAATAATGGCAAATGATTGTTGTTAATCAATTATGGAATGTTTTTTTCTTTCTTTCGCACCGGTGTCGTCTGAAGCAACTTTTTGCTGTGGCGGAAAAAGGTAATGCAAATACCAAAAAATTGCAAACGTTTTAGATTCTGAAAAAAAAAAAAATATGTATATTAGAACTATTTTATAACCAAACACTATTTTATAATTACCTGTATTTGCAGACAACTCGGTTTGCTTCAGCTTTTTTTAAAATAAAAGCAGAAGATATTTTGGTATTTAGTATGGTAAGCAATTTATTATCAAATAAAGACCATTCTGCCTTCATATCTTTCGCCATAGAAAATTTGATTATGAAGTCTATTTCAATCTGAAATAAATATAAAAAAAATTTTCAAATATATTTCGCTAATGTTTAAAAAACTTGTTGCATACCAACTGGGAG
The DNA here is from genome assembly GCA_963682025.1 of Cordilura impudica. Classification (NCBI taxonomy): domain Eukaryota; kingdom Metazoa; phylum Arthropoda; class Insecta; order Diptera; family Scathophagidae; genus Cordilura; species Cordilura impudica. The sequence goes on from OY821519.1 coordinate 6,236,761, forward strand.
CCATTAGCCTTTTTATATTCAGGCCACAGCTCTAAAATATCCTTTGTAGATTTTGACTCCAGTATTTGTTGAAAGCGATATTGAGCACATCTTCTCCAGTATATGTCGAATTCTTCAGCTGTTATTTTTTCACTTCGTAAATACTCCATAAAATGTGTAATTCTCAAGTTCTTCTATAATAAAAAAATAAAAAATTTTAAAATAACTCTAGCAAAAACGTGTTTATATGTATATTTTTTGTTGTTTAATTTTTAAAAAATTAAGCTTATACCTATAGTAAAAATTGTTGAGTTTTCTATTATAAAAAGTTCATGAAATAAGATTTTGTTTATACGTCTTATTTGATGGTCTTTTATTAAAAACCTATTTTATAACAACAATTTTGGCTTATAGAAAAAGATGATTTTTCTATAATAAAATGTAAATATCATGAAATGCAAATTTTCTTACCGTATGTGGAAGAATTAGCGAGAGATACTTCAGTTGAGTCTTTTTCTTTCAAAATATCTTTATGCAACCGTTTTAAATTGGAAATTTTGTTGTAAATTTTGCCTCTTTTTCCGCAGCGATAAAATTCCTTTTTGGAGGAAAAGAGTAGTTTATACATGAATTCATGAAAAACATTAATATTAAATCATTACTTACCTCTTTCTCTCGTGGAAAAATTGAGCATATTTCTTTTTCCAGCTCTGAGCACTGCGAAAGTGTGCACTCCAAATCATGTTCAATGAGGTAATTTGCAGTTGTGTGTACAAGTAAATTTCTTTGCTCTTCATGAATAGCATTATATTGAGCAAAGTATTTTAAAATCATTTTGCCGCCTTTGGTATCCTCTAACATAAAATGTACAGAACACATTTTTTGCTTCTTGTTTGTGGAAAAGACATCCAGATAGTTCGGATTCATTTCCACCATTGTTTAAATTTATTTTCCATTTTTCGAGATTGGACTCAAACAGAGCTTCGTCTGCAACATTCAAATTATAGAATAGTTTTCTTATATGGTGAGGCTTTAAAAGTTTTAAAACATCTACGGTAATACGTTGTTCTAGAAGAAAAAATATTATATAAATGATGCATTTGTACAATAAAAAATATAGATTTAACTTACCATGAAATACGTTGTATAAATGAGAAAGTTGCCATGTGTTTAGTAGGTTACTGAGGTCCATATCCAAAAAATTATCCATTTTTGTTTATTGTCGTAAAATAGAGTTGCAGGTGCTAATGTATTTTGTATATTTTGTTTAAAATTTAATAAATGCTGCTGTAAAATTCTTTCAGCTTAACAAAGGATTTTCCATCAGATAAGTAAATAATTTCCACAGGTGGGCCAACTATATCGGTCAAATTGAGAATAATATATTCATTTGAAATTTTTCCGCATTCAAAAGCAGCATAGTGGTTACTGAAAGTTTTAGAAATTTCTTTACAACAAAGAAAAATTTGATTGCTTTCGGCTTTAACAATTAGAGAAATGTTATATAAGCTAAAATCTCTTGAAAATTTTGCAACAAAATGTTGTGTACTATATCTGTATCCCCATATCTCAGCCTCTAAGTACGTTGAGAATGACTTGCATGGAATTTTTAAGCGGTTACTAATTAAAGTTTTGATATTTTTATCAAATTGTGGCTTCTTTAACACAAATTATTCATTTCTTTTATTTTCAAGTAAAAAATTTGCAAATGCCATTTGCTGTTTATAGGAAAAACTTATAGGTATATTTTTCCTAGATGTGATGACATGAGAATAAATTTTAAATTGCTTGTGCTTACCCTCATACCTAAAACTCTTCGTGTGGAATTTTTGATGGCAGTTTTCAAAAGTGCATTCATATACTATCCCTGGACATTTAACACAATGCGCTTTTATATGTTGGAAATATATTGGAAGGCAATCAAATTTTTCTTCACATGAAAAACATTTAATTATTTGCACCATTTTACCGTTTTACCACTGAGCAAACGCACACAATTAATATGTATAAACAAACTTCTCGTTTAAATAGCTTTATCTTGCGCAGACTCGTCCGAAAATTGTATACAACACAAAATTACCGATCACTTTTTAACAACACTTTTTGAGTTTAATGTTTTAAAGTTATTTATCTTAACTTTTATTTATTTAATAACTTTTTTATTAACTTATTGTGAAAAAGAAAATCGCAACAACCGTTAACGTTTGTTTAGCATACGAATGAGAAATGACTAAAATGTGTATTAATAGCAATGTTGCCATCAGTGCAAAAAATATAGAAATTACACAAAATTATCTCTATACAAAAAAAAATATTTCTTATTTAATTAAAAGAAATTTTTGTACATATTTCATATATGTATAGTATATCTCAATTTTTAAGATATTTTTTATATATAGTAAAACTAATTCAATTTTGGAGTTTACGCCATCAAATTGAAAACCCTAACATTTGAGAAATTTTTAAGAAAAATATTTTTAGACCCTTTGACGTTTTTCAAGTAGAAAAAATAAAAGATTCTAAGTAATTTTTTCTATGGACAAAATCTCTTCATATTTTCGAAGATTTTCAGCAATACAAACTATTTATCAAATGTTATTAATTTTATAAAATTTTGTGTAAATATTGTTGAATAGTAAAACGTAAAGTGTAAAAGTGACGGCTATCAAGGCAAAAATTTGAAAAAATAGTATTCGCAAATGCAAAGCGAAAAATAGGGAAAAATTAACTTTCATTATTACACAATGATATCCAAAAATTAACCAACACATTTTTCATTGCCCAATTTTTGAAAAATTATCCAAAAAGCGGCAACACTGATTCATATTTGTTTTTCTGCTGCTATATCTATTCTACTCTGCTATATTATTTTTCTGTGTTATGCTTTAACTATTCTTCTCTGCTTGAGTGTTGTATACAATCACAAAAATAACAAGTAAGAAAATTATAGTCGGTCTAGACCGACTATACGATACCCTATACCATGCGGTTAGAAACCCTATCTCTTAGGCCCAACTAACTGGACATTGAAAATAAGCAAAAACTAAATTTGAGTGGGATTTTTATTAATTTTTTTGGCTGCAGATATGAAAAAGTTCATATCGGATGCTGTATCTATAAAGGTACTAGGTCCAAAAATGGACCGATCCTGATCATGTTTGGTAAAGTCTCTTGTATTTTGCAAAAATATATACAAACAAAATTTGAGAAGAATCAGTGCAATATTTTTGTTTTTTAATAGATTTAAGTGAAGATCGGGAAGCAGCTCTATATGGGATCAAAGGGCTCATTTTTGGACTACTCATTAGTGGATGTAATGAACGCATACAAACCCAATTTGAGTAAGATATATATGACAATTTGGATCTTATGGCAATTTATGTCGATTTCGTATGGGTAATTTGTATGGGGGCTAGGTCTGAACATGGACCGATTCTCACCAATTTCAATAGCGTTCATCCCATGGCCGATAAAAGCTTATATACCAAATTTCATCAAAATATATTCATATTTGCGACCTGCAGTTTGATTAAAAGCTTTACATGGACACACAGACGGACGGACGGACGGACGGACGGACGGACATTGTTAAATCAACTCAGAAAGTGATTCTGATTCGATCGGTATAATTAAAGATGGGTCTAGGTCAAATATTTTTGGTTGTTACAAACAGCAGCACAAAGTCATTATACCCAAACCACATAGTGGTATAGGGTATAAAAACGCACGTGTAATTATGTTAGGTGTTAAGCATTTGTATATACATTTTTACAGAGAGATTAAGAAATTGATATATTTAATGGTTATAATAATATTAACAATTTTTAAAAGCATCCTCATTAATTACATGTAAATTTTAAGCTAAATAAATATATTATAAATAAAATGCGTTTATTATAATAAGGAGTGTTGATACCATTGTCATTCGAAGCGTATAAATACATTAAAAAAAATTTGTGTTTTTAAGAAAGCTGTTATTTTGAGTAAACTATTAATCGAGTGAAATAAAAAGTAATTGGTTGCAACTTTTTTTTTTAAGTATTGTTTTTAATTGTTAATTTTATGGCGATATTTTTTTCTGTGTACGGTACTAATTTTCGTTTTTTTATTTCTTATTTAGTTTATTGGTAAATATTAGAGGCAAAAGTTAAAATTCATTCTTATTTCACTGAAGTGATATTAAATTTATTGTTATAAAATTTTAAATTATATCTTTTAATTCTCAAGATACTAAACATTGCAATGGAAAATCCATTTTGTTTTATAAATATTTGTATGTATGTCTGTTTCTTTTTTGGAAAGAAATATGCATGATATGGCAAATATTTTTGTACAAACTTCCATTCCATATGAGGCTTAAAAATACGTTAAAAAACATAAATAAAAATCCACAATATAGGACTGAAATATCTAAGGCATTGTACTGCTATAAAAGGACTTCTTATAAGAAAGATGCAGAAAAAAAAGAAAACCATCTAACATTCTTCGAAATCTTAAAATCATACGAGTACAACCGGTGTAGTTTCTATTGAAGAATACAACAATGTTACCCCGAGCATATAATATTTTACGTGGTTTTTTCAACGAAAATATTTTTCACAATTTCCTAAATATTTGCTACAGCAACGAATGTACGAGGGCAGTCCCAGAATAACCCGACCCAATAAAGAACACACAACAAATTTGGGAATATTTTTTTTATTTCTCTACACAATCTCCTTTTGGCCCAATACACTGTTCCCTGTGATATTCGATAGCCTTGATGTCCTGTTTATAGTAAAATTCTCTAGTTCTTTAAAGTGGCAATCAACCACAGTTTCACCTCTTCACTGTTGGCAGATCTGTTACAACCGAGCCATTTTTCAAGATTGGAAATAGATAAAATTCTGAGGGAGTTAAATCGTGTGAATAATGTGCGTGATAGGAGGTCATTGAGAATAATAAGGAAAAGTGAAGTAGAATGTACAGATCTTTGCAGTACCCCTGGGTTGAACTGAAACTCGTATAATATTGTTTCAATACCAGTGCTGATATGCCACCCGGTCCCGGAGACTTGTTTACACTGAGCTCAGTACGATCCCGAAAGAATACCTTGGACATGTTAGGAGGTACTATTTCGATTTCGGGCAGTGATTGATGAATAAAAGGTCAATGAATATAAGGTTCAGTCACTGAATATAAGAGTTGGAATTAAATAACTAGCAATAACCCTTACTCTTTTAACGAATGACCAGAAGGTCCCTAGAAGCAGAAATAACTTTAGTTCTAACACACTGTTCGTGGAAAAACTTTTTGCGTCTAAGTACTTTAGCACATTGAGGTATCGCCTGTTTCCATAGTAGATAAACTTTGAATTTTTATTCCCACGCCACATATTGACCACTTCCTTCCTGGATTTGACTGCATTTTTGCACGTCTGGTTAAACCAACAACATAAGTGTTATAAGGTTGCCACCTTTCAACAAAGTATATTTTTTAAACTTCTGCCGCCATCTTTATACAAGGTCGAGTTGTACGGGGACCACCGTCGTATGTTAATGTGCTTGCCTGTCTTTCAATATGTCTGCCAATAGTGTGCATATCGTTTACTTAACATGTTATGACATGTGATTATTGTTTACTATTGAAATAATTTACGTAAAAGATGAGCTTAACCCATTAGTGCAGAGAGTCCCTTATAAGGGACGCTCGAATTTTCTACTTTAGCACTTTCAAAAATTTTAATTTTTAAATATCAAGTAGGCTATGCCGTTACAGGCATTTCAACGAAAAAACAAAAATCTTGAGCTGGGTAAAAAAAATTGGAATATATTAAATATTATGTAAATATTTGTTATGTTTTGTGTGTTGCTATTTGTAAATAAGTGTAATGATTCAATTGATGCAAAAAATTATGACAAAACAAGTAAGAAAATTATAGTCGGTCTAGACCGACTATACGATACCCTATACCATGCGTTTAGAAACCCTATCTCTTAGGCCCAACTAACTGGACATTGAAAATAAGCAAAAACCAAATTTGAGTGGGATTTTTATTAATTTTTTTGGCTGCAGATATGAAAAAGTTCATATCGGATGCTATATCTATAAAGGGACCAGGTCCTAAAATGGACCGATCCTGATCATGTTTGGTAAAGTCTCTTGTATTTTGCAAAAATATGTAGAAACAAAATTTGAGAAGAATCAGTGCAATATTTTTGTTTTTTAATAGATTTAAGTGAAGATCGGGAAGCAGCTCCATATGGGACCAAAGGGATCATTTTTGGACTACTCATTAGTGGATGTAATGAACGCATACAAACCGAATTTGAGTAAGATCTATATGACAATTTGGATCTTATGGAAATTTATGTCGATTTCATATGGGTAATTTGTATGGGGGCTAGGTCTGAACATGGACCGATTCTCACCAATTTCAACAGCGTTCATCCCATGGCCGATAAAAGATCAAATACCAAATTTCATCAAAATATATTCATATTTGCGACCTGCAGTTTGATTACAAGCTTTACATGGACACACAGACGGACGGACGGACGGACGGACGGACGGACGGACGGACGGACGGACGGACGGACGGACGGACGGACGGACGGACATTGTTAAATCAACTCAGAAAGTGATTCTGATTCGATCGGTATAATTAAAGATGGGTCTAGGTCAAATATTTTTGGTTGTTACAAACAGCAGCACAAAGTCATTATACCCAAACCACATAGTGGTATAGGGTATAATGATATGACACGTGCAGATAGTAACTTTGAATGCAACGTCCCCTAAAAGGGACACTGCGTCCGTAGTTCAATTGTGATGCGATGACTGAGTGAATATTTTGAATGGGATGACAGTGACGATGAACCCCTAGAGAAATTAATGTGCATCTCCAGTGGATCATACATACAGACAAATACGAGTCCAAATTGTTGGCGAAAAGTTGAGCCATTATATGAAATACGGAATGTACAATAATTCCAGCAAGTGCTGAGGCTCAGTTATGCACAACTCCAACAGAATGTTTTGAATTATTTTTTTCCGAGTATATTTTAAGACATTTTGTGGAGCAAAAAAACTTGTATGGACTCGAAAAGAATAAAAATTTACAAGTAACATTGGACTTAACTTATATTTAGAAGGTATGCTCATATCTGGATACGCCAAGTATCCAAATAAAAGATTGTATTGGTCACAAAAACCTGCTCTGTAATAGCATGAGAAGGAAGAGGTTTGAACAAATATTAAATAACTTCCATTTGAATGACAACCTCCAAATCAATGATATGGATCGCTGCAAAATTAGACCTCTAATAAATCACCTAAATTCATCATACCTGCGACACGGTGGGATTGATGAAAATTTGTCAATCGATGAAAGTATGATCCCGTATTATGGCAAACATTATGCCAAGCATTATATTCGCGGGAAACCAATCCGATTTGGTTTTAAAAACTGGGCGTTAAATTCAGAATTAATGATCCAATTTGATATATATATGGGAAAACCTGCCGAGTCTGCTCCCAAAGGATTTGGTGTTGGTGGTGATAAAGTGCTTGACATCCCGTCAAAAGCTAATGTTCCATTTAACGAAGGATTCAAGGTAATATAACCAAAGTATTCCCATTTTAAACACACAACTAATTTTATCTATTTCAGGTATTCATAAACAAATACTTTACATCCGTTAAATTACTGCGACACTTATCATCCATCGGAATATGTAGTCCAGGAACGAGAAGGGCGAACAGAAAAATGCCCTCCTCGCTCAATCCCGGTAATGAAAAAAGAAGAAAGGGGTTCTGTAGATCATAGATTTACAAATACTGGAAACATATTGCTCACACGATGGAGGGATAACAATGTTGTCACAATAGCAACAAATTTTGATGTCAATGAAATAGGATCGTTAAAGGACGGGGTGCTGTAAGCATTTCCCAACCAAAAGTGTTTCATCGATATAATATGGGCATGGGAGGCGTTGATAAGTTGGATCAATTAGTTGCAGTCTACCGCTCGCGAGTAAGACAAAGGAAGTGGTGGTGGCCAATATTTGCATATCTTCTCGATGCCTCAGTTGTTAATGCATGACTGCTGATGAAGAAGTTACACCCCAGTGATCCGACATGTGCGTCTCATGTTAGTTTTCGCCGAAATCTTGCTACATCCTAACTTGAAACGTATGGTACCCCATCTATAAAAGGTTCGCGCACTAACAATATGACGACAGATACAAGATATGATGGCAGAAAACACCTCATTGAATACTCTAAAACTAATAAACGATGTGGGCATTGCAGAAAAAAACAGACTTTATTTGCAACAGATGTGAAAAGAATGCTTTAAAAGTTATCATACGCCTAGTGTATCTACTGCGCAGACTCCCTTATAAGGGACGGTCCATTATTCCAAAACTATTAGCTTTTGTGAATAAAATGTGTTTAAAACAAATTAATCAGGTCATTTTTTATTAATAATTGGTGAAAATTATTTAAGAAAAGTGGCCAGGGAACTTCGTCCACTAATGGGTTAAATGTAAAATTTGTTAGCGATAATTATAGTTATTTAAAAGCAGTGCAAATCCATCTCAAAGGAGCCAGTAGTAATCTCACCCAATTTCTATGTTTCGTTAGGTTTTATTTGATATGAAAATACAAATCTTTGTTGAAGTAATATGTAAATTATTTTATACTAGCTGTTTTTACCCGGTCTTGCCTGGAATTCAAAGGCCTTTGACTTGAAAAATGGTTCACTACGCTTAGCAGGCGCTGAGTACTTAGTGCCCAATGAACAAATTCCCCAAAAAGGAGATGAACTTTCTCACCAAAAATTTGTATGAGATTGGGGAATTAATTCATGATGAAGAAATTCTCCAATGTTTACGTTTTTTAGAGAGTAAATTCATTTCTTATTTCAATTTAAAATTCTTTGATTTTTTAATTTAGAAGATTTTTTTATTAGACGCTTCAGCAAAAATGCTCAAATGCAAGCTGTGAAACCGCTTTAACTTTTTTAAAGTTTATTTAGTTTGTAAACCTGAAATATAACGGAATCGTTTGCAAATTAAAGGAACCAGAACTTTTAAAAATTGAATTACTTCATTCAATAAGTGATCATCATTGAGCAGAGGCGTCAAATTCATAGAACTTTCAAAAATGAAAGGTTGCTTTAAGCAACTGCTTATAGTATATGTATAGTATTTATTGCACATATATACGTAGATAAAATTTTTCGTAAGACTTCTTACTGAGCAGTGCTCAACGAGCTAGTCCCATCCGCGTCCGCACGTTTGGCAGCTACACCCGTGCTGCCGCGCAGTTGTCAACTTATTTTAATTGCCAAATTATATTTTTCAGATCATTCCGTCCGCGTCCACGCGCTACTTCCGCGCGCCACTTCCGCGCGCTGCTTGTGCGTACCGAAATGATGCAATTGAAAACAATACAGATTTTAAATACGTTTATTTCAGGACAGATATTGAGAGCACTATGGGGAATGTGTTCATTTCTTTTGGGTACCGTTTTTTAAAAATTTGGGGAATTTGTTCATAGTGAAGTTTTTCCCCAATTTTTCGGGGAATAAGTTAATTTTTTTGGGGATTTGCTCATTGGGGAATAAAAACTCAGCGCCTGCTTACCATTACAACTAGCTTTGTTTATGCATGGACTATTTGGAGTGTATGATGTCTAAAAGTTACGAATTTTAGTTATTCTAGAGCTTTGGGATATACAACATTTCTGGTTTTTCCCTCTGCTGCATATACGAAAAGATTGTGCTGGCTCCCAACTCTGGAGTAATCGGCATATAATTGTCTGTGAAAAAACATGGAGATTCTAAGTTGATACCTGCTACCGTAAGAGATTATTCTCTTATGTACATTATGTTAGGAAAAACTTTTTGTACCTCTCTTGCAATGAAGGAACCAAATTACAAAAGCTTTCTGGTACGGATATGACAGTCATTGCAGGATGTTCACATTCACTGGGCTGAGCTTGTCTTATGCGTTGGGCCTGAAGACGTTGTTGAGTCGTTCCGGGAATTTCACATTCTCTCGGCTCAGCTTGTCTTAGCCGCTGGATTTCTAGACGCACTTGAGTAGATTCGGGCATTTCCGCTTCTCTTAACAGAGCTTGTCTTGATCTTTGGGCTTCAAGACGTTATTGAGTTTGCTCAGGTGTTTCAGCATTTCTCGACTCAGATTGTCTAACTCGCTGAGACTCGATAGAATTTGGGTCTTATCGGATTATCTAGAGTTCAGTTTAGTCTAGTACGGCCAATATGGTATGCTTTCATGAACAAGCCACAATTGCAAATTATTCTTTTTACAGCTTTACAACTCACTTATACAGTGAAAAGGATGAAATAAAAATATTTGTAATAATTTGCTTTCCAATGTAGTTAAAGAGGCGAGATGGAAATAATTGTATGAATTAACCCCATCGGAGTAATCCTACAGTAGTAGTCAACCTGCATCTGTTCAACCATGAAAAACATCTGCACTAATTTTCGAGTGTTACAACTCTTAGTAAAAAAGGCACGACGGGAATATTTTTATTATGTTGACTTACAATATTTATTTCATAATGGTGTTAACTCAAGAGTAGTAAGTAAGGAGATTTATGCACAAAGTTTTAGGGAAGCCCAATGAATAAATTGTGTTAACAAACACCAAAAGCGTGTATAGAAAATTTAAAAAAAGATAAAAATATATGAAGACCTTGCCTAGGATATGACAATAATGTGGAGCTAATTCGAGCGAAACCCGTAAAAAATTTTAAAAAGTGGGCGCAAAAGTAAGTGTGGCTGGTAAGAAACATATGACTGCCTTTTCTGGGGTATAGAGATCGTGTATACCAATTTTCAGAGATTCGTTGAAAAGTTAGAAGTTGTGTAGTAAACAAATATACCAAAAGAACAGAAAGAGAATTGTATATAAAAAGTGGGTGTAAAAATAGGCGTGGCCCACAATAGGCATATAATGTCTTTACCTAGATCGTGTGTACCCAATTTTAGAGATATCCGTTAACAAATAAAAATTTCTATAGTGAACAAATATACGAAAAATGAAAAGGAATTTTATATTAAAAAGTGGGCGCAGAAGTAGGCGTGGCCGGTAAGAAGCATGGGGGACCTTCCACGGAGTACAGAGATTATATGTACCAAATTTCAGAGAAATTTGTTAACAAATAAAAATGTGTATAGCGACCAAATATACCAAAAAATAAAAAATTAATTGTCTATAAAAAGTGGGCGTAAAAATAGGCGTGGCCTGAAAGGAGCATATGGCGACCTTTCCTGGGGGTACAGATATCGTATGTATCAAATTTTAGAGAAATCCGTTGAAAAGTTCAAATTCTATAGTGGTCAAACAAACAAACAAAATGAATTTTATATATCGCACCTCTACCTCTAAAGTGAGTCAACTCAAAATTTACAAATTTTCAGTAGAGGCAAAAAACGCTTTTTTTTAAATATTTACTATAAAATTTTAAAACGGTTGTAAAGAATTGCGAATAATAAGTATACAACAGTAGTTGTTTTTGCGATTTTGTCAGTGATCATCAAAAATAAAAAGTTTTTTGGGTGCAACTCAATATATATCTTTTTAGTGCATTCTAAAGAAGCTACTCTTAGAACACAAAGAGGGTTACAACTAAATTTTTTTATGCGGAAGACTAGAAAAATCGATGCAATATTTCTACAGTGGATAGATATGACCACTGTGTATCGATTTCTTGCAAAAAGCGAAAATTTGTGTGCGATATGTAGATATGTAGATTAGTACTAAATTTTTGATTCCATTTCGCTTTAAACGATGTTGCCGATTTCTGATCAAATAAATTTTCAAATAAGTTTCATTATGAATTGAAATGGATTGAAATAAAATTAAAAATTTTTTATTTTCAAAAATGTAACCGACATTTATTCGTTGTGGGGGAGGGGGGGGGAGCTGAAGTTCAATTCCGCCAGAAATCGCACAACTAGCATTCTCGCATATATTTATACAGATTTCTCTAAGTTAATGTGAGTCTTATTTGTATGTTCAGGTTTCGGTATAATACAGAATATCAAATAGTTCCCCTTTCTTTCTTGTTTCCTTTTTGTTTTATTTAAAAAAAAAAAAACAGTTTTATTTTAATTAGCTTCCTTTATTGTACAAAAATAAATATTCTCAATACGAACATTCACCCTGCAGTAAATTTCTTTCCACACGTAACAAAATCGTTTATTTATTATTTCGACACAAAAAAAGGTTTTAAATATTTCATTAACGTAACATTAACCTAATGAAATTTTTATCTTTCCCAACATCATACACGCACTACAGGGAAAAGTTGTAGAATATAGAATATGTATGCAGACACATCTTTAATTTTAAACAATCATAACATGAAAATGTAGTTTGACCCTATTTTTCTTAAAAATTTTAAATCATTTTTTATTTAAAATTTAAGATAAATAAATTTAACAAATATTTAGCAAATTTGTATTTCGCAAAAACAAAAAAAAAAAAAAATCATTAAAAAAGCTGCAATTTTAGCTAATTATTTTTAATATGTATGCCCTATAATATACACATAGACCCATTTATACCCTATAATATACACATAGACGATCGACTCGGAATCACTTTCTGAGTCGATTTAACGATGTCCGTCCGTCCGTCCGTCTGTGTATCCATGTAAACCTTGTAATCAAACTACAGATCGCAAATATGAATATAACTATTCATGATCAAAATTTGGTATATAAGCTTTTAGCGGCCATGGGATGAACGTTGTTGAAATTGGTGAAATTCGGTCTATGTCATAAGATCCAAATTATCATATAGATCTCAGTCAAATTGGGTCTGTATGTGTTTATTACATCCACTAATCAGTAGTCTAAAAATAATCCCTATTAGGCAATTCTTAGTCATAGGCCCCATATAGAGCTGCTTCCCGATCTCCACTTAAATCTATCAAAAAACACAAAATCTTGCACAGATTTTTCTCAAATTTGGTTTGTATATATTTTTTGAAAATACAAGTTGCTTTACAAAATATGGTCAGGATTGGTCCATTTTTCGTCCTAGTTCCCATATAAATATAGCAGCCGATATGAAATTTTTCATATCTGCAGCCAAAAAAATTGATAAAAATGCCACTCGAATTTTCCTTATGCTTATTTTCTATATCCAATTAGTTGCACCTAAGAGATAGGGTCTCTAAACGCATGGTATAGGATATCGTATAGTCGGTCTATACCGACTATAATTTTCATAATTGTTTTTTTTTAAATATCGATGAATATTTTCATACCCTATACCACTATGTGGTTTGGGTATAATGACTTTGTGCAGCTGTTTGTAACTACCAAAAAGATTTCACCACGACTCATCTTTTATTATAACGATCGACTCAGAATCGCTTTCTGAGTCAATTTGGCGATGTCCGTCCATCTGTCCGTCAGTCTGTGTATCCAAATATGAATATATTTTGATGAAATTTAGCATATAAGCCTTTATCGGCCATAGCATGAACGCAGTTGAAATTGGTGAGAATCGGTCCATGTTCAGACCTAGTCCCTTTACAAATGGCCCCTATAAAATCGACATAAATTGCCATAAGATCCAAATTGTCATACAGATCTCAGTCAAATTGGGTTTGTATGTGTTTATTAGATTCATTAATCAGTAGTCCAAAAATAATCGCTTTAGGACAATTCTTAGTCATAGGCCCCATATAGAGTTGATTCCCGATCTTTACTTAAAGCCATCAAAAAACATAAAATATTGCACAGATTTTTCTCAAATTTGGTTGTATATATTTTTTCAAAATATAAGTGACTTTCCCAAATATGGTTGTTTCGGTCCATTTTTCTACCTTGTCCCTATATATGTATGGCACCCGATATGAACTATTTCATATCTGCAACTAAAAAAATTTATAACAATGGCACTCAAATTTGGTTTATGTTTATTTTCTATATCAAATTATTTGGACCTAAACGCATGGTATAAGATATCGTATAGTCGGTCTAGACCGACTATAATTTTCTTACTTGTTCTATATGAAGTTGATTTTTTTATTTTTAGCTTTGGATTAACTCTATAGGTTTTGCTTATTCTAAAATACTAAAGAGAGCAGGATAATTTTATGTGTATGACTTGAAGAAATAAATATCTTTAGTTATTGAAAAAAAGTTCAAAACACACATTTTTTCAAAAGTTCCATTTCTTTATTTGAAATTTTTTCTGCTTTTTGCAAAATAAATCTTCTTTTAAGTTTGAACTGTGGAATGCAAACTTGCGCAACGCGTTTATAAAATGCTAAATAATATTGTGCAACTATTTAGAATGCATTTTCTATTTCGTTTTAAATTCAATATAATTCATTGAAAAATTTGCCAGCCGTATTTGCTATTGACACATGACTGACAAGCAATGCAATTACTTTTGATGGCCATTGTTGTTAAATATCCATTAAACTTTGATTTTTTTTCTCATTTATTTATTTATTTTTTCCATTTTTTAGGAAACAACAAAAGTTTTTTGTTGGACCTTTTATGCGCAAATAATTTTCTTCATTAAACTGCTTCCATTAAACTTAATTAAAAATTCTATACACAGCGTGCAAATTATGGTACATTTTAAATTAAACGAGTCATGTATTACATTGAATCAAATATTTTAGTGGCTGCTCATAAGGTCAGTCTGCCTTCGTGTTAATTGTTGTCCTTTAAACGAATTATAGTCCAGTCTATTATAATGTTTGCTTATTTGATTATTTTACTTTTGCTGCTACTTTTATATATTGTTTGAATATTTAATAGATTTTTTTCTTTATTTAAGTATATTTTGGTATTCCAAAGGGAAAAATTTAATTTTTTTGCCATTGACACTAAAAGTGTTTTATGTGCGATACCATATTTCCTAGAAGTTAAATTTATTAGGTCTTGATACTTATGTTCAGGCATTTGTGTTATATTCTTATTTGAAATTCTTTATAATATTAACTAAATATTCATAATTTTGCTGTCCAACTCTAGATATATGCTAAGGTGGTGTTATTAAAAACATATTTTTAGCTCGAATTTTGTTACCGTATTACCTATTTAGTGGCAATCCAATTATCCGGACTGCGTTTTATAATTCGACATGTATTTTATAATTCATCTATTTTCTTAAAGCAATAATTAGATTTTTTACTGTTATTTCATTGTCGTTTTATTTAGTATTGTGGAAGAAGTCTTAAGTAGAGTAAGCACGTAAAACCGCACAATTTATATAAAGATTATATTGGAAAATTAATACGTAACACAAATTAACAGAGCACTTAAGCTAAGTTGATTACAAATGAATTGCTTGTTTCAAAAAATTACTGAACAAGTAAGAGTGTTGTTAAACTTAATACCAAATTATTTCAGCAAATTCTTTGGTTTGATCTGGATTTTCGTTTATTCCAAGAGTTGGTATATAGAAAGATCGTTTTCGTGTTTTCTATTATTTCGGATAAAAGAAAACACGTTTCGGTGTTTGCTTTTTGGTTGCATGATATATTCATGCGCTTCCGGTTATATGACCTAAATAGTTAATTAATTTAGTTTAAGTTTTTGCAAATTAAATAGCTTGCACTAACCTCCATTACGAAGGTAATTGTTGTGTAGGGTGGCTATGCGCATTAAATCGTGCTAATTTGAGATGGCTGTATGGTAGGGCGGGTCGATTTAAAAATCGCCCAAGTGACAAGGAAAATCGTATTCTAGGAATCAAAATAAGATACTTTGCCCGAGGAACTATACCTCTAAAACGAATTCTGATGTCCCGACTTTTGACCTGTCTGTCTATCTGCAATTCTGTATTTATGTCAAGAGTAATGCTTTAGTAATTATAAACAATTTTTAAAAATTATATGTAATCGCAATCGGATATTTTTTAGGTAAAGCAGAATAATAATTTTATATATCTATGTAGAACTGTTTTGAAAGCAAAAAAAAAAAACATGAAGTTAATATGCCAAACTTATGATCATATTTGTAAAATTATAATGGAAACAAGTATGAAATAAAAGACCAGCCCTGCGTATTCTCTTAACATTGCACATAGGGCCAGATTCAATATTTTTTTGGCATAAAGTCGTAAATTTTTGTAAAATATATTTTGAATTTAACTGAATATTTTGAAAGGGCATACATTGGGTACATCGAATTCGCAAATAAAAACATTTCAGTGGCAATGCTGCATTTTTTCAGCGCTAACAAAGTCAGCTGTCTGGTTAGCTGTTTGTTTTGTCAAAATTGGTGGGAGTCTTTTACTCAGCTTTGCGCTTTTGCAGTAGCAACACCAGGTATCCAAATCTTTTTTTGGCAAAATGGAAAATAAAGGTCAAGGTATGCCAAATATAATTGTTATTAAATGTTTTCGAATTATGAGTTATATTTTTAGTTGTGGATTGTCTTTGATATGTCTTATTTTAGAAAAAATCTAACCGAAGTATCGTGTATCGTGTATCGTGGAGTAAAAAACTAATTTCTGCCAATTTGTGCCAAAAAGTAATTATGCAAATGTTTACTCTAAACTGTGTTTTTAAACCTGTTGCTAACATTTTTTTGCCCATTTTTGCCTATTCGCGCATATTTTGCATTTTAAGCCAAGTTTGAGGTAAGCCATTCTGCCCTACTGGATGTGTGGATCAACGAAAACCAAAATGAAAAAGCGTTATTTGACTGGATTGTTGATAAATTTCATTTAAATGATGTATCAGTTGACTTAAAGGCCGAAATCACTAAGAAAATAAGGAGTTTTCACCTTTATATTCTGAGAAATCTACCTAAATGTAGTCGTACAATTACGACATTTAAAAGGAAACATTCCAGTTGGCTTTTGTCAAGCATGACTGTTGTCGTGGAGAAAATCAACGACCAAGTTTATTCAGAAAATGGGACGACCACGACTATCTTACAGTGATGCAGGATCACGGCTAAAAAGAAAAATGGCAAAGGAACTGGCAGATAATGAAGAAAATAATACAAGTCTCCTTGTTCATGCAGCATCAGTTTCAGCGAAAAAGGCCAAATTAATGAGCTATACTGCGTTTGTATTAAAGAATACTCTTTCTACTTCTAGTTCATCAAGTGAGATTAGAAAGAAACTGTCATTCTCGGAGCCGGTACCACTTACACCAAGTCAAGCTCTGGCATTTTTGATCGACAACTCCGTCACTAAAGCGCAATACAACAGTATGAGAGCTTTAAATAAATCACAATTTTCCAACATTTATCCATGCTATAATAAATTAAGAGAAGCCAAATTGGAATGCAGGCCTGCGGGAGTCAATGTGACGGAAACAAGAGCCGAAGTATCTCTCCAAAATTTACTTAATTATACGGCCAGTAGAATTTTCCTTCTGCAGGATGATGTATTCAAGAAACATCAAAACATTGCAGATGTCAAACTAATAGCGAGCTATGGATTTGACGGCTCTACGGGGCAGAGTATGTACAAGCAGAGATTCCTAGGAGAAAGGTCTGATATAAATGACGACTCATTATTTGTTACGAGCGTCATTCCATTGAAACTAACGGATGATTTTGAGACGCCTTTGTGGATAAATGAATCCCCCCAATTAGTAAGATTTTGCAGACCCCTAAAGCTTGAATTCGCTAAAGAAACCAAAGATCTTATTCTGGCAGAAAAGGCGGATTTAGAATCACAAATTCAAAACTTAACAGCTTTTAATTACAATTTCTCAATTCACAGAAAAATCACTGTCACTTTTGATCTCCATTTGACACTGATTGACGGCAAGGTGTTAAATATATTAATGGGAACCAAATCTGGTCAAGTATGTCCTATCTGTGGAGCCAGCCCAAAGGATTTTATGAAAACTACAGACATATCAAACTTTAAAGCTAAGTCTGGAAATCTTCAACAAGGCATCAGTCCCCTACATCTCGTATAAACTAAAATCTCGTATAAACTACACTTAAAAAAGTGGCAAGTAAGGGATAAAGAAAAAAAAGACATGATAACATCCCATAAACAAGAAATACAAAAATTATTTTGGAGAGAAATGGGATTACATGTAGATAAGCCAAAACAAAACGGAAGTGAAAATACAAATGACGGAAATACCGCAAGAAGGGCATTTAAAAACACAAGGCAACTTTCAGTAATATTAGAACTAGATTATGATATTTTAAAACGGTTTTATATTATTTTAATAACAATAATTAGTTATTTATAGTTCGGTTCGAGATCATGTATACATTTTCTAATACTAGAAAAGATAATACTTTATGCAATGTAAGAGAAATTTGGAAAAAATTGAAGACAGCGCTAGATGGAGTAGCTACTTTCGACTTGTTCATATTCAGCATCCTTCTGCCTATTACTTCAACTCATGCTTAATCAACTATTTAACTCAACATTAGAAAGAAAAGAACATGAGAAATGTTTTTTTTCCCTTTCTTTTCATACGGAGTTAGAACGAACAAGCAAAGTTTTTTCCAATTTATAGCTTTCTCTACATTAACATCGCTTTGATCAATTACAAATCTCGTAATGTGAAAAAAGCTCTTTTTGTTTTGCCAACCGTCCCATAGATGGGAACTGTAATGGCATGTGAAATCTTAACAGATTTATCACAATTGCATTGGACCGTATGTATGTTATTTTAATAACTATATCCTGTGAATTCCCAGTAAATACTACTAAATTCAGCCAATTATGCCAAGAAACTGCGTCGAATTATATGGAAAAGTATTCATGGTACCCAATGTCAGCAACTGTCCACAAAGGTTTAGTTCATGGTTCACAGATAATAGCATCATCGGTATTACCTATCGGTTGCTTTGGAGAAAACGCATCTGAAGCGCGAAATAAACTTTATAAGCGCGATAGACAATCATATGCGAGACGAAATTCTCGTATCAACAATTTATCGGATGTGTTCCATCGATCAATGGATTCAGCGGACCCTTTTCTTTCAAGCCTTATTATAAAAAAAAGATAAGCTCAAAATAAAAAACCTCGTTACCAAAGGAAGTTATTGAACTTTAAGAAGCACCAAATGTAGAATATAATAACCAGGAACAGTTTTTAGGCAGCGATAATAGCAACTCGGATACGGATCATGAAAACAACTTTTTCTTGGATTTGGAAGTAGAGAAAGAAGATTAATTTAATATTATTAATTAAATACCTTTAATAAATCAGTATTTAAGTTGGTTTAAATCGAAACATCAAATAATAAAAAAAATTTACTCCTCTGCAATGTGTCCTTATATGGGCGGTATAGGTGAGCGTGGTCGGATTGATTTGAAATTGTTCTCACTTACTGCAAGTGCCAATATAATCAATTCCACCAAAATTCAGCTCTCTAGCTTTATTATTAGACTTTATGCCAATAAAAATTGAATCTGGCCCTATGTGCATTGTTGTGTTTGATATCTAATTGAAAATGTTGACATTCATGTTAAAATAGAAATAACGATTGCAAATTTAATTAGAACAACAATTGCGGCGCCATCTACTGTGACATAGCAACACTGAGCAAAATGAAGTGGCACTCTGTTTGTTATTACAAGAGAAATGTAATTTCATTAAAACCAAATACATATTGGAGAATTTTATATAAATAAAATAACGTACCGATTTTTTTCTAACATGAGGTTATTATTAATATACATGTGTAAAATATATGTATATTATTTTGTTATTTAATATATGTATGTATGTACATATATGCAAATATTACACACAAAAAATGCAACATCAAAAGTTATTTTCGTGTTTTTCTTTAAATAAATTAATACATAAAATTTTGTTTGGTAAATTTACATTGTTTTTTTTTTTTTTGTAAACAACTAGGTAGTTTAACATTATTTACTTTAGATGCTGGAGAATTTTTACTCCCTTTATATTAACTCGTAGTGTCTGCTTGTCGAAAAAATTTGGATTGATTTTTGGTCCCTTTCCAGGACCCAATCGATCTGAAACTTTGCAAGCAGGCTCGTGGTGATGACAAAAATTATCTAATAAATTTTTTAGTGATGCCAAAACAATGGAAACTTTTAAATTTTTCTACTAGAGTTGATAAAAAAAATATACAAAGCGTTAGTTTTTATAATATTTTTACCATAACGACCACAAAAACAACAAGTCCAGCTATGACAACAATACTACATTTAGAATAACAACAAGAACAATATAGAAACATCATATTTTTAATTTTTTTTATTTTTCAGAGATTTCCCTGGACTTGTTCCACCGATTTTAATAATTTTTGAAACAGAAAACTTTCCATGATCTTGTTGAATTATACTCACTAAAAGTGATCACCCTAGCTGTAATATTGAGGCCGTGATCGTGACAAGAACAACATAGAAAATCATATTTTTTCAAGACATTTTTTAGTTCTTCATTCGATTCAACCGATTTGCAGGATTTTAAATAACAAACTTTTCAGAAAGTCAATGAATCTTTTTTTATGCAAATGAGTAACCTAGCTGTCCGATTGAAGTTGTCATCGTGATTTCCACAGACGGACAGACGGTCAAACTGACATCGCTATATCAACACCGCTTGTTATAAGGATCACAAATATATATATTTTATGGGGTCCAAAATTTTTTTTTCTAATTATTACAAATGGAATGACAAACTTATATATACCCTCTGCACACTGGGGTGGAGAGTATAACAATAAAAGTTATTCACACAATTTAAGCAACGAAATATCCGGTGCTACTTAACATTTAAGTAAAAAGTATAATTTTCAAAATATTGGCAACATTTAAAAATTATATAAAAACAATTGTTTCTCAAATGCACTACATCGATCTTTTTGCAGTGTAGAGGTTTTTTAAATTATTATTATTATTAATTTTTATTGTAAATACTTTTCCAGTTTGATCTCTCTTTTGCCGTTGTTTTGGCTGTTCTATGCTCAAGTCGTTATTCTTTGAAATTATTGTTGATATAGTCCTGTTAAGTTATTCTTCTTCTTCTTCATCTGCTACTCCTACCACTCAATATTGCTTTTGATACTCGTTTCGGTAGGCAGTTCTCTGGCATTCCAGCAACATGTTCAAACCATCTTAGCTTATTGCGCTCGACTTTGTTGTCCAGCGGTTCTGTATTTAGGCTGGCTCTTATAGTGTCATTTCGTTTTCTGAGTCGTCTTGTTTTACCGGCCACACGTCGTAAGTATTTCATTTCATATGCCTGAATTCTGCTTTGATTTATTGTTATAAGAGCCCATGTTTCGCAGCCATATGTAATGTTTGGTATATACGTGGAGCTGTATACAGCCAGTTTTGTACCCGTTGAAACTTCTCTTTTACCGGTGAAATTTTTGTTTAAGGCGAAGTATATATTGGCAGTTTTGACTCTTCTGCGATTTAAATCCCGATTTTCTGTCTTCAGCCTCGTCAGCCTCCAGGCAGTATCTGCACGTTTCATTTTCAACCAACTGCATTTTGTATAGGATGTAATTGCGCGCATAGTACCCTGTGAGTGCCCCACATAGAAGTCTTAGATTGAGTCTGTCCAATATTAAAAATCCATGCTACTTTTTTCGATCCGATGGAAGGATTTTTTTTTTAGTGTTGAAATTGTAGTTGTCCATTCCAATACTCCACTGATTCGTCCTTAATCCATCTATCGATTTTCTCGGTTATGTCTTTCCTGGTGAATCCGAGTTGAGGGTTGGAGCAATGAATGGTCTTTCCGCCCCTCGTCTTGCCTGTTCATTGGCCTTCTCATTTCCTTCATACTCTTTGTGACCTGGCAGCCATATAAGCGTCGCTTTGTTAAGTTCAGTTTATTTAGGGATCTATGGCTTTCGAGTACGTATTTATGGTGGTATACCTATTTGTCAAGTGCTTTTAGAACAGCCTGGTTATCTGATATCGTAGATATTGTGGAATCATTTCATGATAAAATTTTACTTCTTTCATAGAATCAAGTATTATGTTTTTAAATTCGTTCGATTTGGCCCTACTCTTTTTAAATTCAATCCTATGGTACTGCTCTTGAACTACACTGGAATTTAGTTTTGCTTTAATCTTTGTTTTCACGTTCTTATTTGACAACTCTTCAACTACTTTACGTAGTACCAGTAGGTAATGATCGATCCCTATTTTGGTCCGCGTTTTACACATGCATCTCGGCATGACAATTACAGATTTTTCGTCTCTGGAGGGTTCTTCTCTTATATATCTGTGGATATTTTTTTGTGGGAACATTGTGTTAGCTACAACAAAGTTGTTAGCAACGCATAGTTGCAGCAGGTAGGTACCGTTGTTATTTAGTTTATTTTCTCCATATGTGCCACTAATATTTTCATATTTTTTGGACTGTGGAAGCTACAGTCCAAATTTCAAGTTTTTGGATTGAAGGGTTTGGCCTGGGCGATGCTGATCGTCCACGCAACTCTTTTATGCATATTACTTATATAGATATAGATTTTTTTTCCTTCAAAAAAATTATTTTTTTTTTATTTATTTATATATATTTTTCTATTAAATTTTATTAAATTTACCCTCTATGCTTTATAAACCATTTCTATTTATTACTTTTTATATTTATTTGGTTTTTATTTATTAAATTAAATTATTTTATACTCTGTATTTATAAACGCATTTTACTTATTCATCATTACATTGTAAAAATTGTAAATCTTGTTGTATTGGAAAATAATGAAATAAAATTAAATTAAGTTAATTCATGTACCTCAGATGTGTCAGTTGTCGAACTTAAACAATTCTATGTAGTTTGCGATAATTATAAATCTTTTGCCATAATAAAGCTTGACGATTTGGTATTCTCCGTACATTTGCCGACAATAAGTTTTTGAACTGCTTATTGATTTAGTTTTTTCCAATATTTTTTTTTTGTTAAGTGTTATTGTCACTAGAATAAAAATTTTGGGTAATAAAAAAACTTTTTCAATCAAGTTTTTATTTTTTTTTAATTTTACTTCGTATGAATTAATTTATTTTTTGTTTTAATTTTTATTTGAAGCAATCAAATCATGTTTTTTCTTTTTATTGCTAAGTCATTTAATTTACTGATAACAGTTTTTAATAAAAAATAGAATAAAGCTTGAAATCTTAGTTCTAAAATTCAATTTTAAAACAATGACCATAAAATGTTATAACAATATAATTTCTCACAAAATTATAGCTTCAGTTTAATGTCTGCGCTAAAGAGAAGGAAAATGATAAAATTTTAGCTTGCTCGAAGAGGTGGGTGGTAACCACAAATAGTGTTTAGTTGGTAAGTGCAAAAATTTGTTAACATTTACTTATATTTCGCACTTAAATTACCACGTTTCAGGAAAAACGGAAATAATTTTCTTATTTTTAGTAGCAAAGAGACTTAACACTTTATGGACTTAGTTGTGGAAGAGTAGCAAAACCATAAAACTAAGAAAGAAGCAAAGCACTTGTACGAGTATATATTATGGTCCAAAATAGCGTTTGTCTTTATGTATTAGCGTCTAGAATAGAAAACAGTGAAAGTAAAATGCCATGAAAATATTTAAGAAGTTATGAAGAAAGAAAAAAATTTTAATTTTAACAAAGTCTTAAAATAATATCGTTCGCATATCTCAACTATTCGCATGCGAGAACAGAAATTCGCTGCTTTTACTTTCCTGCTGGAAAAATATTCAAAAGTACATCTTACAAACTATTGTCAAATTTGTATACTCTTTTCTTTGACTTGGTATCAATAGAAATTAGTTATGTTAAAATTTTAAAATTGGACCTAAGCTTGACCTTTGCATGGAATTACACATATAAGATGTATGATTTGTAAATTGTACACAGTGCATTTTTACTTATACTAGTAGATTCCACCCCTCGAAATTCGAGTGCAAATTCTAGGGAATTTTATTTTTTCATTCAATAAAGAGCCTCAAGGTATGCTAATCAACTATAGTCAATTCAAAAATAAAAAAAAAAAACAAACTCATGTTCATTACACCCATTAACAAACTTAGTAAACAAACACATCCCAATAAACCATTCAATAAGTAAAATGTAACTGAATTGGAGAATAAGCTTTCTACAACTTTTCATAAGCATTGTTATGATAGATTTATTTAATTGCATAATTGCAATATGAGCTCTTTTTAAATGATGTTTTAAAGACGCTTTAAATAGCAATAGCATTTACAATAACACTTGGTATACACTTAGTCTGTATAACAGTTTGGCAAATATGATTGTAAACGACTTATGCTCGCTATAGTTTTGTAAACGTTGTTGCATATGAAGTCCCGTTATTTGAACGTTTTGTAAACGTTGCACATTGGGTTCAACAATGTATTCTTTACGATTCATGTGCTTATTTTTTTCATTAAATCTTTCAACGGTGATGATGAAGATTATTGTAATGACTTTAATGATGATGGTGAAGTAAATGATTTTCCCAAAAAAAGGCTTGTCAACATTTTTTTTTTTTTTAAATGATTATTTTTTATGTGTTTATGCTTATTCATCAACAAAAAAATTTAATTTGTGGAATTATTGAATTTGGATAAAATTTCAATTTAAAATATTACTAATAATAATAAATATATGTATATTAAATATTTTTTTCTTTCTTATTTTTAATAAAAACGTATTTTTCTCTAAAATCACATTAAATATGCTATAATCTGCAACTCAATTTACTAATTTATCACTTTTCGTTCCAAAGTTACAACTTAAGTTGTGATATAAGAAAAATTTTCCCAAAGTACAAAAAAGCGCCTAACAGCATAAAAAAATTTGTTTCCAACTTTTTTTCTAAATGATGGTTTTTTATGTGTTTATGAATATCCATCAATTTAAACTAACAATATTTTAAAATTACGGCTTACGTGAATTATTCGCCACTTTGGTTACCATCGAACCCATTGTGCGTTGTTACATGTGATGTCCCGTTATTTTCGCGTTGAAATTATTGTAAAATCCTCAGTCTTTTTCATTTGTTTGAAGAGTGAAGTGTTTTTTAAATACATAATATAAGTATCTATAATATTAATAGGCTAGGCGATTTCTTGTGACTGATGTTTTGTTCTACCATTTAATCCCGATTTTAACCAAACGTATATTATTTGAAAAGTATTTCTTTTTAGCCGATGTGCAGATTTGCAGATTTTTAGTTTTTTCCTTTGTTTTGAGTAAATTGCATTTAAAGTTGTTACTAACATATACATGAAATTATACAATGCTATGTGTGTGTTTATTAAATTTGTTAATGTGTTTTTTAACAAAAATAAGTTTGTATTTTGTGTTATTGCCACGAGCCTGCCTGCAAGGTTTCAGATAGATTGGGTACCGGGAAAGGGGCTAAAATCGATCCAAAATTTTTTCGACACTACGTGTTAATATAATGGGAGTAAAAATTCACCAGCATCTAAAGCAAATAATGCTAAAATACCTAGTTGTCAATAAAAAAAAAACAATGTAAATTTAGCAAAAAAAAATGTTATGTATTAATTTATTTAAAGAGAAAAACTCAAAAATAACGTTTGACGTTGTATTTTTTGTGTGTAATATTTACTTAGACATACGTACACATATTAAATAAAACAAATAATATACATATATTCTATATATTTACATCCATAATAACTGCATGTTAGAAATAAATCGGTATATCATTTTATTTACATAAATTTCTGCAATATTTTGTTGTGGGGAAAATACATTTCTTTTGCATTAACAGAATGTCACTTCATTTTGCTCAGCGTAACTATGCCACAGTAGATGGCGCCACAATTTTTGTTCTAATTAGCTTTGCAATAGTTATTTCTATTTTAACATGAATGTCAATATTTTCAAATAGATATTATACATAACACTGTTAAGAGTATACACGGACTGGTCTTTTATTTCATACGTTTTTTCATTATTCTGTTACAAATATGAACATAAGTTTGGCATGTTAACTTTTTGCAGTCTTTACAAAATAGAGTTACCGAGTTATCAATGAATTTTTTGCTTTCAAAAAAGTTCTACATAGTTATATAGAATTATTATTCTGCTTTACCTACAAAATATCTGATTGCGATTACATCTAATTTTTAAGAATTGTTTATAATTACTAAAGCAGTATTATTCACATCAATACAGAATTGCACTTTTTAAATTTTCCATTCAAATTTTAGAAAATATCAATTCTAAAAACTGGATTTTAAATTTCCAATTATAAATTGGAAAATATTAACTGAATTTCAGAAAATCATATCAAAACGTCGGAAATAATAATTTTAAATTTAGAAGACATCAATTGCATCAAATTACAAAAAAAAACACCAAATATGTTTACATTTAAAAAATGTTTACATTAAAAAAAATATTGGCATTCAGGAGAAATTAATAGCTTTTCAGTAACTTCTTTTAACGATAATCGAATCGTTAAAAAAAGAAAAGCAAAATTATCAGTAAAATTTTTAAACGATATTCGTTATTGTTAAAGTCAGCTGTTGTTGTTATCTAAACGACAACCATTTTTGTGTTGTTTATTCAATCGATAAAAACTTAAATTTTTAGGTTGAAATGTCGTCATACATAAATAAAAACCATAAAATAGTGAAAATATTTTCCTTTTATTAAAAAACTTTTTTATATAAATAAAAAAATTAAATAGCATATTCAATTCATTATTTCATTCTCAAATAAATAAACAGAAATATTAGTAAAAAAATAGAGATATTAAACATAAACTTAAAATCATCCTGTCAAACACGAAGCAATTTGTTTTTTTCTATTCTTCTTTGTGTTTTTCGCAAATTTTGACAGAGATGCGACTCGTTTACAATTTAAATAAATAGAAAAATAGAAATGTCGACTGTCGTTAAGATGTCTGTACTTAGTGAATCACTTAATCCTTAGTGCAAACAACAATAGCTGTCGATATATTTTGCGATTGTCGGATCGTTGAAATTTACAGAATCGGACTACAGAAAACATTGATTTAAATTCAATGAATCTTAGAAAACCTCAAATGATATTTAAGAATTGCGAACATACAAACTGTTACATAAATAGACGCAATTTGATGAGAATGTTATTTTTTACATATAAATTTTCACAAATTTTTTTGGATGAAAATTTGAAGTTTTTCAGAAAATAAAGAGAACAAATTATTTTATTTAAAATGTTTGGGACATTTGGTTTTTTGCGTTTGGCATCCCTAATTTGAATATTTATTATTATAAATTTATTCTCTATGTTTTCCAAATATGGCAATATTTTAATAAAAAAATTGAGAGAGTTTTTTTGATTATTATTTTGTTACTCCATCCGACCTGTATGGCCGCAATGAAGAAATATTTGGCCAGTTAAAAGAAACTATACAGCCATCTCCAATTAGCACGATTTAATGCATATAGCCACCCTACACAACCATTACCTTTGCAATGGAGGTTAGGGCGAGCTATTTAATTAGCAAAAACTAAATTAAACGAGAAGTTATGTCATATAACCGGAAACGCATGCATATAGGTATATAACTAAAATGCATGCCGATCAGTAACCACGATGACCAAAAAGCAAACACCGAAATAAATCCGAAATAATAGAAAAGACGAAAACCAACCCAAAGAATTTGCTGAAATAATTTGGTATTAAGTTTAACAAATTGTTTACTTTTTCATTTACATATATTATCAAGACTCAAACCGAGGTGGAGGGTATCAAAGATTCGTCACAGCCGAATTTAATACTCTTACTTGTTTTATTTGAGGTTACACTAAACCCATCATATACTTTAAATTTAAATAACCCCTGTTTATATTTTCGGATTTATTTAGGCAAACTTGATTGAGCTTAGTGTAAGAAGTTGATTCATGTGTGTTATAATACCGTAGGTTTTGGTATGTTAACGGACTAACTTTCAACTGAATTGACGAATGGTGATTCCAGGCTTTGATATTGATTCAACAGGCGGATAATATTAACTGAGAGATCTTCTATTAATGTGCGATTAAGGGAAGTAATCTTCGACTTTTGCTTTGCAGACAGACAATGAGAGGGGGACAGCGGATAATCTATAATATTAATAGGCTAGGCGATTTCTTGTGACCGTTTTATCCCGATTATGACCAAGCATATATTATTTGAAAGGTATTTCTTTTTAGCGGTTTTGCAGATATACCGATTTTTTAATTTTTTCCTTTGTTTTGAGTAAATTGCATTTAAAATGCTACTAACACATACATAAAATTGTACATATGCTAAAGTGTGTTTACTAAATTTGTTAATGTGTTTGTAATAAAAATGAGTTTGTTTTTTTTTTTGTGTTGATTTGTGAATTGGCTATAATTGATTAGCATAACTTTAGGGTCTTTATTGAATGAAAAAATAAAATTTCGTAGAATTTGCACTCGAATTTTGATGGCCGGAATCTGCTAGTACTTATAATTTTTCTCTAAAATAGTGTAATTTAAGTTTTGTTAACTTAGTTTTAAATTTGTAAATAACACCAATATTGAATTTTTCAAAATTTATACATGTTTCACTCAAAATAAAGTTATAAACCAAACTCTATAACAGCTATGGGAATTCCATGCAGTGGTCAACCTTGGGTCCAATTTTGAAATTTTAAAATAAATAATTTTTATTGATACCATTTCCAAGAAAAGGGTACGAAAATATGACAATAGCTTGTTAGATGTACGAGTATTTCTGAATATTTCTAAAGCCGCTTTTTTTTCAGTAAGACGGGAAAAATGTAATTAAGTAGTTTTGAAAATAAATTCAGTGTCATGTCTGTCACATTACGAATTTCTTCTATTTACTATAATCTATTTTAGAATTTATGTTTTCTATATGCTTTATTGATAAACTAGCCCTTATATTAACCATAAACAACTGTTTTTTATATGTCATACAAATAACTTCAGAGAAATTCTGTGTTTTACAGACATCTTCTAAAATTATGTCTGTTTGTTGTCATGTCTGTCACGAGTGCTTTATATCCCCAATTATTAATAACAATTATACTTTCACACTTTTTATAACGATAAATATGTTGGTCAGGTCCGTCTTCATAATTTTGTACATTTTTATGAACAATGAAAAACTTTTATTCTATAATATTGGATAAGAAAGCTCACTTAGTGTCATGTCTGTCACTATGGTATTAGCCATAAATGATTTTTTGATTATTGTGTACAAAACTTTTACATAGAATAATGTACTTCTCAAGAGAAGAAGAAAATCAATATATGGGTAAATTTTTTACAAGATGATTTTTTTAAACTCTTTCTTTTAACTCATACTCTCTCTCTGTCTGTCTGTCTGCCATGAGTGGAACCCATTCCTCCTTATCCAATTGACCTGAAACTTAGCCCATAGTCTTGTAGTGACTACAGATTAATTTTGGGTTAGTCACGCACAGTCTCGCGTGGTCACGCACGGTCACGGAGTGATATAAATGTCATTTCCCCTCATCCGATCGATCTCAAACTTGGTCCATACTTTTGCTGTGAAAAAATATTAATTTGGACTTAGTCACGCATATTCACGCGTGGTCACGCACAGTCATGGAGTGATCTAAATGTCATTTCCCTTCATCCGCTCAATCTCAAACTTGGTCCACAGACTTGCTGTAGAAAAAAGGTTAACTTTGACTTAGTCACGCATAGTCACGCATGGTCACGCACAGTCACGTAGTGATCTAAATCCCATTTCTCCTTATCTGATCGATCTGAAACTTGGTCGACATACTTGATCTAAAAAAAAAATTAATTTTGACATAGTCACGCATAGTCAGGCATAGTCACGCACAGTCACGGAGTGATCTAAATGTCTTTTCCCCTCATCCGATGAATATCAATCTTGGTCGATAGACTTGCTGAGAAAAAAGATTAACTTTGACATAGTCAAACATAGTCACGCACGGTCACGGAGTGATCTAAATGTCATTTCGCCTCATCTGATCGATCTCAAACTTGGTCCATACACTTGCTGTAAAAAAAGATTAATTTTGACTTAGTCATACACAGGCACACGTGGTCACTCACAGTCATGGAGTGCTCTAGATTTCATTTCCCCTCATCCTAAAAAGATTAACTTTGACTTAGTCACACACAGTCACGCATGGTAACGCACAGTCACGTAGTGATCTAAGTCCCATTTCCCCTTATCCGATCGATCTGAAACTTGGTCGATATACTTCCTGTGAAAAAAGATTAACTTTGACATAGTCACGCACAGTCACGCTTAGTCACGCATAGTCTCGCAAAGTCACGGAGAGATTAAAACCTCACTTCCCCTCATCCGATCGATCTGAAACTTTGTCCATAGACTTGTTGTGGCCAAAGATTAATTTTAAGATAGTCACAGACAGTCACGCACGGTCACGGAGAGATTCAAAACTCGTATGCATAAGGAAAGAAAGAGTTTTAATAGAGACTTTGTTTTTATTGGTTAAATTATTTCTCTCTCTAATTCAGTCAAACTAAAACAGTAATTCAAGTTTTTGTTAGTTCGTTAGTTAAGTTAAAGGTCATACTTTTTTTTCTTTCTATTTCTCCACATTAATTACCGTAAATGGTAAATTTATAATAAATTCAATCTAATACTGTGTAAGTAAATAAATACATTGATTTTTCTTTTCTTGTATAAAATTGATTGTTAGCAATTTGCTATTGACAAATGTTATAAAACACTTTATTGAAACAACTGAACATGATGGGAAGCATGATACAAGGTAACTAACTAGTGATACCTTGCCATCAGGCATAGCATCGGCCTGGATAAAAATAGTACAACATTATTATAGTCGTAAGTATATACTTGACAATCAAAATGTTGTGTTGTGTTTTGTTCTGTTTTGCCATTCATGAACTTTTTAATGTATGTCATTTTTCTTCAGTCAATCTGCAAACATTGTTAGTTGATTTATTTTTGTTCTCATTATTTTTTTTTTTTTATTATGTGTTGTTATTTGTTGTATGGTAAACAAAATGGATGTGATTATTCTCTAACAACTGAAAAATAGCTTGAGGTTTAGAGTTTAACTTTTAATAAGCCTTTAAATATTTAAAGTTGTTTTATTATGTATTTTTGAAAAATTCCCTAATTTTTAAGTACATATTTATATTCAGAATAAAGTAAGTAATTGTTTGTTTGCCTGCATTATTTTTTTTTTTTTTTTGCTTCAACACAAGCCAATTGAATATTTGCATAAATTCTAAATGATCCTTGATGTATGCAGTGTTGCTTATGTTTATCGCAAATTGTATATTACAAGTGCAAATATGCAAATATGCAAATTTGTATAACCGATTTAACTGTAGTGTTTGGCCGGGTTTTGGTTGTGGGCTTTCAAAAGCATTCATATATTTACGTAGAGGAATAGAGAGGCTTAAGTACATGAAATATGTTCACAGAATTTTCCTCTTATTTTCAAATTTTATATAATTGTTGTTTTACCACAGCATCCTAGTCGTATACAGTAAGATGGCCAATTTTAGTGGACACAATTTTAATTTATCAAAATTAGACTTTATGATAAACTTTTCAAAGTCAAAATCTCATTCGTTAGATAGGACTTTTAAAAGACTTTCTTTAATTAAAGTTATAAAAAATATCCATGTCCCTAATTTTTTGGCCTACCATTTTATGTTTCCCCATAATAGTAGTAACTCATAATAATAGAAATAGATTTTAGATTAACAATATTTAAGCTATAGCATGGTTACATATACCGTTGCTATGGTTTTTAAAGCACACATGAATATTCATGAGTGTTTTTTTGGGAAACTAATATTTCCTTTTTAACGGAAATATATGCGCGCTTTCATTTAGCCATTTCAAAACGTTGTAGCAAATAATAATATTTTTATTTTTGTGTTTTTTTCTTCTCATATTTAACATTGGGGGAATATTATTATTTGAATTGCTTTTGTTTAAGAAGATAATAAAATAAAATTTGCTTATTTGATGCAAAAGCAAAACCGTAAAGTCCCAGCAAAACAAAAGTGGAAGCATTCTAAAAGAATCTTTGGATGTATATATTGAAAATTAAATATTTAAAAAAGACTATAAGAAAGGGTGGATTCGTGTAAAAATGAATATAAAATAATTTAAATTAAATTATTGAAAATATAGTTGCTTTGGAAATGTTTGTGATTACTGCAAAGATGATATTATGCAAATATAATGTTAGATAAAAATAAAATCACGTAACTAACTAAAAATTCAAAATCGTTTTTTGATTGACTATGATACATTTTACAATATTTTATACTTATATATTCAATAATAACAATGTTATTAAATATAATCAAAAGAACTCAACTTGAAGGTCATGTTTAACAAAAAAATATTTTGTTGGTTCCCCAAAAAATTTTAAAATTATATAACGTCCCTTTAGGTTTCAGCTAACGATATATTCCTCTGGCGTCCTCAGATATAGTGATAGTGATAGTGATATAGTGATATTTAAAAAAAAAAATATTTAATATCAAAACAATTATAATCAATAACAATATACAGTGCATTCATAAATGATAGCACATTTTGTAATCTGTGAATCAATGTTCCATAAAATTTGAACTATGTGTGCAATAATTATCATATATTTCTCGAATTTATGCTAATATGTTTTCTTTCTAAAACTAGACTTATATTAACCCTACGGTCCATAACCAGCTGGATGAGAGGGGGTCTATAACCAGGGTACCCGGGTACCTAGTGCAGTTTTTTCGTTTATATTCAAAAAAATTAATATATATCTGCACTTATTATTAAAAACGCTTAGTTTTTACATCTCAACTGTACAAATTTCATATTTGTAAGATAATACTGGTTTCTATAGGCATTTTGTACCTAACAGGCACACAAAAGTAAACAGAAACTGATTTTATAAGGCTTGGGTTTTGCTTGTTTTTGGCACCTGCTTGTGAATCGTTTGTGTAGCAAATGTTCAGCTACGCTAGAAATAGAATAGATTTCAAATTTTTCGTCATTATAAGTTGATCAGTGAAGTTGAAGAAAAATGAACCGGAAAGTGGAATATTTATCTGAAAGACAATATCTGCGTTTGAGTGAAGAAGCCAAAAACAGATATATTGAGTCTGTAAATATCTAACCAAATGTAATGATAATATGACTAAGGATGACGACGGTTTAGTGCCAATTGAGGAAGAAGAAGAGGTATTTACTGGAGAAGTGCAAGACTCAGAGAGTGAAGACTGGGACAATGACAACGAAATTCCAGCCGCTATTGACACGCCAATGCAAATTGAGCAAGATATATTTGAAGATGAAAGTGACAATGGAACTGATATGGTTGAAGAAAATGCACCAACATCAAGCACAACAGAAAGTATGATTGCACGTGATGGTAATCAATGGCAACCAATACCAGCTGTTTGTCAACAAATAAGGAGTCACAACATCATTAGAACTCGCAGTGTTGCATTACGAATGACGGAAAGTCTGACTGGTATGCCATGCTTCAAGAGTTATTTTACAATAGAAATGGTCGATATAATCGAGCGTCATACCAACAAAAATGCCAATTCAACTTATGATGCCTACAATGCAGCAAACCCAACAAAGCGTAAATTGAAGTGGAGGGATACGACAGTGGCAGAAATATACGCATTCATTGGAATGCTGATAATAGCAGGCACAAAGCATTCCAATGATGAAAATGCAAGGGACTTATGGACGCAATTGTCTCATCCTCTATTCCGCGCAACAACGGGATTAAACCGCTTCAGGGATCTTATTCGTTTTATACGTTTTGATGACGCGAGAACAAGAAACGAGAGGCAGTGCATAGACAAAGTTGCTCCAATACGAGATATTTGGATAATGTTGAATGCCAATCTCGCTAAATATTATGAGCCTACAGAAAATTTAACAATCGACGAACAATTGTATCCGTACCGCGGCAGAAAGAAATTTACCCAGTATATTCCATCGAAGCCTGCGAAATACGGTATCAAGGTATGGTGGATATGCGATGCTAAAAATTCATATCCTCTTCATGGCCAAACATATACTGGCAAACAGGACAATGGTCGCGAAATTGGTGTAGGCGAAAGAGTAGTAAGAGATTTGGTTGGGCCATACCACGCTAGCTGACGTAATATCACCATGGACAATTTTTTTACGACGCTGCCACTGGAAAAGCAGCTGATATCCGTCAAACTTAGTATTGTCGGAACATTGCGGCGAAACAAAGCCTATATACCAACAGAAATGAAAGACGATAAGAGGTGGACCATTGGAACAAACAAATTTGGTTTCCACGAGAAGGTGACTATGGTTACATACAAACAGAGGAAAACAAATTTCGTAATAATGTTGTCGACTATGCATGATGATGCAACTGTATAAGAAAACGGCACACAGAGTATACCACACGTTTTTCTTTGAAATATAAGGTAATTTTCACTAAGGTACCCGGGTATCCTGGTCATGGACCCCTGTATGCAAGAACATTAAACTCATTTTTTGGTTAATATATTTAACCAAATTTGACAAACTTTTTTTTCTAGTCTCTAAGTTTAGCCGAAATGTTTGATGATCAGGAGTTTCATGTTAATATCTTCAATATTATAGGAACAGCAGCACATTAAAGTTCAAATTGTTACCCGGGTACTCGGTTATGGACCGTAGGGTTAAACAAAACTTTTATTAATAAGAAATGTAAGCAATATCTAGCATATCAAAGCGTTCAATTTGTATGGCACAAGTGCAAGAAAAGTCTCAGTTTGAGAAAAATAAACAATCAGTCCCTTTATTTTTTTTAACAGATATAACAAAATTAATAAAAAAAAAAACAACTAAGAGTGTTAACTTCGGCTGTGCTGAATTTTTGATATATGAAAAAGTATACAATTTGTTAAACTTAATATCAACTTATTTCGGCAAGTTCTTTGGGTTGATCCGCTTAAGAAATTATTATTGTTTATTTCAAGAGCTGGTCTATAAAGCTCTCTCACATTAGTAATTCGCTCTCCAACGAGGAAATATCGTTTTCGTCTTTTGTATTATTTCGGCTAAAAGAAAACATGTTTCGGTGTTTGCTTGTTGGTCATCGTGTTTGCTGATCGGAGTGTATTTAGGATATATACCTATATGCATGCGTTTCCGCTTATATGACATAATTAGTTAATTAATTAAGTTTAAGTTTTTACAAATTAAAAGTTAATGATTATTCCAAGAGCTGATATATAGAGCTCTCTCGTATTAGTAATTCGCGCTCCAACGAGGAAAGATCGTTTTCTTCTTTTCTATTATTTCAGAGAAATGAAAACACGTTTTGGTGTTTGCTTTTTTGTCATCGTGGTTGCTGATCGGCATGAATTTAGGTTATATACCTATAGCTAGGTTTACCCATGCGTTTCCGGTTATATGACGCAATTAGTTAATTAATTTAGTTTAAGTTCTTGCAAATTAAATAGCTATACGCATTAAATCGTGCTAATTGGGGATGGCTGTATAATTTATTTTAACTGGCCAAATAATTCTTCATTGCAGCCATATATGTCAGATGGAGTAACAAAATAATAACCAAAAAAAAAACAAAAACTTACTCAACTTTTTTGTTAAAATATTGCCATGTTTGGAAAACGCAGAGAATTAAATTTTTTTTTTATATATTAAAAAGGAGTTTTAACTATTAATTTTGTGGTAACACAAAATAACACAATATAATAAGGGTCCGCCATCTAACGTTTTTTTTTTTCAACTAGTGCTTACTTCATGAATGGTAACACTTAGCTCATGTCCGATTTGACAGATAATTAGTTTTATCCTTCCGCTGAACGAATACGGTTGTGTGTACGCTTGAACAACGTTGGAAAATATTGCGACATTACTTTGAAAATCATGGTAATGTTGCAGAATGTCTGCGAAAATTAAGTACGGATTTTGGAAGAAGAGAAGCACCGTCAGTTCCGAATGTTCGTTATCTTGTGAAAAAACTGAAAGAAACTGGCATCCTCATCGATAAGCCAAAGCGTGAAAAGCCAAAAACAGTGCATACACCCGAGAATATTGCTGCTGTGGCAGAAAGTGTGCGTGAAGCGCCATCAACATCAATTCACCGTCGTTCTCAAGAATTGAACATTTCGGAGGCATCATTGAGACGAATTTTGCATAAAGACCTTGGTATGATGCCACACAAAGTTCAATTGGTTCAGGAGTTGAAGCCAACTGACCGTCCAATGCGATTTCGCTTCGCTAATTGGGCCTGCGATCGACTTACAGAAGATGCCGATTTTGCCAAAAAAAAAAATCATCTTTTCAGATGAAGCTCATTTTGATCTTGGCGGGTATGTAAACAAGCAAAATTGTCGCATTTGGGGCACAGAAAACGTGCACGCATACATTGAAAAGCCGATACACCCAAAACGAGTCACTGTTTGGTGCGGATTTTGGTCCAGAGGCATAATTGGGCCATTTTTCTTCGAAAATGAGCAAAGAGTGGCCGTTGCAGTCAATGGCGATCGTTATCGGGCCATGTTGAACGAATTTTTGTTCACAAAAATTAAAGAGGAGGATATTGGCAACATTTGGTTTCAACAGGACGGCGCTACGTGCCACACAGCCGAAGCTACACTCGATGTTTTGCGCCCTGTTTTTGAAGATTGCATTATCAGCCGCAGAGCTGATGTCGTTTGGCCACCTGGGAGCTGCGATTTGACACCGTTGGACCATTATTTGTGGGGTGCCCTCAAAGATAAGTGTTACGCCAACAAGCCAGAGACAATTGACGCTTTAAAGGACAATATTCGTGAAGCCATTGGTGAAATACAGCTGCACACAATCGATAATGTGCTTAAAAATTGGACCGATGGAGTAGGCTACTGAATGGCCAGCCGAGGCAGCCATTTGAATGAAATTATTTTCCATTATTAACCGGAAGGATTGTACTTTCAAATAAAAAAAGAAATTTGAGATAATATTCAGTAATTTTTTTTATAGCATTTTCAAAAAAAAAAAAAGTTATTTGGCGGACCCTTTACAAAATCCAACCCAGTGATGCCAACTTTTGATTTTGAATTAAATTATGTTAATAATATATGTATATTTTCATTTACTGACTCCAAATACTACTACCTGGGAATTATTATCGAACTTCAATGTTTTGGGTTTTACCTTTCCTACCATGAAGTCAAATTTTGAAGTCATCATGAACACTGGTTCAAATTAGGGAAGTCAAACGCAAAAGCCAAATGTCCCAAAAATTTTAAATAACATAATTTGTTATCCCTATTTTCTGAAAAACTTCAAATTTTCATCCAAAAAAATTGTGAAAAATAATATACAAATAACATTCTTATCAAATTGCGCTTTATTTATGTAACAATTTTTGTGTTCACAATTCTTAAATATCATTTGAGGTTTTCTGAACTTTATTGAATTTAAATTAATATTTTCTTATCCTGAATTGCTATTAATGTCTCTTCAATCGCAATATTTTTTTTTTTTTAAATTTCAGTTCCTTTTTTAAATGTAAACATATTTGGTGTTTTCTGAATTTCAATTTGTGTTTAAAGAATAAAATTTATATTTCTAAAATTCAATTGATGTCTTCTAAATTTCAAGTTATTAATTCCGACGTTCTAATATGATTTTCTGAAATTCAATTGATATTTTCTAATTTATAATTGGAAATATGAAGTTTCCATCTCTTGGAAAAAAGCACGAATTCCTTCTAAAAGAATTAATCACTGCATTGATAAAATATAACATTTAAAAGTAGAAAAATTGTGACTTTTTTAAAAAAGGTATTTAGAAAGAGTACATTTACAGAAGATTTTACAAAAATCACATTTTTCTCGAAATCCGCAAAAATAAAATAATTGTAAAAAAAAATTCTGGGATAGGGATTTACCTAAAAATCCACACAGTTTATCTGTTTCATGCATTTAACAAAAGCCTAAAGTACCAGATCAATTTTTGAAATTTTGTTTCAGAAAAATTTTTATATTTTGAAAAGGGAGTTTTCAAAATTTTATCAAAAAAAATTCCCATATTCGGTCTCAATGCGCAATAGGTTAACAACGTGGTTATTAAACAGTGCTTCATATCTGAGTACTTCTAAGGTTAGGGAAAAAAGTTATGGCTTTAATTTCTCAAAGTTGAAAAAAATGCCATCAAATTTCATGACCTATTTTTTTTTTTTTTTTTGCACAAAAGTGGTCTGGGGCATTTGGTATTTCTTAGCGAGTTTTTATTCGATTTTGAAGTGTTATAGTTCTTTGAAAAGACAATTTAATACTGATCCCGAGCCATATAACACCTTGCCAGAAAAATTAAACTTTAAAACGAAATTTTCGTAAAATCTGAAAAAAGTCCTATTTTCCCCATATAAACACACTTGAAATTTTCATTATCCGGTCCAGGGGCTTTGTTATTTTTCAGGGACACTGTGGCATCTATAATTTCGGGAGTTTCTGGGCAGTCTACGGATATGTTGTCCCCTAGCACTGTGTTGAGTGCAATCACATTGGTTGTGGTCAGTGTTCGACGTGTTCGCTAGCATCGAGGAGTACTGCTCTACCCATACAACCATCTGATCTCTTTTGCCTATGAATAAATCTACATTACTAGTTTTAAGTGGTTTGTTAGTTGCAAACGATTTTTGGGTTAGTTTTTTTTTAGAAATTCTGTATAAATCTTTTGTTGTATGGGTTACGGCTGCTGCTTCGGCTTCTTTGGCCAGATCATCAATCCATTTACGCTTATCTTGGTGGGCACTTTTTTTGACACTCTTGTCTAGCGTAAGATATATTGAGCGCAGACCTGCCTTTTCATTGCGAGTTCTAGCGGTGTTCAATAAGCCCTTAGTGTCTCTTCTTTCGGAAATGAGGTTCCAAGTATTGTCAGAGATCCATTGTATTTTTTATTTTTTTTATAGCCTATATGTTCGTCGGCTGCGTTAATGAAACAGGTTCTAATAGTATTCCAATTAGGTACTGTATAATTTGGAATCGTTTGCAGGGACGCGTTGAGAGAATCTATGTAGTTGTGTTTGGTTGTTGGGTTCTTTAACTTATCGACGTTTTACTTTCTTTAGGCTTTACCTATTCCTCTGATGGCTGCTACTTTTCGACGAATTGTGCCAATTAAAAGGTGATGGTCACTGCCACAGACGCCGAAACGCTTGTTTCGGACATCTAGCAACTAGTGGCAATATGGTCGATCTGATTTTCAGTGACGTTTTCGGGGGATATCCAGGTCAACTTGTGCGACTTTTTGTGAGGGAACAACGTTCCACCAGTGACTAAGTTTTTATTCAGGCATGTTTCAAGGAAGAGCTCGCTATTTTCGGTCATTCTACCAAGACCGTGTCGCCCCATTACCCTCTCAAGACCATATTCACAGGGCCTACTTGGGCGTTGAAGTCGCCTGTCAGGAGCATTATGTCTCCGCAGTTAAAAGGTTGTAGAAATCCTCTTTCACCTCTTTCAATAGTTGGTGCATAGCAGTGCACACAAGTTACGTTTCTGGCTCGGGTTCGAAAACGGGCAGTGAAGATCCTGTCGGAGTGTGGTTTCCATTCGATGAGAGCATCTTTTGCCTCTTTTTATAAGAGAATGTCTACCCCATGAATTTTTGGTTGATATGATGGTCTGCCGGAGTATATGAGAGTTAGACCATGTGATGCGACAAACACGCCAGATTCAGGCCATATAGTTTCGCAAAGGCCCTTAAAGAGTAGGTTATATTTTTGCATTCATTACACACTTGTGGAACACGAGTGGTAGCCAAAAGCGTACTGACATTCCAGGTTCCAAATCGTGTCAATTTTTTCAAGCTGAAGGTCATCATCGTTTTAATCTGTTGGTTATTATTTTCATTTGTTGTGGTTTCTGTAATCTTCATATTCAAGATGTGTAGCTGATTGGGCTAAAGGATCCGATCCTGGAGCGGCGGCTGCCAGCAACTCCTCCAGGCCGGCAGTGGACTTTATCACTGCATCCACTGTGCTGTCATGCTTTAGTAAATATGTTAATTTACCTACTTGTCTGAGACCATTCAGGTTACGCTAAATATTTAGAGTCCATTCAGGACTCTGAGAAGCCATCGCCCGGGAAATACTTGGTCTAAGGCCGGAAATAGTGAGCTGCTTAGACAGTCAGACAAAGGAATCGTCTCTGGTCACTCCCAAGTGCATGACAGTCAGAAAACTTTCCGCACTAAGTGCGCCTTTGTAGAAAATTGACAATACCCAAATTCCCAAAAGGGATTGTGTGAAATATCTCGGGATGCACTTGTATCGTCGACTGACATGGAAGCAACACCTAAAAGCTAAACGACAACATTTGGATATACGATATAAAAGATTTTATAAGGTAATTGAGCCCAAATCTCAACAAGTTAAGACTTTACAAGGCTACTTTAAATACTGTTTGGACATACGGGATTAAAGTGTGGGTGCCTGCCAGCCATACGAATATCGAAATAATCCACATATATCATTGTTCAATCGCCATGCTATATAACTAACGAGGCAATCGATAATGATCTCAAAATTCCATCAGTAAAGGAAGTCATAAGATATCTTAACGAAAAGTATT
The DNA here is from genome assembly GCA_963682025.1 of Cordilura impudica. Lineage (NCBI taxonomy): Eukaryota > Metazoa > Arthropoda > Insecta > Diptera > Scathophagidae > Cordilura > Cordilura impudica. Next base: position 6,277,270 of record OY821519.1, read on the forward strand.
TGACTTAAAAGCAAATCAGACGAAATTAAAAGACTGAAGAGATACCATATCCTAGACCTTCTTTTCCGAAACTAGTTAAATTATTTAATACAAAATGTCATCAACATTTAAATTTCAGTTATTTCGAAAAAAATTTTTTACTCTTTTGTCGTGCTAAATTTAGGTTTAATTATTACCATACTCATATCATATAACTAGTAAAAGTGTCAAATCTTTGATACCCTCCACCTCGGTTTTAGTATTGATAATAAATGTAAACCAAATACTTGAAAAAGTAAGCAATTTGTTAAATTTAATACCAAATTATTTCAGCAAAATTCTTTGGTTTGATCTCGATTTTTGTTTATTCCAAGAGTTGGTATATAGAACTCTCTCACATTAGTAATTCGCGCTCCAGCGAGGATCGTTTCGGGTTTGCTTTTGGTCATCGTGGTTGCTGATCGGCATGCTTTTCCGGATATATGACATAATTAATTAATTAATTAATTTAGTTTAAGTTTTCGCAAATTAAATAGCTCGGCCTAACCTCCATTGCGAATGTAATGGTTGTGTAGGGTGGTTATACGCATTAAATCGTGCTATTAGAGATGGCTGTATAGTTTCTTTTAACTGGCCAAATAATTCTTCATTGCGGCCGTTAGGTCCGATCGAGTAACAAAATAATAACCAAAAAAAAGCTCTCTCAATTTTTTTTTTTAAATATTGCCATATTTTCAAAATAAAAGTTTTTTTACATAGTAAGGGGGAGTTTTCACTATTTACACAATACAATACAAAATCTAAACCAGTGATGCCAACTTTTGATTTTGAATTATATTATGTTAATAAAATATATTTTCATTTATTGGCTCCAAATACTACTACTTGGGAATTATTATCAAACTTCAATGTTTTGGGTTTTACTTTGCCTACCATGAAATCAAATTTTGAAGTCATCACGAACACTGCACAGTGGTTCAAAACCAAAAAAAAGTGGTAATAAGTCTGGAACTTCTAAACTATTGGTTGGATTGGAATAGTATATTCTAGGCGATTGTAGTCAAGGATATAGGCTTTCAAAATATTTATTTTTGAGATACCCTGTTGTAACACAGGGTGAGCTATAGGGTGCCAAAGTCGACCACCTCGAGGTGGAAAATGCTTTCAAAGCTTTTAACTTTTATAAATATGAAGTGATTTTTACGTTTTTCAAATTTTTCCAATAACCATTAAATTGTTAACAAAAAACTTGCTTATACTACCTAGTTATCGCTTATGGTTTAAAAAATATTTGATTTTAAAAATCAACATTTGAACTTTTCACCAAATTCTTTCTTGGTTTTTCGCAAATAACATTTTTATTAAAATAGACAAAAAAAATCTAAGAATATTTAGCGATAGCCAGTACTTTTTAAAAAAATACGCTGAAGTACTTTTTCAATTATTTGAAACCGGTTAGTGGGCACAAAATCTTAAATTTGACTTTTTGAATCAGGTTCTAAAAATTGCAATTTTTTGCCAAAAAATACCCTTCATTCTTTCACTTTTTTCTCACAACCTTGGTAAAACATGTATATATTTTTCTACACATTTTAAAAGAATATACTTCAAGAATGGTTGTAAGTGAAATTTGGAATATTTTTGGACATGCACCCTACGTCCAGCATTGGACGAAATTGGGCAATTTAAAAAAAAAAACTAAGTTTTAAAAGTTAATACAAAAACATCCGCTCGATTTCTTCAAATATTTCACCACAGTATTAAAGCTCCAAATATTTTTATTTATTTGCCGCAATAAAATTCACCGCCGTTACATAAACGTGGTCAGGAGGGCTTAAATGGTGAAAAAGGTCAAATTTTCATACGAATTTTTTTTGTTAACATAAAAAACATATTAGGATTAGTTATTTTTATATCTTGTTTATTGCTTCAGAACGGCATTTAAATTATCTAAAACATTTCGAAAATTCATTTTGATAACGTTAATAGTTTTTGAGATATTTATATTCAAATTTCAGAAAAAAATATAGAAAAACTATGGTTTTCGTTTTTTTTTTTGGTTTTTTTGGTAAAGTGTTCCCAAAATTTTTGAATTTTACTTATTATTATATATATTGTTAAAGAAGACATATTTATCTATTCAACGATACATAACATGTCTATCAAATATATTGCAACATGCTGAAATAATGACCCCAAACCACACTCCACAGGCAAAAATTTAGCTATTTCTCTATTTGTTCATATAAATGGTCATTTACATAGTGAATGACATATTTTTTATTGTTTTTTGGTTAAGGGTTACATATGTTTTGATTACTTCAAATAATTTTAATATCTTTTCAAAAAACTAAAAATGAAGAATGGTTGAAAACGGGCCTCACAGTACAAATTGAGAAAAAGGCATTTGGTCGATCTAAAAAGGACTACGAAAATGTTCAATCAAGGACAAAAAAGAAAAAAACAAGAAGAAATCATTAGTAACCATTCGCCTAATGAAATTAAGGATTCCTTTAAATCAGCCTTGACACGCACGCAACTAAAGGAAGCTGCTAAAATTGTAGATGTGTTACCAACTGCATCTCCTAAGCGGTTGAAGCGTATGGTGCAAAGTATTTCAACGCCAAAATCGTCAACATCATTTACAGAAGAGGATGCGTTAGCTCCTATTTTAAATTTGGGATTGACAAGAAATAAATATGGTATTTTGAGAAAAGCTCTCAAAGAAAAAGATTTGATAAAGGAAACAAAAAATAAAATTCTACCATCTAATGTGAAATTTTTATGACATCATTAGTACCATTAAAAATGAGGCTATATAATGAGACAAGTTCTTCTTCTAGTGAGAGAGAATATCAGGACATTGGAGTAATTTAACACCCGGATCTAAGTTTCTATGTCGGCCAATCCGATTTGAGCACACAAAGGAAGACAAAATTACAACACAAAGCTTAGTGACAAAGAATGCATTGGGAGAACTGACTGAAGAAGCACAAGAAGCTAGAAACAGAGATGTCAAACACTTTAGACCTTTTTAATACAAGAAAATGTAGCAAAGAAGCCCAAAATTCCGATTTAATGGAATATTTATTGATATCATCAGATCCAGTAATATACTCCATAAGAACAAAATTGTTACCAAAAATAAGTCTTGAAATAGAAAATGATGATTCCGAAGCTATGGATATAAAACTTCTTTTATCTTTTGATATTTCTGATTGTTTTGTAGAAAATAACTAGTCAAAAAGCAGACAATTGTTATGTAATTTTAAGCCTATTATAAAACAAATAAAAAAATACTCATTAAAAAAAATTTAGTTATATTTGTTATTTAATAATGAAAATATCTTAGGCATGGGCTTTTTACCAGTTTTTTTTTTTTTGTATAAAATCAGCATCAGAGTTTCGGGCAATTTTATGATCAGTTGAAACTCATTAGGTAAATATTTCATACACCATTAACTTATAATTATACCTTCTTTGAAAAGATATTAAAATTATTTGAAGTAATCAAAACATATGTAACCCTTTACCAAAAAACAATAAAAAAATATGTCATTCACTATGTAAATGACCATTTATATGAACAAATAGAGAAATAGCTAAATTTTTGCCTGTGGAGTGTGGTTTGGGGTCATTATTTCAGCATGTTGCAATATATTTGATAGACATGTTATGTATCGTTGAATAGATAAATATGTCTTCTTTAACAATATATATAATACTAAGTAAAATTCAAAAATTTTGGGAACACTTTACCAAAAAAACCAAAAAAAAAAACGAAAACCATAGTTTTTCTATATTTTTTTCTGAAATTTGAATATAAATATCTCAAAAACTATTAACGTTATCAAAATGAATTTTCGAAATGTTTTAGATAATTTAAATGCCGTTCTGAAGCAATAAACAAGATATAAAAATAACTAATCCTAATATGTTTTTTATGTTAACAAAAAAAATTCGTATGAAAATTTGACCTTTTTCACCATTTAAGCCCTCCTGACCACGTTTATGTAACGGCGGTGAATTTTATTGCGGCAAATAAATAAAAATATTTGGAGCTTTAATACTGTGGTGAAATATTTGAAGAAATCGAGCGGATGTTTTTGTATTAACTTTTAAAATTTAGTTTTTTTTTTTTAAATTGCCCAATTTCGTCCAATGCTGGACGTAGGGTGCATGTCCAAAAAAATTCCAAATTTCACTTACAACCATTCTTGAAGTATATTCTTTTAAAATGTGTAGAAAAATATATACATGTTTTACCAAGGTTGTGAGAAAAAAGTGAAAGAATGAAGGGTATTTTTTGGCAAAAAATTGCAATTTTTAGAACCTGATTCAAAAAGTCAAATTTAAGATTTTGTGCTCACTAACCGGTTTGAAATAATTGAAAAAGGACTTCAGCGTATTTTTTTAAAAAAAACTGGCTATCGCTACATATTTTTAGATTTTTTTTGTCTATTTTAATAAAAATGTTATTTGCGAAAAAACAAGAAAGAATTTGGTGAAAAGTTCAAATGTTGATTTTTAAAATCAAATATTTTTTAAACCATAAGCGATAACTAGGTAGTATAAGCAAGTTTTTTGTTAATAATTTAATGGTTATTGGAAAAATTTAAAAAACGTAAAAATCACTTCATATTTATAAAAGTTAAAAGCTTTGAAAGCATTTTCCACCTCGAGGTGGTCGACTTTGGCACCCTGTAGCTCACCCTGTGTTACAACAGGGTATCTCAAAAATAAATATTTTGAAAGCCTATATCCTTGACTACAATCGCCTAGAATATACTATTCCAATCCAACCAACAGTTTAGAAGTTCCAGACTTATTACCACTTTTTTTTGGTTTTGAACCACTGCGCACTGGTTCAAAAAACCAAATGTCCCAAAAATTTTAAACAAAATAATTTGTTATCGATATTTTCTGAAAAACTTGAAATTTCATCCAACCAAATTGTGAAAAATAATATATAAATAACATCCTCATCGAATTGCTTTTTATATATGTAACAATTTTTATGTTCGCATTTCTTAAATATCATTTGAGGTTTTCTAAACTTCATTGAATTTAAATTAATATTTTTCTATCCTGAAATGCTACTAATGTCTCCCCAATCGCAATATTTTTTATACCCTATACCACTATGTGGTTTGGGTATAATGACTTTGTGCTGCTGTTTGTAACAACCAAAAATATTTGACCTAGACCCATCTTTAATTATACCGATCGAATCAGAATCACTTTCTGAGTTGATTTAACAATGTCCGTCCGTCCGTCCGTCCGTCCGTCTGTGTGTCCATGTAAAGTTTGTAATCAAACTGCAGGTCGCAAATATGAATATATTTTGATGAAATTGGGTATATAAGCTTTTATCGGCCATGGGATGAACGCTATTGAAATTGGTGAGAATCGGTCCATGTTCAGACCTAGTCCCCATACAAATTACCCCTATGAAATCGACATAAATTGCCATAAGATCCAAATTGTCATATAGATCTTACTCAAATTGGGTTTGTATGCGTTCATTACATCCATTAATGAGTAGTCCAAAAATGATCCCTTTGGCCCCATATAGAGCTGCTTCCCGATCTTCACTTAAATCTAATAAAAAACAAAAATATTGCACTGATTCTTCTCAAATTTTACTTGTATACATTTTTGAAAAATACAAGAGACTTTACCAAACATAATCAGGATCGGTCCATTTTGGGACCTAGTCCCCATATATATATAGCATCCGATATGAACTTTTTCATATCTGCAGCCAAAAAAATTAATAAAAATCCCACTTAAATTTGGTTTTTGCTTATTTTGTGTGTCCAGGTAGTTGGGCCTAAGAGATTCGGTTTCTAAACGCATGGTATGTATCGTATAGTCGGTCTAGACCGACTATAATTTTCTTACTTGTTTTAATTTCAGTTGATTTTTTAAATGTAAACATATTTGGTGTTTTCTGAATTCCAATTTGTGTTTAAAGAATAAAATTTATGTTTTAAGAATTCAATTGATGTCTTTTAAACTTCAAGTTAATATGGTTTTCGGAAAATCAATTGATATTTTCTAATTTATAATTAGAAATCTGTATTCCAATTTTTAGAATTGATATTTTTTATTAAATTTTAATGGAAAATTTAAAAGGTGCAATTTTGTATTTATGTCAATAGTAATTCTTTAGAAATTATAAACAATTTTTAAAAATTATATGTATTCGCAAGCAGATATTTTGTAGGTAAAGCAGCATAATAATTTTATATATCTATGTAGAACTGTTTTGAAAGCAAAAAAAACTCATTGATGAACTCGGTAGCTCTATTTTGTAAACACAATAAAAAGTTAATATGCCAAATTTATGGACATATTTGTAAAAGTATAATGGAAAAACGTTGACATTAATTTTAAAATATGAAACAACGATTGCAAAGCTAATAAGAACAAAAATTGTGGCGCCATCTACTGTGGCATAGTAATACTGAGCGAAATGAAGTTCGATATACAATTAAAAATATTGATATTCATGTTAAAATAGAAATAACGATTGCAAAACAACATAGCAACTCCGAGCAAAATAAAGTGACACTCGATTTGTTTATACAAAAGAAATGTATTTTCCCTAAAACAGAATACATATTGGAGAATTTTATGTAAATAAAATAATATGCCGACTTATTTCTAACATGCGGTTACTATGAATAAATATACATACATAGAATACATTTATATTATTTTATTATTTAATATATTTATGTATGCATATGTAAATATTACACACAAAAAATACAACATCAAAATTTATTTTCGGGTTTTCTTTAAATAAATTAATACATAAAATTTTGTTTGGTAAATTTACATTGTTTTTTTTTATTAACAACTTGGTAGTTTAGCATTATTTACTTTAGAAGTTGATGAATTTTTACTCCCTTTATATTAACTCGTAGGTCTGCTTGTAGAAAAAATGTTTGATTGTTTTTTAATTCTTTTCCCTGACCCAGTCGATGTGAAACTTTGCACGCAGGCTCGTGGCGATGACAAAAAATAACGAATTTTTGTAGTGATGCCAAAACAATGGAAACTTAAAAATTTTTCTACCAGAGTTGATAAAAAAAATTTACAAAGGGTTAGTTTTTATAATATTATTACCACAACGACTACAAAAACAAGAACAACAAGAACAATATACAAACATCAAACTTTTATTTTTTTTTTACTTTTTCAGAGATTTCCCTGGACCTGTTGTACCGGTTTTAATGATTTTTAAAACAGAAAACTTCCCATGATCTTGGTGAATCATTCCCACAAAAAACGATCTCCCTAGCTGTCCTACTGAGGCCGTGAGCGTGACAAGAACAACATAGAAAATCATATTTTTTCAAGACTTTTTTTAATTCTTCATTCAGAGCTCGGGCCCTGTTTAACTGATTTGGACGATTTTAAGTACCAAACTTGACAGAAAGGCTGTCAATCATTTTTTGTGCCAAAGAACACCACAGCCTTCCGACTGAAGTTGTCATCGTGATTTCCACAGACGGACAGACGGACATCACTATCTCAACTCCGCTTGTTATAAGGATCACAAATATATATATTTTTGGGGGTCCAGAAATTTTTTTCTAATTACTACAAATGGAATGACAAACTTATATATACCCTCTGCACACTGGGGTGGAGGGTATAAAAATGTATATTTTTTTAAAATTAAGATTTAATCATTTGAACATATGGTTGTATTTATAAGAGTACATCTACCAATGTCATTTTAACACTCATCTAATTTGTTTATGATCTTAATGCTACAGAGCTTGCAATTTAAAGAAAGATACAAAAACAAAACAAAAATAATGCTAGCCAGAAAAGTTATGAGGAAAATCGTGTGTTAATATTTTTCGATCCCATGACTTATAAATGATTTCAGGAAATTTCATATTAATACAAGTCGGTTTCACGTAATGAGATTTAACTAAAAAAAAATACGATTTCGTGTTGTATACGACCAGACCTATTAGATACAAGTGATAAAACAAATACCCTGTAACCCTGTGTTATTCGTAGTGGATGGCCTGCTTATGGCTAACCAGTTTTTTTTTTGCTGGGAGAATGAAACTGTTTCTTATTCTCATAACCTCCCGTGAGTATCACTTTTAATCATTATAATTTACATAAATATTTTGATGCATCAAAAAAAAAAAACTGTTTACAAACTTTTAGTTTTTTTTTTTTTAATAAACTTGGCATTTTATTTCCTTCCTTTTGCCAGCTACTTATATTTCAGTCGTTGTTTTTCTTTTATTATTATTTCTATATAATAAGGTGTAGTGAGAAGCTCTGCTAGTTATATAAAAAGAAAACGTTGAATACAACTGCCGGTGTCTGCATATAAATTATAAAAGTATATGTGTTCCCGTTGATGTGAATTTACATTATGATTTTTTTTCATCACCGAAATTTTTCATCAACATCATCATCATCTGTGTGTATTCCTGTCAAAGAATTCAGTGCAACTTGAGCTAGCGAAACTTGTAATTACCCCCTGAGGCGAAATAATGTTCAAAAGCTAGTGTAGTTTACACTATGAAGGATGTTTTTTTTTATTTATTCTTCAAATATTTCACATTCTTCATTTAGTTTGTTGAATAGAATAGATAAGTTAAAAACTTGTGCCATTGCGAAATTCATAGAAAAAACCTTTAGGTAATAAGCACCAATAAAATTCATTACAATGAAATGTAATTTGTTTTTTTTTTCTTTTTTTTGGTGAAATGTGACTAAATGCGTTACTTTTTTTACAAAACTTTACAATTGTAAAAATGTTACGCCAGATTATTGTTCCATCAAATTATTAGTCCTAACTATCTGGCTGCAAGTATCAAAATATCTTTGTTGCGATATTGCCGAAGGTAAATTATTTCAGTAAATTTTTCAGCTACCGAGAAAAAATATATGCTTTCACCTTAAAGGGATAATTACAGAGATGCAATATCTGTTTTATTCCATATCAAAACATAGAGATATTCATGTCCGTAATATAGTTCTAAATCTAAAAAAAAAAAAATACATTAAATTAAGTAATCTATTTAATTATTATAGTTACAACATGATTTCAAATCTGTAATGACCACAACGTTATTATCAGTTTTTCTTTAAATACGAAAATTTTAAGGTAAATGCAACAGTTACATTGTTGCCATATATGAATTGTATCTGTGGTGATTTGGTACACATGAGGCATTAAAAAAAAATCAGTAAAATTATTTCATATATGAAATTTGTTTTAATGTATTTTTAATGACCTCATTTTCAGTGTTGTATGGAATAATACGTTCGTTAACAAAAAAAAAATAAAAAATTATATATAAATAACCTTTCAACAATGTAAATTACAAATGGCCTGATATTAAAACTTCGCGCAGCCTACATGCATTATTATGAAACTGGAAATACCAAAGCTGAACTGAAAACTAAATTACGGGCAATTATATCCACGGCGGTTTGTGGGGTTCAACAAAAGGAAAAGATATGGGGAATAACTGCCATCAAGATTGCGCAACATCATTATGACTAATTAAATAATAAATATGTTGCAACAGGAGTTGAAATGTATTGGTTAGTAATTTCAATGTGTATAAGGATGAATTTTTTGTGAAACATATATCTGTGGCCATAAGCAATAACCGTCTAACTCGAAAATCATGCTTTCGAGAAAAATAGCTTTTTGTATAAATCTAATGTGGCTTTATTACGACTTAGGTCAGTATATTTTTATTAATAATTTTTTAAAAAAACAGTGTTAGAGAAATGGGGATTTCACGTAAATATAAAGCTTTATTAGTAGAATATGATAGCATACATAACTCAAATCGTTCTTAAGTCGACTTAGGCGCTTATCGCTTGTGACCACAGGTATAGCTTTTTATTTAAAATCAGCAATTCCATTTCATAGTGGCATAAGTAAAAAATATTACGGACAGCTTTGTTGCTGCTAAAATTTTTTAAGACAAAGTAGTTTTTAATAACGGGTCCTTTTTTTTAAGAAAAAAATACTTTGTTTTTAATATAATGGTACCTTCTTACGAATTTTCTTATACAATTTATACAATTTTCTTATCACCCCTGTTCTTGAAACCACTATCACAAAAAAAAAACTCGTAAATGAAAAAATTCTTAAATCTGCGAGTTTTTTGCTGTTCTCCAATTTCAGTAAGAATATTTTTTCTCGTTTTAATTCACATAGAAAAGGCTTTGTGAAATCAAAAGATATGCCCTTTTTTTCTACTAAGTAGGTTTTAAGAGATAAAAAAACTAATTGATATTTAAACTCTAACATGTTTTTTATTGAACCTTGTCATTAGTTTAAAAAATTAGACATTAATTTTATGAAAAAAAAACGATTTTAAAAACGTCTACATTTTGCGCTGATTTAAAAAAAAAACTCGTAATAAGTGGTCGATGTTAATAAAACACACTTTTTGCGATGATGCTGTTCTATAACTACAATAAAAACTTTTTATTTACACAATCTATTTTCCATTATAATTTTTTCAATTATAACATAGATTCTTTTAAAAAAAATTTTTTCATCAAATCACATATTTTTATTTTTTTGCATATGTTCGAAACAGTAGTGATGCCAGGCAAATTCAATTTATTTGAATATCGAAATTTATTTTGGTGATGCCTATTTTTTTAAAAATAGAAAAGTCATTTTTAATTAAACGAAATTGAAGAACAAAAACAATTAAATGAACAAATATGTTGTTATTTTAAAAGAAAATATTTTTCTTTATACTTTTTCTATAAAAAACATGCACAAAATACTTAAAAGTTTTTTGTGAAACCGAATAAAGAACCATATGGGACCTCGGTTTCTAGATAACATATGTTCTTATCTCAAACATATGGTTCTTAGCTCAAACATATGTTTCCATTAAATAAATAAAAAAAGTGGTTTCAAGAAACCCAAAATTTCAGTTGCATGTGATTTTAAATTCAATCTTATTCAAATAATAACGTTTCAAGAACAGGTCTATATATGTAATTTTTTTAAGGAAAAGTGCTTCTTAAAAGAAACCATTTTTGTGAAGGTGCTTTTTCAAAAAAGGAAAATTTTTAGAAAAGGTATAATTTTATAAGAAAAGCTCGATTCTTAGAAAAAGTACGTTTTAAGAATGGACAATTTTATAAGAAAATTAAATTTTTTAAAAAGGAACTTTTTCAAGAAGTTGTAATTAAAAAAGAAGGAACTTTTTAAAGAAAATATACTTTTTTAATAAAATGTTCTATTTACAAAAGTTACATATTTATGAAAAGTCACCCTTATCAGCAAAGGCACTTTTTAAGAAAATTCAATTACACTGTGGAACAAATTCAGGTTAGCAAAAATTGGGTCGATTCTGAGAGTGAGGGGTGAAAATAGAGGCTAAATTAGAAGACCCGTATCGCGGCGTTTGTTTATGTTAGTTCGAATTTTTTTTTAATCGACCTTCGAACTTTGCATTCAAATGCCGATTTTCAGCATATTGTTTATATGGTTTTTTGGCTACAACTCGTCGACTAATTGATATTTTTTCAACCTGTAAATGCCAGATTATTGCCAGAGATCTGTGCAACAATTAAATTTTTGTCGTGCTTATGAAGCAAAATGTTGGAAAAATTATTTTTGTTCATGCTTTTTGAAAATATTTTCCACAAAAATAAGTCTTTTTTTTAAATGGTGCGTGGTAAAGAAGAAGAAAGCATATATCTAAAAAAAATTCATAACTGCACTGTATTCTTAATCGGACCGGTTTCTGGCATTTCAGCCTTCATCAGCGATTTATTGAACATTGTGATAATTGTTATGTTTTTTTTTTTAATTGAATAAATTGTTTCTATATGAAAATTTTTTTCTACTTAGGGCGGCCGTGAGGTTTTGAACCATGAACCTTCACATACACTCGTACTTGCACCGTTTGGTCAGCGCTTTAACACACTCACCTAAAGTCAGGCCTACGAGCAGTGTGGTTAGTTTCAGTTTTCGTACCATACAGCTTTACTTTGTATTAATTTCAGAAGATACAACTCTGTCCAAACAAACAATCGTTATTTTTGAATTTTTGAATACTTTTTGCATTTATACTTCAAATTTCCACTATTCTCAGTTTTCGTAAGAGTTGTCATATGTGATGTATGGTTTTTGTACATATGGTTTTTGCACTTTACATATTTGAGATGACGCTTTGAAGCGAAGAAATTTTTTGTTTGTTAGATTTATCGTCATTTTTCAGACATATTGCAATTACTACTGTAATTAATATGCAATTTTAATTTTGTTTAAATGGTGCGTGGTAAAGAAGAAGAAAGCATATATTTCAATAATTCATAACTGCTCTGTATTCTGTTTGATCTATAATATGCTTCTCAGTTTCTTCAATAAATTTCATTTGAAAAGAAAATAATCATAATACAAAACTTGCGTTTTCCAGCTTAATATTAATTTACTTCTCATTTTTTTGTGCCAATTTTGTTCAGTGTTGGTTTTGAAGAAACATTGAAAAAGAAATTATAAAAATATGGAAAAAATATTTTTGAAAAGTTAGTTATGAAAAGTTTTAAGTAAAAAAATTAAATAAATTAAATTAATGATTTGGCCAGTTGCCGTTTAGCAGGCGGCTGTGGATCAACATCACTGCTCTCTCTAATATCTTGGTCATCGTCATCATCATCATAAAGGTCGATAATTTCGTCCAACAGATATTCAGGAATTTCATCTTTGTTTACCGCTTCTTCCTCTTTTTCCTCGTCTTCCTCTTTTTAAAAGGTGTTTTTATACCACCAACAAATTTCAGCGAGTATTGCAGCTGGAGATTTATTTCCTCTGTACCTGAAACGAAAATAGTTTTCAATCGTTAACATGTTTAAATTGAGTACTCTGACAAAGATATTAGAAAAATTTAGGAATTCAAAATAGGCACACTCTATAGTTACCTTATTTCAAATGGAAGCGCAGTTTGGTGATAACGTTGGCCTTGCTCATCAGATTCAGTTGGCAACTGTTGACCGAGCTGATCAAGATGCTGATGCATGAGATGAATTTTTTACGACATATTAACCCAATTTCATCGAAACCTGCCAACATGTTTGCAACATATTGCCTGTAGTTGTCTTTGCGTTCTTTACCCGAAAGTCCTTTAATGACTGCTTCCAATGCGAGCCATGCATTTAATTCTCGGTCTGATAGAACTTGGTCAAAATCTTAACGGCTCATTAGTTTCCGTATGTCGGGACCATTAGCAACCCCTTCCTGAATTTTGGCGTTACCTAGTCTTGGGAAAATGTCTTTTAAGCGTTTGAATTTTGCTGGTCTTTTTGCGATACAATTCAAAAAATTGTTAGCAATGCCAAATTTAATGTGGAGCAATTGCAACAAAATTTTCATTTCAGGAACAAGACTTTCGTGTAGCCTATTGTCTTTAGGCCATTTCCGTCCAATGCGACTATTCCAGTTATGCTGTTTGTACTGGTTTCATCCTTTAATAAGTTCTGCGTATCGTGAATCCCAATCGCACAAAAAGCACGGATATTTTGGACGGCCAGATGCAGATAAGCCTGTAATCAATGAAATTATTTTGAGGTCGCAGCAAATGCACCACTGGTGTTCGTTATATTTGACTACTTCCAGAATGTGTTTCAAATTGTCGAAATTTTCACTAGTGTCAGTGCTATATGCAATCGGAACAGAAGGCATTCTATTTGTCTTCTGCAAAAGCACAACTTTTAAGCTGATTAGTGAACTATCGATGAATAAACGCCAATCATCTTTTTTATATGTTAACCCTAACGTCTCCATTAACTTTTCAATATCGTTGCAATAAGCGAAATATTTTGTATCATTCACATTTATGAACTTTTCTAACTCTTTTTGGCATTTTGGATATGCTGTTACTTTGGTACCTTTCGGGAGCAAATTATTTCCTTTCAAAAATGAAGCCAGTAGTTCTGAGTCAAACACAAATTTGCAAAAATTCCATCCAATTGGTTTTGTGTGACTAGGATTGGGTCCTTTGATGTTTCATAAGATGTACCTTCACCAGTATCGTATTCTGAGAAGAAATCCATGGACGTAGCAGCGGCGGTTGTAACACTGATATCTGTTTGAAGATCAATACTTCGGTATGTTGGTACTGGAACGAATTCTGAGTGCGGTAATGGTAATTGGACACTTGGCACTGCTACATAAATTTTACTCTTTGCTTTCCTTCTATTCAAAGTTTTATGGTAGTTGATAATTCCATAGCAATTTTCTTCTTGATGCGGGCTGTTGTCTAACCACATCATTGGTATACCAAAAGGCATAGCCTTCTTCTTTTCACTTTTCCATTGCATAAGAGTTGAATAGCAATTAAAGCAAAGTTTTTTAGGGGCATAGTTTGCGTCAGTGATAAAATCTTGCGAGAAATATTGTTTGTAGGCTTCCAAAAAAAATCACTCGCATTGCCACATTTTTCATCGCTTGCAATGAAACGTCCACAAACATTAAAAAAATGGTTCATTGTACATTTTGGTTCCGACATTTTTAATACAATATATATTATACAATGTTTTTTCGTAATTTTTATGAAACCGATGCACTTAGCTTAAATCACTCGCAAAATGAAATAAGTTCAAAAAAAATTAATAGCGAATTTTATCACGACCGAGCGAAAATTAAAAGACATCAGCTTCGGCTGAGTTTCGAGTCCTAACCGAATCTTCATTTTAGAAATTAGTTCGCATGTACGAACAAAAAAATCGCTACCTGTGCGGTGGTTGAAAAAAAAAGTTGTTTTACTAATTCCTAATTCTTGGAACTTCCCTTTTTAATTACTTCTACCTAAATCGCTATTTATTTAATGGTTTTGGGATTTTTAACGCAAATTATCGACTAAGACCATTTTCTTTTCAAATGAGATTTATTTAAGAAACTGAGAAGCATATTATAGATCAAACAGAAAGCAAAAAAGACTTAGTTTTGAGGAAAATATTTTCAAAAAGCATGAAAAAAATAATTTTTCAAATATTTTGCTTCATAAGCACCACAAAAATTTTCTAAATCAATTTTTTTTTTTAAAAATTTTAATTGTTGCACAGGTCTCTAGGAATAATTTGGCTTTTACAGATTGAAAAATTATCATTTAGTAGACGAGTTATAGCCAAAAAACCATATAAACAATATGCTGAAAATCGGCATTTGACTGCAAAATTCGAAGATCGATTAAAAAAAATTCGAAGTAACATAAACAAACGCCGCGATACGGGTCTTCTAATTTGGCCTCTATTTTCAGCCCTCACTCTCAGAATCGACCTAATTTTTGCTAACCTGAATTTGTTCCACAGTGTCATTTAATCTTCGCTTTCATGCAGAATTTTTTTACGCCAACACGTAGCACTATCCGGGTAGATATAAAAATATTTTCTTAATTTTGTATGGGAAAAATATACAAAAAAAAAAAAAAATAACACAAGGCCATAATAAATGTTATGAAAAAATTATAATTTAGGTAATTCTTTTGCTTTTTTCTACTAACTTGTTTTTTGAGTGTAGTTTACCTTGTTTTAATATTGCCTGGTTTTCATTAGGTCATATAAACTGACAACAAACAATTGCACCAACTGACATCTCGTAATTTTCTATTAATTACGATTGCTTTACATCCTATAAACTTACAACCCGTTTTCATACAACTGACAATAATTTACAAATATTTACATTGAAACTGACATAGTGAAAACCGGGCATATCAATATTTCAAATTTTTTGAAAACTTTTCTATAGTAATTATGTAATACATATTGGAAATTACAAATTGGAATAGAAAACCGCGAATCTAGTAACCTTTGAAAATATTGTGACCACATATCTGTGGTTTTCTAGAATAACCGCTTATGTCATAATCAAAATGTTCAGGAGAGGCAAAAAACGTTATATTTGAAAATATGGGCTCGATATAAAGTTTTTAAGACTTTTTATTTAACAGTCCTGTAGATACGGGCAATAAATACTTTATATAAAATTTTGAGTCAAAAATCTTCCGAGGAATGGATCCTAGAGAAAGACGAAGAACAATATGTTAATAACACTTAAAGTGTGTGCAGATTAAACAACTTATGTCGACAAACGTCGTTTTCTTTCAAAAAGAAAACTACCAGTGCAACTACACATTAAGACGTAAGTTGTTGTTGCTTGAAAAATTGATTTTTTTTTTCGTCAACAGAAAGTTAACGTGACTTAGGGTGAGAATATAACAACGTATCAACAATAATAGTGACAGTTTTTATAAGTGATTATAAACTGAAAAATAATCCAAAATTATTTTGAATTTTTTTTCATTAATAACAACGTATGTCGGTATGTGTCGTTTTCTGAGAAAATAATTTGTCAGTGATCAAACGTAGGTTGACATACGTCGCTAGTACTGAAAATTAATTTAATAAACATTTAAGCTACGTCGTTATTTAAAGAAAAAACTCAGAAATGGTCAATATTTTTTTTTTAAATTTAACACATGTAAAGAGTGTTAAAAATTATTATATTTGACATCGTCAACTCAAAACTGATAAAAATGGACATACGCGGTTATTCCAAAAAACCACAGATATATAAAACGTGTGTGCATGCGAACAAGATGATGATTTCAGTTCGTCTTGAATATTTGTTGTGAAAGTTTGTGTTTGGGAAAAATTAATTATGAATGGCGGGATCTGTTTTGAATATATTTCTTCTGCAGCTGTTTCCTGGTAAGTTCTTTCATAGTACTATGGTTTCTAGTGCTTTTCAGAATCTAATAATTATTTTTGGCAAAATTATTATCTCATGAGGAAAGTCAAGAATATTTTCGGTATATGTTGGATGCCGAGTCTGATACAGATGAAGCCGAGCCTGACCCATTTGAAGGCGCTCATAGCGATGACGAATATCTGCCTGACCAAGAAGATGCGGAATCGGATGCTGAAATAGCTGACGAAGATGCAAATGCCGAGCTGAATATTGACAGCGAATCTGATAACAAGGTTCCCCTATGACGAAAAGTTTTTCAACAGCAAAGATCGTATAATGTGATATAAGCAAAATACTGATTTCGCTCGTCAAAGGGCCCATAATGTCATTTGTGAACAATTGTTTATGGGATCTAACACAATTACCAAAAATTTATGGTCAGTGGATAGATTTTTTTGTATTATGAGTGCGCCCATTACAGACCAAATTTGCAGGTTTTCTAACAAAAAAAAACCAAAGATTTTTATCGTAAATGGAACGCAGAAAATTCATCTAAATAGGCGGTTACATCGATTTCAATTACTGATGAATATTAAAAAAAAGACTGACTTTTTAAATATGCTCAATTTTATTGGTCCATGTTTTCACGATTTCTATGAAAACTTAAATGATTGCCACATTCCAAACACCGATCATGATATTGTGGAAGTTGAACTTTATGTAGAATAAAAATACTACCACATATTTTAACTTATGTGTTCATTTTATAAATGGATTTTTTCCCTTTTTAAACCATTATTCTATACATGTGACCATCTCCGAGAAAAGGGACCTAGTGTGTCAAAAAACGAGTTGTGTCAAAAACGTTGGATTCTGGAACCTAAAAGGATGTAGAAATTTTAAATGCGTTTTTTTTTTCACAAAACTTAATTTTCACACACTAGGTCCCTTGAAGAAGGTCACATATACTGTTTATCATTCATATACTATATTATTTTAAGCTAATTTATGAGACTGAACTCGATCTTAATTGAAAACATACATTTTCTTAAAAAGATATAATATATAACTATTAAACGCAAATGCATAAAATAATATAAACATACAATTTTATGTTAATTTGGCTTGGTTTATTATGAAAATAAATTTAATATCGGAAACCCCTTATATTGAATTTTTTTTATTTCATATAAGTGATAACTACATAACTTCCATAATTGTGCGATAAGCATTTTGGAATAAGAGCATAAATCGAGTTGAGCCTAATAAATTCTAAACTTGTGTTTTGGACTACGGGCATAAGTCGACTTGTACTTCTTTGTCTAACAAAAAACATTTTGTAAGAATAGCATAACTCGAGTTGTGTGTCTCAAAACTAGTTTTACTAAATAGGGAATAAAGACATAGAGTAGGTTTTACTCTATAGCATTTAGAATGTAAACAAATATATAATTTTTTTAACGTACCTTTACTTATCAACCATGAGAAATTCCAAATGTAAAAAATTTCAATATCCCAACAAATTTTATGCCACATCGATTCAACCATTTAAAATGCTCTCCTGAAAAGTTGCAAAAATTGACATATGCTGTTATGCCTTGTGGCCACAGAATTGGTCCTGCTAACGTACTATACATCACCAATATCTGCCAATAAAATAAAGAAAAATGTAAACTATTTTATTATTAAAATATATTTATTATTTTTAAAGAATTGTATCTCTAATAGTAGATAAAAACACATAAAACAATTTATTTTAATTTTAATATGAATTCTGAAAAATAAAATAAATATTGTAAAGGCGCATAATACAAACTGAGTGTAATTCGTGGTAACCGAAAAATATTTCTCTTTGCTTAAATCAAGAATTAAGTCGGATAATCTGTTGCCAATCAATAACATAAGTTAGCGTAACAAACAGAGGTAAAGTCTTGATATTTGATGTACGCTCATTAACTTAAACAACGCAAATTTCTTTAAGTGTTTCTCACAAATTCTTCACAATTGTAGATCATATAAAATAAATGAAACAAATAAAACACAAAACATAGGGAATGGCTTGCAAATAAATGAGATATCAATTAATATAATTAAATTGACACTGACAAAAACACATACAAATAAAGAGGAAACAATAAAATATATTCTGTAAGCAACTTAAGGGGGATTGGAACTTAAAACACTTGTGTACATTCTACATCAAAGTATGAAGTGAAAATCACTTTAAATCAATTAACAGACCATTGTTTTAGCGAATTGTACTTTCAAGCTGAGGGGGGTGTTCACTCATTTCAGCATATGTTTCTATCTGCGCAATATTTATGCAATTGTGGTTTGACAAAAGCCCGAGGTAGCGAACGTTTGTTTACACACAACTTAAACAGACGTTGAGCGTTGTGAGAAAAAAATACAACAATTTAATTACTGCAATAAAAATTTCGCATTTGCAGAGATAAAACACAAATAACTGTGTGAGTATAATGAAATTATTAAACAGTTTAATGTATTATTCCATTATATTTACGTTTGATACATTTACAAAAAAAATACGATTTAAAATTAAATTAAACGAAATGCTTTACAAATATAAATATTAATGCAATATATATTTTTTTTAATATCTAAACTTCAACATTCCGTAAAAACAATTAGAAACAGATGAAAAAAGAATATCAATGATGAGTGAGAATAAGTGATCTAAATTGTGAACATAATAACAATCATACGCCGCATGTCAATCTATACTTAATAATATAATTTAATATAATAAAGAGGTAGTGTGTGTTTGTTTGTTTGTTTTTTAGGAGGTAAACTCCGTAACTGCTCATCTAATCTTCTTGAAATTTTCACAGAATCTTACTGTAGACATGGGAAGTGCTACGGGCTATATTTTTGATGTGTAAACATCTATACACGCAGGGAGGTAAATTTCTATTTCACAATACAATCACAAAAACAGCGTAACTCATATCGGTGTGAGCTGAAGCAGATAACGCTGTGTGACTTATGATTGTATTAGTGAAAAAATTATGATATAAAATTGTTTTTTTATGCCACTTTTTTAAAAGCGTCATCTATGTACCACTTATATACGTTTATATTCGGATATTTTTAACGTTTTACAGCAAAGGGTTGTTGAATTAGCTGAAACAGTTTTTGCTATAAGTGATACATAGGGGACGCTTTGTGTTTGATTTTAAAAAATTTTTAATTACTAGATGTTTTGCACATCTTCCCTGTGATCGGACTCACATGATTTTTTTTTGATATTTTTAGTGGGCGTGGCACTTTTCATATAAAGTGAATTTTTAGTATCATGGATATTGAGTACAACGACTGAAATAACTTTGCAAATTTGTGTGATGTCACCTATTATTTATGTTAGTAGCGTTGCTGAAAATGGTCGGGATCCGATAAGTGGGCGTGTCTCTTCTCATACAAAGCAATTACTGAATATGATATATCTCGAGTACTACGACATACACAGCTTTGCAAATTTGTCATAGGTCATCTTTAATTAACGAGAGTAGTCAGATCAAATACGGGCGCGCTTGGAGCAGTGGGTGCAGTGGGCGCAGTACCGCCCATACAAAGTACAGATTTAATATCATATATCTGGTGTACTATAAAAGGGAAAGTTTCGACACTCTACAAGAGTCCATCAGATATAATTGTGAGTAGTCTGAAAAATTGGGTGGTATAGGATTGGTGGGCGTGGCACCTCCTATACAAAAAAGTATATTAATTACCAATGTGAGTGGTCATGGAAAATATGGGCAGAATTGCAAATTCAAAAATCGCCAAAACCGAAAATTGTGAAAAACAATAATCCCCAAAAACAAAAATTTTCAAAACCAAAAATCGAAGAAATCAAAAATCGCCAAAATCAAAAATCGCTAAAATAAAAAAAATTGCCAAATGATATTCTAAATTCACGGCCATCGTTAAATGTTACCGGATTTAATTTTGAAAATCAATATTTTTCTCATGGGCAGCTATATGTGTCTTACTCCAGAGGAGGATGCCGAAAAATTTTAAAATTTGTACATCGAAGGAAAAAACAAAAAATATCAGAAAGCATTAAAATAATAAAAATAATATCTAAAATAAATAAATTTAAAAAACACCAAACAACTCGAAAAGTCTGCCCTACGACAGGGCACTCTAGTATGTTATATATATTTGTGTTCACAACCAATAACCGCATATGTCAAAAACCATGATTTCGAAAAAAATTGCTTTTTATAGAAATGTAATAGGCCTTCAATACGACTTAGTTCAGTATATTTTTATTAATGAATTTTTAATAATCAGTGTTAGAGAAATGGGGATTTCACGTCAATATAAACTGTTGTTAGTAGAATATGATAGCATACATAACTTAAATCGTTCTTAAGTCGACTTAGACTATTATCGCTTGTGACCACAGATGTAGAAATAATACAACAAATTTTTTCATCAATTGATCAGCCCTATCGTAACATCGTCATACGTAATTAAACATACTAGAGTGCAAATTCAAGGAATTTTATTTTTTTTATTCATAAATAATTACGTAAGGAACTAAAGGAATGCTAATCAATTTTAGCCAATTGAAAATTTAACACAAATATAAAAAAGACACACCCAGCATTGTGTGTTTTTTTATTTGATGCTTAAATGTGTTTTATATATATGGTAGTACCAAATTTAAATGAATTTTACTCAAAAAGGATATACCAGATGATGCGCATCATTAAATATGGAGAACATCTGCAAAAAAATACCTTTCAAATTGTATATTTTTTTCTATATTGGTTGGTAATTGAAGGTGTAGAATACGCCACTTGCCTATTAATATTATAGATTAGTAGCTGTAAAAGGAAAATTACAAAATTTAATTTTCAAAAAAAAAATTAATAATAATAATAACAGTTGACTAAGCTAGTCGTATATTAATTCGGTATTACCTGTTTAACCTGCCAAACACCTCAGCGTATTCACGCTATAGTTAGCGCCTGTTTGAAAAAAAGTAGCTAAGATACGTTAGTCAACTATATGTTGATGAACAAAGATACGGATATAGTATGAAAAATTCCGATGGTAGCACCAACCAATAACATTGAAGCATTTTTGGATATGTGGCTCGAGTTGAAAACTAACTTTAACGTTGTTAATACAAAATTGTTAATGAAAAATCGAAAATGGAAAATGAAAAATGAAAAGTGGAAAATGGAAAATAAAAAATGAGAAATTAAAAATGAAAAACTAAAAATTAAAAATGAAAGATGAAAATTGAAAAGTGAAAAATGGAAAATGAAAAAAAAAATGAAAATTGAAAATGAAAGAGGTGGAGGGTATCAAAGATTCGGCCCAGCCGAATTTAACACTATTGGATTTTGTTAAAATATTGCCATATTTTAAAATACTAAAAGGGAGTTTTCACTATTTACACAATACAATACAAAATCTAACCCAGTGATGCCAACTTTTGATTTTAAATTAAATTATGTTAATAAAATATATTTTCATTTATTGACTCCAAATACTACTACCTGGCAACTATTATCGCACTTCAATGTTTTGGGTTTTACCTTGCCTAACATGAAGTCAAACTTTGAAGTCATCATGAACACCGGCTCAAATTAGGGATGCCAAACGCAAAAAAACAAATGCCCCAAAAATTTTTATTTTTTATCTTTATTTTCTGAAAAACTTAAAATTTTCATCTAAAAAAATTGTGAAAAATAATATATAAATAACATTCTCATCAAATTACGCTTTATTTATGTAACAATTTTTAGGTTCGCAATTCTTCATTTGAGGTTTTCTAAACTTAATTGAATTTAAATTAGTATTTTCTTATCCTGAAATGCTATTAATGTCTCCTCAATCGCAATATTTTTTTTTAATTTCAGTTGATTTTTTATATGTAAATATATTTGGTGTTTTCTGAATTTCAGTTTGTGTTTAAAAAATAAAATTTATATTTTAAAAATTCAATTGAAGTCTTCTAAATTTCATGTTTTTATTTCCGACGTTTTAATATGATTTTCTAAAATTCAATTTATGGTTTCTAATTTATAATTGGAAATCTGAATTCCATTTTTTAGAATTGACATTTTCTTAAGTTTTAATGGTTAATTTAAATGGTGCAATTGTGTATGTATGTCAATAGTAATGCTTTAGTAATTATAAAAAATTTTTAAAAATTATATCTCTTCGCAAGCAGATATTTTGTAGGTAAGGCAGAATATAATTTTATATAACTATGTAGAACTGTTTTGAAAGCAAAGAAAAAACTCATTGATGAACTCGGTAACTCTATTTTGTACACACAGCAAGTCTGGCATTTATGATCATATTTGTAAAATAACAATGGAAAAACGTATGAAATAAAAGACCAGCCCTATGTATACTCCTAACATTGTTGTGTTTTATATCTAATTGAAAATGTTGACATTCATGTTAAAATAGAAATAACGATTGCAAAGCTAATTAGAAGAAAAATTGCGGCGCCATCTACTGTGGCATAGCAACACTGAGCAATATGAAGTGACACTCTGTTTGTTATTACAAAAGAAAAGTATTTTCCCTAAAACAAAATACATCTTGGAGAATTTTATATAATAAAATAAATCGGTATTATTTCTAACATGCGGTTATCATTAATATACACGTATAGAATATATGAAAATTACTTTGTTATTTAATATATATATATGTATGAGTGTACATATATATAAATATTACACACAAAAAATACAACATCAAAAGTTATTTTCGTGTTTTTCCTTAAACAAATTAATGCATATAATTTTGTTTGGCAAATTTATATATATATTTTTTTTTTGTTAACAACTAGGTAATTTAAAATTATTTACTTTAGATGTTGGTGAATTCTTACTCCCTTTATATTAACTCGTAATGTCTGCTTGTCAAAAAAAATTTGGATTGATTTTTAAACCCTTTCCCATGACCCAATCGATCTGAAACTATGCAGGCGGGCTCGTGGCGATGACAAAAATGATATAAAAATTGTTTTTAGTGATGCCAAAAAATGGAAGCATTTAAATTTTGCTACCAGAGTTGATAAAAAAATATTTACAAAGGGTAAGTTTTTATAATACTATTACCACAACGACCACAAAAACAACAAGTCCAGCTATGACAACAATACAACATTTAGAATAACAACAAGAACAATACAGAAACACATATTTTTTATTTTCTTTTTACTTCCTTAGTGATTTCCCGGGAACTATGAAACCGATTTTCATGATTTTTCATACAGAAAACTTCTCATAATGTTAGTCAATCATTCTCGCTCGCCCCAGTTATTCTATTGAGGTCGTGATCGTGACAAGTACAACATAGACATATTTTAAAGACTTTTTTAGTTCTTCGTTCAGTTCTCGGGACCTAATAAACCGATTTAAACGGTTTTAATAGCAAACTTTTTAGAAAGCCAGTGAAACATTTTTTATACAAGCGAGCACCCTAGCTGCCCGATTAAAGTTGTCATCGTGATATCCACAGACGGACAGACGGACATCGCTATATCAACTCCGCTTGTTATAAGGATCACAAATATATATATTTTATGGGGTCCAGAATTTTTTTCTAATTATTACAAACTTAATGACAAACTTTTATGTACCCTCTGCACACTGGGGTGGAGGGTATACTGAACTTACTAACCAAATTCATTTTTAAATTTTTAAATTTTTAGTTTTTTATTTAAGTGAAAATTGTTAATAATTTAGAAAGTGAAAATTTTCATATTTCTCTCAATATTTGTCCTGCAATAAACGCATTTAAGATCTGTATTCTTTTCAATAGCACCATTTCGGTGTTTCACCTCACAACAGTAACATATTTTTCAATGTTTGCATGGCAAAAAATGTACGCACGATTGCAATAATAGCATTTTTGCGTTTTCCTATCCATCAATATGAAAAATATCGGAAAGATCTGAGAAAAAATATTTTTTGTCTATTAACACAAGTTGACGACGACTGCGAAGATGGCTAGCGAACGCGCGGATGCGGACGCGACGCGTTCGAGGAACACAGCTCAGCGAAAAGAATTATGATAAATTTAATATACTTATGTGCAATAATTACCTGTTGATCCAAATGGGCCACACCTATACTATGAGCAGCTGCTTAAACTAACCTTGAGGCACAATTTTAAACGCCGCACCTATCAAATACTTTCGTTCAGCAGGTTCAAAACTTCCCATTTTTGAAACTTTTATAAATTTTACGATGTCGCTGCTCAATGATGATCACTTATTGAATGAAATAATTAGATTTTTAAAAATTTGGTTTTCTTTAATTTTCAAACGATTACGTTCCTTTTTTAAGATTACAAAATAACTCAATTGCAAAAAAACTGGCTTCGCAGCATATTTTTGAAGCATTTCTGCTGTAGCATCATATAAAAATAATCTAACCGATAAAAACAAAGTCTTTATTAAAACTCTTTCTTTCCTTATGCATATGAGTTTTGAATATCTCCGTGACTGTGAGTGACTATTTTAAAATTAATTTTTGGCCACAATAAATCTGTGGACAAAGTTTCAGATCCATCGGATGAAAGGAAGTTGTGTTTTAATCTCTCCGTGACTGTGCGTGACTATGTCTAAGTCAATATTTTTTCACAACAAGTCTATCCACCAAGTTTTAGATAGATCGGACAAGAGAAAATGGGTTTTAAATCACTTCGTGACTGTGCGTGACTATGCGAAACTGCGCGTGACTATGTCGAAGTTGATCTTTATTTACAGCAAGTATATCGACCAAGTTTCAGATCGGTCGGATGAGGGTAAATAACATTTAGATCATCCCGTGACTGTGCGTGATCACGCGTGTCTATTTTAAAATTAATCTTTGGTCACAACAAGTCCATGGAGCAAGTTTCAGATTGATTGGATGAAGGGAAATGGGGTTTAAATCACTCCGCGCTGTGCGTGACTATCTCTGAATTAATATTTGGTGACAACAAGTCTGTGGATCAAGTTTTAGATCGATCGGATAAGGGAAAATGGGTTTTAAATCACTCTGTGAGTGTGCGTGACTAAATCAAAGTTAATCCTTTTTTCACAGCAAGTGTGTGGACCAAGCTTTAGATTGATCGGTTGAGGGGAAATGATATTTAGATCACTCCGTGAATGTGCGTGACCACGCGTGACTGTGCATAACTACAACAAAATTAATCTGTGGTCACGACAAGACTATGGGCCAAGTTTCAGATCAATTACATGAGGGGGAGTGGGGTCCACCCATGGTAGACAGACAGACAGACAGAGAGTATGAGTTAAAAGAAAGAGTTTAAAATGAATTTAGTCCCCAAACTTCTAAATTAAACAATGAAAAATTCCACAAAAAATTTAAAGTGAGATTACTCCCCAAAAAACGCAAAAATTGGGGAATTTTTTTACCACGCACAAATTCCCCAATTCTATACAAATTTTTGAGGACAAACTTCATTTTTTTGGGGAATATGTTCATTGGTAAGTAATCAGCGCTAAAAATAGTATTGCAGACGACTCCACTATGTGACCCAAGATAAATGTTGATAGAACAAAAACTAAACTTAAGACTAGACTACCATCGTATAAATCGACCCAAAAGGTAATTAATAAACCAATTTTACAGAGAATAGCATTAGCAGTTCACTTAAAAAAAAGCAATTTCTTACAAAAGTAACTTTTAACAAGTACTTAAAAAACAAATGCTTTTGCACTAGTACTAAATTGTTAATGATTTAATAAGTTATGATAATGACAATCTGGCCAAATTAGAACTAAATTTGTCTATATGTATTTGTGGATTTTAATTTGTTTTCAATGCTATCCTCTTGTACGAGTAATTACGTAATTAATATCTTTACTTAAAAAACTCTCTGAAATTTCTTATTGTTCTCTTCACAATCAGTGAAACATTAAGAACTTGGCCATTATGTGGCAAATTTTTTAAGATGACGTATCCAGTTGAATATTTGATTATATATTTGTAATTTTTGATTTTGATTTTTTTATAATCCAGCAAAAGCAACCGTATATTATTCAACAAATCCCACAAGATAAATTAAAATAAATAGGACAGAGATAATATTTCTCGAACATGCAAACAAAATCAGTCTGAGGATATACACTTTAATTATAAATATCATATATAAAGAAACATCTGTAGGGAAAGCAAACACTCCATTGACACTTCATACACCATTAAATTTTACCATCTGTCAATTTTATGGCCTGTAACCAGTTTACGATTTCAACACTTATTGTTTACTATTGTTGATTATACATGAGCAACAATAAAATTTACATATGTATATGATTTTTTTTTTACATTATACACAAATATGTATGTGCTTGATGCCAAACTACTCGAATATTTGTCAATATTTTAATATTTGTAATCAATAATTACAAATTTGTTTTTATTTAAAAAGTATTTGGGTAGCTTATGCTCAAGTTAATTGGGAATTTGCGAGATCCTAACCAAGTTATATTTAATATCTGTTTCACTATGATTATGATCAGAGCCAAAGTTAAATCTAAAATTTACTTTCATATATGGCTCTAAGTAATATTTTGCAAAACAGAACCACTTTGTGTAGGACACATGCAAAACATTCTATTTCAGTGCTATTCTCATTTATTTGAGGTAATCCAACAAACTGTGTAGAATTATTTAACCCTGCTGTTAGGTTTGGACCAATTTGGTCATTTTTTTTTAAAATATTTTTTATTATAAATTTGCAATGGCTAATCGTATCAAATTAAAACTTCATCTCAGGTTTTTTTTTTTATTTTAATGCTTTTAGTTCACTTTTCGGTATATCTCCTAAAATCGAACAGAAAAAATTAAAAGTTACAAATCTTATGTTACGGACCATTTTGGTCTATGCAATTTATTTAATTTTTTACATGAGTCTTTTTTGCCTCTGCAATACAAAATTATCATGATAAACACTTTTCATATACACCAGATAAAAAACATTGTATATGCCGATAAACCCCAGAAAGAAATAGAACACCAATATATGCCCGCCAAGGGGATTCTTCTAAGTCTCTTCATAAAATAAATGAGAAATTGCTATCGACATATTTCCAGAAATATAAATTATTTAAAATATCTGGTAAAAACAGTTTTATTTAAAATTATTTTGGAAAATACAAAGTAGACCCAAATGGTCCCTTACCTAAGATTGGTAAGTTTTTTTCAACCTAACAGCAGGGTAATTTTATAATAAAAATTAAAAAAAAATTAAAATTTTAAATTAAAATTTCTTTAAATGTTCAACATGTCTTGATATTAAATTCAATTCACTAACCTTTATATTTGTATTGGCTACGAAAAAATATGAAACATGAATGCAGATTTCTTTTTTGTCAATTAAATCGAAAATCTACATATTCTTTAAATAAAATATGTCATATTTTTTAATCAGCTTTTTCTTTAACTTCAATACTTTCTCATTTTCATTAACACCACCATTGGCTTCAACTTTCATTGTAAATTTAAAAGTTCTCACAAACGTAATATTTGGTGGTGCACTCGTTGAAAAACCAATAAGAATTGAGATTAAAACTTTTTATGAAAAAGTTAAAAATGTTAAAACTTTTCACAAGTTAAATCCATAAAATTTGAAGAAAGCTAGTAATACGGTAGCACTCAAATTTTAAATAATTAAAACAAAAAAAAAAATAAAGTAAACCTTGAAACTAAGCTCATTTAATATAAATTAAATTTAAACTGAAATAACGGGTGACTATTGTAAAATAAGATAAGGTTTCTCGTATAGTTTTTAATCAATTGACTTGGGTATGATTATTGTATACTGAAAATCAAAAAAAAATATGTTTCTTAAAGGACCACACTTATGCAAATACTAAATATTCGAATGATCTTGATTATACAATGGTGCACTTATATATAATTAAATTTTCTTAGAGCATGTGGATATGTCACTTAACGGTTAAGAAGTAATTAGTTAAATTAATTCAATTAAATAAGTTATTTACTTTATTTATATAAGTAAAGAGTAAAAATCTAAATTAAATTTTTCAAGCGCCCCGGTAGGTGAGTTGGTAGCGTGCTCGCCTATCATGCGGGGGTCGTGGGTTCGATTCCCACCAGAAGCTTTGGTCTGTCGCTGCAAAAACCAGCCAAATGGTCTTCGTCACCCGGCTTATCCCTGGACCCAAATTAGAATATAAATTTACTTTGTATTGTAATTAACATAAATAAATAAATAAATAATAAATTTTTCAAATATATTCAGTCTTATCGACATCCACAACTATGCCTTACCCAATAAAAAGTTGCAATAATTGTGAAATTTCATTAAAAATTTCAATTAATGCTTTGAACGAGCAAAAATTTTGTTACAGATTTTTATATTACATAAGGAGTGAGATCGAAGAAATCCTTAAAGTCGATTACTATCCACCAATTTGAAATAATGTTCAAGGAACATACTGTAAAACAAAAAAAAATTGACTTTATATTAGTATGCCTCTTT
Organism: Cordilura impudica; assembly: GCA_963682025.1. NCBI lineage: Eukaryota > Metazoa > Arthropoda > Insecta > Diptera > Scathophagidae > Cordilura > Cordilura impudica. The sequence continues at coordinate 6,306,494 of OY821519.1, forward strand.
TTCAATATTTTTAAATTATACGCGAACACATTTTTTAGGCGTAGTGTCAAAAAAAAAAATTATTTATATAAATTTCTGGGTGATTAACACCCATGTAAGTGATCAATTTGGGGCGTTTAATGTTAAGTGACCCAACTTTTAAAACCAATGTCTTCCGATCGGGATGAAGTTTGTCCTATTGCATAGTTGGGGTTAATCCTATTGGATAGTAGCTCAGACACAATTTTTCAACAAGTTTGGTCCAGAACTCTCTGAGTTAGAGGGGGTTAAAATTTGACATTTTTCCAAACAGGTGTTTTTTTCTCATCAATGTTACTTTTTACCTATTGTTCCTAGCAAAATTTGTCCCAAATAATTTAGATAGCTTTTTCTTCAGTCTTTCGGGAAAAAAAAATAAAAAAAATTTTTTCACTTACTTCCAAATCAAAAATTTTTTAGTTTTTTTTAGGAATTTTTTTTTTTTTTTTGGCTCAAAAGAAAGCTTAGGTTTTTCCTTTAAGAGCTTTTGGTCGCTTAGTGGGATGCGAGTGGGATATCTATCAAAATAAATGTTTTGTAACTCAAGACAACTTTTTTTCAGTTTTTGACATATGCACTAATTTTAATTTTTTCCTATTAGTGTGTAAGCATTTGTAAACCCTTAAAAACAAAGCATATACTGAGAAACTAAACAAGTTAACCTTTTTGATGGTATATAACATACCTAACTAAAATTTCATACCTTCGATATTGTAATACCCGCAATATGTTAACCTCAGGAAAAATGTCACTTTTTTCTATAGATATGTTGAAAAATTATTTTTTTTTTACTTATTTGTAATAATAGTTAAATTAATATATAATAACAATAATAAAAATATAAAAAATAAATAATTTACCAGATCCATTTATAACATACCTATTTTTTTTAATTAATTTATTGTAGCTGATGAAGTATTTAAGTTTCGTTCATTTTTAAACACCCAGTTTTTCATCGAGCTTATTAGTCGCCTTTATTTGCTGCTTTTTTGCCAATCTTTCCTTAGCGTTACTAGGTTTAGCTGCTGATTTCGCTGCTGGTTTCTTTTTTGGCTTTAGAAAGAACTCGCATTGAGTGGAAGCAGAAAACTTGGGTCTTCTATCGACAAGCGGTGCCATCGATTGCTATCGCAGCATCGAATCTGTTCTTTAGTGTTTTCAGTGTTTTCCCAATATCCTCTTTGCTACTAAAAACTATTTAGTTATACCCTATACCACTATGTGGTTTGGGTATAATGACTTTGTGCTGCTGTTTGTAACTACCAAAAATATTTGTCCTAGACCCATCTTTAATTGACCGATCCATTAGGACAATTCTTAGTCATATGTCCCATATAAGCTGCTCCCCGATCTTCACTTAAATCTATCAAAAAACAAATATATTGCACAGATTTTTCTCAAATTTGGTTTTTGTATATATTTTCGAAATATAAGTGACTTTACCAAATATGGTCAGGATCGGTCAATTTTTCGACCTAGTTCACCTATAAATATAACACCCGATATCAACTTTTTCATATTTGCAGCAAAAAAATTATTAACAGTGCCACCCAAATTTGGTTTATGCTTTTTTTCTATATCGAATTAGTTGGACCGAAAGATAGGGTCTCTAAACCATGGTATAGGGTATCATATAGTCGGTCTAGACCGACTATAATTTTCTTACTTGTTTTTTTTTACAATAATTCATTGCCCAATGGAATAAAGCATTCGCATCTAAGATGCTATCTTGATGAGGGCACTGGAGGCTATACTTGACGAGCTACGTCCGAATCATAGTATACCTTCTCTACTGTAAACTTAGATTTTAGATATTTTAGTATTATCTTCTGGTACTCATAAACTGCAATGGTATCATGTTTTAAATCGTGGGATATGATTGCCAGACTTTTGTGTTCCACTTTTTCATCTTTCATGTAGTAAAAAACTACTGTGAGTATAGTTGCTTGAGCGTTATTGAAGTAGAAAGATTGTATGGCATCCTGAAGGACATATTTATGGATTTCTGCGAAATCATACGAAATAACGAATTCACCAGACTTCAAATGTGTCTTCATATCCTTGAAGGATGTCTAAAAAGTAATGGGTTCTCAAGTTTAGCAATCCTGTACACATTTCTTCCAAAAAATCATCCATATTTAAAATTATTGTTTTCAATGTGCATCTGTCAGTCTGAATCCAAGGTTCAAATTTCATCTCCTCAATATATTTGCGATCAAAAGGGTTGATTAAATTCTCTTTGGTGAACGTGGTTTCCGGGCAATTTAAACTTCACTTAAGTGGCAGGAAGTTATTGCATTAGGACACATAGTCAATTTAAGGCAATCGTGGTATTCGTGTAAATCTTCTGGCGAGTCATCTGTTAAGAACTTTAAGTTGATTTGCTTCAACATCAGTTTAAGCAACATCTGAACGTAGTAACGCCAAGAAAAGATTGGCAAAAAAGCAGCAAATAAAGGCGATAAATAAGCTGGATGAAAGACTGGGTATTTAAAAATTTACCAAACTTAAGTACTTCATCAGCTGCAATAAATTAATTAAAACAAGTAAGAAAATTATAGTCGGTCAAGACCGACTATACGATACCCTCTACCATGCGTTTAGAGACCCTATCTCTCAGGCCCAACTAACTGGATATAGAAAATAAGCATAAACGAAATTTGAGTGGGATTTTTATTAATTTTTTCGGCTGCAGATATGAAAAAGTTCGTATCGAATGCTATATCTATATGGGGACTAGGCCCAAAAATGGACCGATCCTGACCATGTTTGGTAAAGTCTCTTGTATTTTGCAAAAATATATACAAACAAAATTTGAGAGGAATCAGTGCAATATTTTTGTTTTTTGATAGATTTAAGTGAAGATCGGGAAGCAGCTCTATATGGGGCCTATGACTAAGAGTTATCCAGTAGGGATCATTTTTGGACTACTCATTAATGGGTGTAATAAACGCATACAAACCCAATTCGAGTAAGGTCTACATGACAATTTGGATCTTATGGCAATTTATGTCGATTTCATAGGGGTCATTTGTATGGGGGCTAGGTCTGAACATGGACCGATTCTCACCAATTTCAACAGTGTTCATCCCATGGCCGATAAAAGATAAAATACCAAATTTCATCAAAATATATTCATATTTGCGACCTGCAGTTTGATTACAAGCTTTACACGGACACACAGACGGACGGACGGACGGACATCGCTAAATCGAATCAGATAGTGATTCTGATTCGATCGGTATAATTAAAGATGGGTCTAGGTCAAATATTTTTGGTTGTTACAAACAGCAGCACAAAGTCATTATACCCAAACCACATAGTGGTATAGGGTATAAATAGTTATGTTCTAAATGGATCTAATAAATTATTTATTTTTTTACTTTTATTATTATTAGATATTAATTTAATTATTATTGGAAATAAATAAAAAAATTAATTTTCAACATTTCTATAAAAAAAGTGATTTTTTTCCTGAGGTTAACATATTGCGGGTATTACAGTATCGAAGGTATAAAATTTTAGTTAGATATGTTACATACCGTCGGAAAGGCTATGTTGTTTAGTTTCTCAGTGTATGCTTTATTTTGAAGGATTCAGAAACACTTACACACCAATAGGAAAAAAATTCAAATTAGTGCATATTCTATAAATTGAAAAACCGTTGTCTCGCATACCACTAAGCGACCAAAAAGTTCTTAAAGGAAAAACCTAAGCTTTCTTTTGAGCCAAAAAAAAATTTCCTTTTCTGAAAAAAGGCAAAAAATTTTTGATTTTGAAAAAAAAAGTCAAAATTTTTTTTTATTTTTTTTAAATTTTTTTTCCGAAACACTGAAGAAATAGCTATCTTAACTATTTGGGACAAATTTCGCTAAGAACAATAGGAATAAATTATATATCAAATTTTGACCCTCCCCTAACTCAGAGAGTTCTGGACCGATCTTGTTGAAAAATTGTGTTTAAACTGCTATTCAATAGGACTAACCTTGGTGTAAATTTCATCCCGATCGGCAGACATTGGTCTTAAAAGTTGGATCAGTTGACATGAAATGCCCCATATATATAAAAGCGAAGGTATGTATGTTCGTTGTTTTTGTAATTTATAGGCAGTAAAATCATTGGACCGATCTTTTGTGGGCGTGGCACCTCCCATGGCCGTGCTGAAAATGGAAGGGATGGGATAATTAGGCGTGGTGCCTTCAATAAAAATTAATTACTCAATATCATATATCTCAAACATTATGACAAACATAGCTTCGCAAATTTGTCTGACGTCATCTATTATTAATGTTGGTAGTCGCACCAATGGGCGTGGCATACCCATAAAAAATAAAAATTAAATGTTATATATCTGGAGTATTGCAACTTTGAGCATCTTAGGATTTTGCGTGGAGCCATAAGTTATTCACGTGATTACTCAAAAAAAAATGGGCTTGATCAAAATAATGGGCATGGCACCGCCCATATAAAAGTAACTACATAATATCATATAACTGGAGTTCTATATAAGGCAAAGCCTTGAACTTTTTACAAGTCCATCATATATTAATCAGATATTAATGTGAGCATTCAGATAGAAAATGGGCGGTAAAGGATTATTGGGCGTGGAACCTGCTATACAAAAATTATATAGTACTTTGAAACTTTTGGCAAGCAAATTTATTGCCATTTTTATTATTTATTCGTTGAAAATATGGGTGAAAACGCTAAACTCAAAAATCGCCAATATCAAAAATCGCCTAAACCGAAAATTGGGAAAAACAAAAATCTTCAAAATCAAAAATCTTTAAACTCAGAAACTGGCAAAATTAAAAATCGCGAAAATCAGAAATCGCCAAAGTCAAAAATCGCTAAAATAATAAATTGCCAAATGATTTTAGAAATTCAATCGTTCAATGCTGATGGACTTAATTTGAAAATCAATGTTTTTCATGGGCAGCTATATGTAGCTTCCTCTAGAGCAGGAATGCCGATAAATTTGATATTTTTTGCACCGGATGAAAAGACAAAAAAAATGTATATCAGCAAGCACTGAAATAAAAAAAAATAAAAAATAAGTAAACTAAAATGATTTAATTGTACACACAAACTCTGTAGGAAACATAGACGTCAATAAATATCGGTAAGTCGTAACGAAGTGCGGCAGAGTATACCAATATTATTAGAATATTTTTGGGAGTTTAGCATCCACGTTTGTCACAAAAGTGAAATACTTCTCGTCAATTTGACCGTTTGATTATTTCAATAAAAATTTTTGCGATAATTATTATGTTGGTTGTTTAGTTACGATTTATGGAAAACTAGAAAATTTTCTGTGTACGATGCAGCTTAAGGCAACACATATATATCGAACAATCTATATATGTTATGGAAGTCCTGTTACTGGTAAAATTCTCCTGATAGAGAATGACATGGTAAACAGTTTGGCGGCATAATATTGTACAATATTTTGTACGGCCAAGTTTTAATTTTAGCACGTTCCATTTATTCATCACTCATTTCGGTCAAACATCAAGTCAACACAGTGCTCATTAAACATATTAACTGACATATTTTTCCGAAATATCGTGATAAAAAAACAAGTAATAATATTGGCTTTTTAACCTGCTGGGCCACATTTAATATAGCAGTAACAAAGGAGGCCACAAATGTTTCAATACCGATAAATGTAACTTCTGTAAAGTTATTGCTGTTCAAATTTAACTTTTCTACTTTAAGTTATCTCAAATTCATTTTTTTATACATACTTTCAATAAATACAAAAACTGGCGCTGCGAACTAAGGCCCCAAGGAACAAATGCCCAAAAAAAAAATAACAAATGCCCTAAAAAATAAACAAATGCCCCATTTTTTCAAAAAACCAAATAAAAAAATGGACTTATATTCAAATGAAAATTTGCAAACTGCTCTCAAGATTTCTCCTACATAAACGCATTTAAATTCTATATTTTTGGGCGCATCATTTAGCTCGCATGTCCATAGCATATCTTGCAATGTTTGCAAAACTTTCGTAGCATTTTTGAGTTTTCTCTTATCCATAAAAATGTAAAATATCGGAATGATGTGCAAAAAATATGTTTTGCGGCGATTACAAAAAAGTTGAAGACAACTGAGCGGCGCGGGTGTGGCTGCCAAACCAATGCGGAAGAGGCGCGCACTCGCGCAACACGGTTACTACAAATTTTTTTTTCACTGCTTAATTCAATTTACACACGATTCCTGATATTTTTTCAGTTTACGAGAAAATAAATAAACTACAAACAAAAACCAATAACATAAACTGGTTTCGTAGTTTATTTTTGGAGTGTATTTGTTCATCAGTCTTGAAATAAAAATGAATTTAGGCCCCAAACTTACAAATTAAAAATGAACAAATTCCCCAACATACTTCGTACTGGAATAAAAAATTAACATGTGCCCCAAAAACCATAAATATTTGTTCCTAATGAACCCCATACAAATTTTTTGGGGCAGCGCCATAAAAATTAAAAAAAATTAAATTAATAAAACATAAAGATTCCTTTTACCCCCATTAGCATCCGAACTTCCAAAAGTTTTCGTCGCATCTGATATTTATTTCTATATCTAGTGATCCACATACTATGTATTTTATGTTAATATTTCATATTCCTAGATACGTTTGTTTAGAAGATAGCAAATGTAAATTTTTTCCTTTTTGGTCATTTTTTCTCCACTATATATTAGAATTAACAATAAATATATCCTTGATTGATGCCCACGTATTCGGTGGAGTCTGTATACCAAATTCATTTATAGATTTATATGTTATATGTAAATTTTATTAAAAATGTTAACTTTTAATCAGAATATATAATAATATTTGTTAATTAATATGAAACGTCATTTAAAAATATTTAAATACTACTAATAATAATAAATTATTCCAAAACCATAGTTCATACCATAGTTATGCTGCAACAGAGTTTATCTCGTGGTTCGTACCAGGGATGAGTAATGTCTAGCATATGCGGACCTATGCTGGGATGGATTTATTTCTAATAATAATAATAATAATAATAATAATAATAATAATAATAATTAAAAAGATGCAGAAAGATACCATTTTTGGCCGGTTTTTCCTCTCAGATGGCCGGTTTTCGAAAAAATTAATTCGGAGCCCATGTTTGTATCTCGGATAGAGTCTACACAACAACATTTAATATTCCTAAATTCATATGTTACCATTTTCCTCCTTTTTGGCCGCTTTTACCCCCTTAATGTATGAATTATTAAAAATCCCTTCTTAGTGGATCTTTGCCCCAATAGGGGAAGCTACAGTCAAAATTTCAAGTTTCAAAGCGTTTGGGCTGGGCGATGAATAACGTCCACGCAACTCTTTCATATATATAGGTTGCATAAGCAAAATCAATTCGTTATATAATTTTATGGGCTATTTTTTCATAACGAGAAAAAAACTTCTATATAAATAAATGTTTACTTTAGCATAATTTTAATTGAGCGAATTTTCACGTGGACAATATTGTTTAATTTTTGGGCATTTTTTTATTTAATTTATTTTATTTTTTAATTTTTTTTTTTAATTTTTCGAATTCTTGGACCATTTTTCATATTTTTTTGGGCAAAACTTCATTTTTTTGGTGATTTTTAATTTTTCATTATTTGAAACACTTCATTCAAAATACTGGATTTTTTTCAAGTGTGACTATGTTGAAATTAGTCGAATGGCATTTGAAGTATTGTAGATTTTTGAATAATCTGCATAAGCATTAGGAGATTTGTTTAGCTTTGGCAAATGTAGCTGCAATTGTTGTACATCCTTTCGTACGTGCCCTGTCACTTTTATTTTTGTTTCCATAACAAAAAGATACCAAAATCTATTGTGTGGTTTACATTGAAGTAAATGCATGAGTACTGTAATTATTTTTCTTGGCCTTCTACAGTTTCATTTAAAAAAATTCAATTTTTGTGCTGCTGAAAGAACTTTTTTTTAGGTTTTTTTTTTTGTAATTATTTTTTGTGTCATCAGGTATTTCTTCGGAAATGTATTATTTTCGTTCTTACCTTAACCAAAGTTATCATTGGAATTGAGGTTAAAAGGAAATGAATTGTAGGCAGCTGACATATTGTTAAAATATAACAAATGCCAGCTAGAGAAAATAATAATTCAAGTCAATTGACAAGTAGGTCTCTTCAAATATAAATGTGAATAATCAGAAAATACAAGGCTGTCAGATTACGCCATACAATGCAGTGCTAAAATATTTTTATTTTTTTTTTAAGTTCAATTCAACAAATAGAGGTCATAAAAACTAGCAATAAATTATTGATACTTATAGAGAGGTTCTTAAGTTTGAGTGAAATTCCTGAATTTCATTTGTGGTTGTATTGTTATTTATGAAAAAAAAATCAAAAGTCAGTTTTCTTTCAATACAAATATTAATATATATTTTTATTTGGCAAAATACCCAAATCAAAATATCTGTTTTACAAATTCTCAAGGGAAATCAATTTTCAGCACTACATAAATCACAAATAAATAAATTATTGCAAATAAATATTATATTTGTTAAAAATTATACAAGAACAATAAAAAAAAAGACAGGTAGAGAGACGTATAATTTTATTTAAAGTTTAGTTTCCGCTTTAGCTAAATTAATTTTAAGCTATACTCGGTGTTATAAATGATTTGAAAATAATTAATAACAATATAAATCTAAATTTTTGGCTTAGGGAAATACTTTCATCAAATTTTTTTTATATTGGAAAATATTAGAGCCCAATATGAATTAAAAAATTTAAAAAAAAAAGTAATTATGCCTAAATATGCAGCTCAACTAACATAATTTCGGTTACTGATGACGTTTATTATTGGAGGCTTAAACAAAATTATTTGGAGTTTACTTTAATATTTCAAATATCTTAAAACGAATTTTTTTTAACTTTTCAAGTCACACAACACTAAGCATGTTAAGTTGTGGCTTAGCTTTTTTCATGTTTCTCCTAGTTAAACAAATTTTTGATGTGCAAACATCTATGTGCTCAGGGGGTGGGGGGGGAGGAATTCAATTTCACAATACAATCACAAAAACAGCGTAAGGGAAAAACGGTGTGTGGTGTATGTAAGTGTATTGGTGTATTTAGATAGCAGAACCGCCGAGTTCGCTGTATATTTAGCAAAATCACAAATCTATTTCATTAATTTTAAATATTCAAGCTATTGACCGCTAGGTGTGCTGTGAGTTTAACATGTTCACAAACTTACAGAGTTGTTTTTTATATCCCATACCACTATGTGGTTTGGGTATAATGACTTTGTGCTGGTGTTTGTAGCTACCAAAACTATTTGACCTAGACCCATCTTTTATTATACCGATCGAATCAGAATCACTAGCTGATTCGATTTAGCAATGTCCGTCCGTACGTCCGTCCGTCTGTGTGTCCATCTAAAGCTTTTAATCAAACTGCAGGTCGCAAATATGAATATATTTTGATGAAATTTGGTATATAAGCTTTTATCTGCCATAGGATGAACGCTATTGAAATTGGTGAGAATCGGTCCATACAAATGACCCCTATGAAATTAACGTAAATTGCCATAAGACCCAAATTATCATATAAATCTTAGACAAATTGGGTTTGTGTGTATTTATTACATCCATTAATCCGTAGTCCAAAAATGATCCCTATTGCATAACTCTTAGTCATAGGCCCCATATATAGAGCTGCTTCCCGATATTCACTTAAATCTATCAAAAAACAAAAATATTGCACTGATTCTTCTCAAATTTTGTTTGTATATATTTTGCAAAACACAAGAGGCTGAACCAAACATGGTCAGGATCGGTCCAATTTTGGGCCTAGTCCCCATATAAATATAGCATCCGATATCAACTTTCTCATATCTGCAGCCAAAAAAATTTTAAAAAATCCCACTCAAATGTGGTTTATGCTTATTTTCTATGTCCAGTTAGTTTGGCCTAAGAGATAGTTTAGTTTAGTTTATTTTTATTTGTTCTTCCCATACAACAAGATTTACATCTTTTATATTATAGTATGGGAATTTTTAAAGAAAAACAAGTTACGGTATACAAAAATATTTAAATAAATTGTATAATTATATAAAGTAAATAAAAAAATAAATAAAATAAAGAACTAAATAAATGAATGAGTTTGACATAATTTAACATAAAAGAATCAAATGGTAAAAATTTTGATTAAGAAAAAAAAAAAAAAAAAAGAGAAAAATGGTTGAAATAACGTAGGTATATTAAAAACAATAAGTGACAAACAATTTAAATTTGCATTGAAAAACTAGCAGTTATTTTGTTTTTGAACTGTATTGCGTTGTTGATTTTCTGTGTTTGATTTGGTAGTAAGTTCCAGAGATAAACGGCATTAAAATAGAACTGCCATTCAGAAATTTTACTACGATATCTTATCGGTACAAGCTTTCTCCCTCTATTGGATCTTGCAAAGGTTAAGCGGTTGAAAAGGTATGATGGTTCCTTCTGATATATAATTTTGTGTAATAGGACTAGCACCTTTAATTTTAAAATATTATCAAACGACATACCATATAGTCTTGTTGAAAACGAGGAAATACGATCAAGTCTGTTTAATCCATAAACATACCTTATAATACTATTGAAGGCCACATTTAGTTTTCTCTTACTAGTTGAGTCACATAAAGCAAAAATTTCACACCCGTATAATAAAACCGGCATTAGGTAAGATTTTGCAAGTATTATTCTTATATTTAATGGAGTGCAAGGTTGAGTCGCCCAAAGCGTCCGAAGCATACCATACGTTCTCCCTACCACAACGTTTACATGATTGTTCCAACTAAGTGTGTCATTAAAAACAATACCCAGATTTTTTGATGAGGACACAATTTCAATTCTCTGATTGTTGAGAACAATATCAAAATCTAGATTATGACGTAGAGTTTTCTTGTGCATGATGAGACATTTGGACTTGAGGGGATTCAGACAAAGTCCATTAGCAGTTTCCCAGTTATAAATATTATTTAAATCATCATTAAGTTTTGCTACGTTTTCTCTGGAAGATATTAGTGGACTGCAAAGATATAGTTGGACGTCATCGGCGTACATGTGTACTTTACAATACTTTACATGATCTGGCAAGTCATTGGCGTACATTGAAAATAAAAGAGGGCCTAGAATTGAGCCTTGCGGAACACCTTTAGGTACATGTAGTGGTCTCGAAAATTGGTTATTAAGGAAGACTGACTGAACACGGTTTGCCAGGTAGGATTCAATAAGTTTCTTTGAACACATGGAGAAATTAAAAAGCCGGCTAAGTTTTGTTGAAAGTATTGAGTGATCAACTATGTCGAAGGCTTTAGAATGATCAAGAAGGACTAAAAAGCAAATATTTCCACCATCAATGGCATGACGAATATCATCTGCAACATCTATTAAAGTAGTTGTACAACTATGTTTTTGCCTAAAGCCTGATTGCTTTTGCGATAATAGCCCAAATCGTTTTAGGTATTCGTTTATCTGTTTATGCATTATCTTCTCAAGAGCCTTAGAAAAGAATGGTAGTATTGATATAGGCCTAAACTCAGAGTTTGTCTTAGGCACAGGAATAACCTTTGCATGCTTCCATTGTGTTGGAAACACGCTGGTGGTAAGGATCGTATTATACATGTAAGTTATGTATGGTAAGAGGATAGGAAGGATAATTTTGATAAATTTAGGGTGCATGTTATCATATCCAATTGCATTTGATTTTATGGCTAAAAGACAGGTAAGGGCCTCATCATTGCTAACACATTGAAAATCAAATGGACTATCATTGTCAGAAATCACTAGGTTATTGATTGTATTGTGTGCAGGAGGTTGACATTGAACAGTGGGTAAATTAGTAAAAGCTGAATTAAGTTCATCAGGAGTGAGTTCGCAAGTTTTCCTATTACTAGTTCGGCCAATTCCAATTTCCCGAATAGTTTTCCATTTCCGTTTGGTGTTAATTGCATTTTCAAAACGGTGGCCATAATATTCAGACTTTGATCTACGAATTTCACGAGTAACTTCTCTTCTAAGATTTCGATATTCTTCTTTAAGTTGAGGTAACTTAAATTTTTTCCAACGTGAAAACGCATTATCTCTTTGACCAATCAGTTGTTTAATATGTGCTGTAAACCACGATCTTGTATAGGTCCTAATGTTCTTCGTTATCTTAGGTACAGTAAGATCAAATAAGTATGAGATATTATTCTCCAAGAAGGACAACTGATGGTCAACAGAAGTCATATGATAAATGGACGCCCAATTTACTAAAGAAATATGTTCTGCCAAAACATTGTAATTGATATTATTAAAGTCACGATATGTAACTGATAGTGTTTCATTATTTAAAATAAAGTCATATGTCGTGAAAATTAAGTCGTGTTTCGAGAAACATGAGGCCGATAGTTGGTCGTACAACAATACTTTGGTTAAATCGTTAACAAAAAAAAGGTCAAGTAAAGTACTTGCTGTTGATGTATAGTGTGTAGGCATCGTGTAGTTTAATGAAGTGAGACCAATGGTTTCCATGTTTTCTGAGACATAAGTGTCACACAGAAGATTACAATTAAAATCACCTGCAATTAACAAATCCATGTAAGATAGTGTCCCTAAACGCAAGGTATAGGGTATCGTATGGTCGGTCTAGACTGACTATAATTTTCTTACTTGTTTTTTAATGTTCAAGTATATATTTGCTATTGACAGAACTTTTTAGTAACCAGAACCGCTGAGTTCGCTGTCTCTTTAGCAAAATCACAAATCTTTTCCGTTAATCTTAAATATTCAAACTATTCACCGCTAGGTGTGCTAGCATGTGTTTATCATGTTTACAAACTAACAGTGTTGTTTTTTTTTTTAATATTCAAGTATATTTGCTATTGACAGAACTTTTTTAGTAAACAGAATTTCAGAAAGTATCAATTGTATTTTAGAAAACGTTAATTGATTTTCAGAAAATATCAATTGTATTTCGAAAAGTATCAATCATGTTTCAGAAAACATCAATTGATTTTCAGAAAGTATCAATTGAATTTTAGAAAACATCAATTGAGTTTCAAAAAGTATCAATTGTGTTTCAGAAAGTATCCATTCCATTTCAGAAAACATCAAGTGATTTTCAGAAAATATCAATTGAATTTCAGAAAATCAATTGAGTTTCAGCAATTATCAAATGTATTTCAGAAAATATCAAATGTATTTCCGAAATTATCAACTTTATTTCAGAAAACATCAAATGTATTTCAGAAAACATCAAATGTATTTCAGAAAACATAAAATGTATTTCAGAAATTATTAAATTTACTTCAGAAAATATTAATTGAATTTCAGAAAATATCAATTGAGTTTCAGAAAAATAGTCCGAAGGCTATATAAAAATATATGTTAGAAGTATTACACTGGGTTTGTAATATTTCTTGAAAACAAGTAAGAAAATTATAGTCGGTCTAGACCGACTATACGATACCCTATACCATGCGTTTAGAGACCCTATCTCTTAGGCCCAACTAACTGGACATAGAAAATAAGCAAAAACCAAATTTGAGTGTGATTTTTATTAATTTTTTTGGCTGCAGATATGAAAAAGTTAATATCGGATGCTATATCTATATAGGGACTTGGTCCAAAAATGGACCGATCCTGATCATGTTTGCTAAAGTCTCTTGTGTTTTGCAAAAATATATACAAACAAAATTTAAGAAGAATCAGTGCAATATTTTTGTTTTTTAATAGATTTAAGTGAATATCGGGAAGCAGCTCTATATGGGGTCAAAGGAATCATTTTTGGACTACTCATTAATGGATGTAATGAACGCATACAAACCCAATTTGAGTAAGATCTATATGACAATTTGGATCTTATGGCAATTTATGTCGATTTCATATGGGTAATTTGTATGGGGGCTAGGTCTGAACATGGACTGATTCTCACCAATTTCAATAGCGTTCATCCCATGGCAGATAAAAGCTTATGTACCAAATTTCATCAAAATACATTCATATTTGCGACCTGCAGTTTGATTACAAGCTTTACATGGACACACAGACGGACGGACGGACGGACATTGTTAAATCAACTCAGAAAGTGATTCTGATTCGATCGGTATAATTAAAGATGGGTCTAGGTCAAATATTTTTGGTTGTTACAAACAGCAGCACAAAGTCATTATACCCAAACCACATAGTGGTATAGGGCAAAAGCAAAAGGCCGTAATTAATATTTTTATTTTTTTACAGGAGAAGCAAAAAACATCATAAAACAAAAACTACTTCAAACTTGATACCTAAATTTAAGAATCAATCTGGAAAATAATGATGGATTATTATTGATGAAAAAAAATTCATGGTAAAATAGTAGTTTTTAAATAAAAGGCCGTAACTACAATACAAGAAGTAAATTTTGAACTTTCTGCTAGTTACGGCCTTTTGCATTTTAGATGACGATAAACGTGTTTTGTTCAAAATGATGACTTCAAAATCGGTCAAAAATCTATCCTGGTATTTACATTGTAGCTGATTTACATATGAAGTCCTCATCTTTTTTCGATTAAAAGGCCGCCTTTGATAGTTTATTTTCCAGTGCAAAACAAAGAAGTCCAAATATTGCTAAACATTTTCTGCGACTCCAAATCACTAATAGAAACAATAATAACTTTTCGGTATTGTAGGGTAAACTATTTTTTAATTCTGAATTTCAATAGATATTTTCAGAAATTCAATTGATATTTTCTGAAATATATTTGATGTTTTCTGAAATACATTTGATACTTTCTGAAATACAATTGGAAAAGGCGTAGATGTTTACACATCTCCCCTGTGATCGGACTCACATTGATTTTTTTTTATTGATAATCATAAACGTTAGTGAACTATTACCTTGTTTTATGAGTCCATAATGGTTATGCATGCTGAATATCACATCTATATTTATTATGATGGAACATATTGTTATTGAATACTCTTTGATGACCTTTTATATTTTTTTCGTGTCTTTATGTTTGCTTGCTTAGTTTTTAAGCTATAACTCATTTCATATCGATATTTAGGAAATAGCTTCAGCAATTCCAGCGGGACTAATATGATCACATAAAATCTTAAAAAAAAATTGTCAGTTTCTACACTATTTTTAATAATTTTTTTTAATAACATAATATATTCAGGGCATATGATTATTGTGCACTAGTGGAGTAGAAGAGATGTATACGTTGAGTGATATTTTGAACATTGAATCAATCACACATAATTCTTCTTTATTCCTGGATATATTAATGACAATTAGCTACAATTTAGCTAAAAGTTGAAATGAGAAATCACCAACGATTCTTGAGATATAGCTGGAAAACTAAGCACACAATCATCAAGGTAAGGCAAACATATAAGAGAGCCTGGTGATTTCTCCGTGACTTGGTATTTCTCACCCACGTACAATGGCCGCGAAAATGTTCCACGGTATATGAAAGGTACGCAGCACAGTGGCTAAAAATCGTTTTTCATTGGCCAAAATTCTGTAACTTTTGAACGGATCATAATATTTAAGTAATTTTTTTTAAGCGGATAGATATTTAGTTCAGCTAAACTCAGTTTTAATTACATTAAAATTGATTGAGGACTTTTTAAGGAATTCTAGGTCAAAGTGAAGTTTTGATTTTTTTAAATTTTAGAGTGAAATATGTGTTTATTAGTTTTTTATTCATTAAAAAATTTAATATTTGGATTTTAATAATAATTACAAAAATTTTTTGTTATAATGGGATTTTTTTAATGTTACACTAAAAAAAAATTGTTAAATCAGCTGGAGATTTTGATATTATTTGTGAAAAATTAAAATTTTTTTGTTGTGAAATTTGTTTATACTCTAAGAATATTTACACTTAAAAAAAAAACGTTAACCCAAAAATATTGCTATTACTACAGAAAAATTTATTATTTTTTGCTGTCAAATTTGATAATTTTAAAAAACATTTTAAAAATAAAAACTACAATAGATTTTAATTGCATTTGTAACAATGGTAGGTTCTGGTTATTATTATTTTTTACTAATACTATATTTTTCGTACTTAAATAACAACGAAAAGCAATTATAACTATTATTCATTTGACTCAAATATTGATTGCAAATATTCCATATTTTGTTCTGTGTTATTTCTGTTCTTTAGAAGTTTTTTTGACTTCTTCGTTTGAATCCCGATGTTCCACTTTCCATTGATTTCGAATACTGGAGATGAACGGATCTGACGTTGCCAATAATATATTAAATAGGTCTTCATTTGTGGAATTTCGTGAAATTTTTCTAGTATTGTGCTCTCTATAAAATCTGTAATCCTTATTCTTTTTTTCCTGAGCCTCCTCTGATAGATCTCCAAGTGACACCAAATGATATTTAATGACATCTTCTCTATGATAAAGTATTTTGTAAACTGTTGCAGACATATTTCTCCATGGCTAGTTGGTTATATATATATTTGCAGTTTCCTTAGCATAATCTTTAAATTTTCTAGAGTAAATTTCTTCATTGCACGCAAGTACTTCTAGGATTATTTTAAATCAGAAAATAAGGTTTAAATCCGCTCCTGTTATTACAGATGCTGTTTCTGGATCTGAAAAGAATCTTCTTGCGGTATTGCCATCATTTGTATTGCCTGACCCTTGTTTTGGCTGATCTATAATCAATCCAAATTTGTGATATTCATCTTGAACATGTTTCTTTTTGAACTTCTTAACTCTTTGTTGGTTTCGTTGTTACTTATTGATCCTGAAGGCCCGAAATCCAAATCATAACTGATTTTGAATATGTGTTCCATAAGTCGTGTTCTTGCATGTAGTTTTGAAAATCCAAATTCGTATGCATCGGTGTTATCTAAAGATTTTGTCGGGATTTGGTTGAATTGGCTTGATCTTGCTTGGCATATAATGCAGCTGGATGAAGCTTTCGTGTTAGTCAAAGCCTGACCTACTTCTCCATCTATGATTGTCAGCAATTCAATTTGCTGCCCATCTAACTGTAATTGTAATGGCTGTAGTGTTCCCGTTTGGGCCTTGATATCACTAACTTCTTTGTTAATGGCATCTTTTTTGAATTCAAATTTGATTAGCCTGCAGTATTTTCTTTGCGTTGTGCTAGTCGAAGGCTCTGAATCTTCCAAAATCTTTTTCAATCGCAATGGTACAAATGATACCATGAACATATCTGAGTCCGAAATATTTTCACATACTACTTGTTTGTATTGTTTTTGTCCCGAAGAACCATCACATCCCCATTTACAAAAAAGAACTAACTTTGTGTTTCCATATTTCTTTAACCCATTTCCTTTTATTGATTGTAGCAAACATTCGGCTGTGTGATCAAGTAGGGATCGTAGTTGTACCTCAGCCGAAATTGGTGTGATTGTAATAGTGTCATTTGGTGGCAAACAGTCCATTTTAGCAGCAGTTATGTGATGATATGCTGGATACATATTTGAGCCTTTTTCAATCGCACGCAATCTCAGCTGAATATATTGCTGTTTTGGTAATTTCAAATCCAGAAATAATGCCAATGCCTCCTCATTTGTGAACTATTTTGCATCGCTCGGAGTTGGTATACTTTTAAGAATCCGTTTTGTTCTCACTGGACTAGCTTTAACAACTTTTTCAATGATATCCACTTTTGTTAATTGGTTCTGTGATCGTAATTGATGTAGGAAAGATTCTTTTATATGTGTATGTATTTAAGTTTCCGCCTCTTAGATCTATCGCTGCAGTTGTCCAATGATTTGCGTGGTCTTCCAGCATTATCTTGCTCTGCTGTTTGTGAAGCGACAGTAAGTTGACCTTCTAACCAGTTTGCCCTTTTTATATAAAAAATTTGTTTACTGTAGCTAACTTCTTTGTAGCGTTTTGTAGTGCCTTGACAAAATTAGATAATTGCTCTTGTGTTTCGGTGCTACACGAATTTATGTTTAATTTTATTTTAACGTAACTAAGAACATCTTCCTGGTTTTTGTTTCTAAAATACTCTTCGGTCAGTTCTTTATAACTGAAGCTGTCCATATTTTTCTGAATATTTTTATTTGCGACTGTTATTGCTGAAATATATTAGAGCAATTGAGTTTGTATTCAAATGTCGCTTTCTTATAAGCCTTCTCATAAGCCATCATACTATGTTTCTAGGTAAAATAAAAAGGTAAGAAATGGAACTACTACGTAAAATAAGATATCTTATATATTAAAAGAATTTATGAATAAACTTTGCATTCAAGATTTTTTTCAATATTTTTCTTCTCTCAAACCTCTATAACTAAAGTTCTAATTAACGTAGGCTGTTGACATAGGCCTAAGTGGATCAAGCTCCTTCTTTTGAGCTATTCGTTGGGTTTGGGGAAAGTTATGCGTGGAGAATCAACTTTACTTTTTCTGTACATTAACTTATCTTGGCATATTTTGACATTACTGTACGTTAACTTCTCTTGGCAAATTCGTTGGGTTTGAGGAAAGTTATGCGTGGACAATCAACTTTACTTTTACTGTACGTTAACTTCTCTTGGCATATTTTGGCTTTACTGTACGTTAACTTCTCTTGGCAAATTTTGGTAGCATATTATAAAAATTAATATAATATAATATAACGCTGCGGAGCAGCATGGGTCCTCCAGTATATATGAAATTAAATGAATTACCTGTATGTGTTTTCTTTACTACTTGCATTAGTGCATTGTTAGGTAAAATAAAATGGTATAAAGAGGTATGATAACAAAAAAAAAACCCAGGTTCCTAATAAATTACATCCTCTGTATATTGACATTCTTACTTACAAATATATAATGGTAATAGAAGAAATAATGACTATTATAAGCTATATAACACCTACAGCACAAATTTAATACACCATTGTGTACGAGTACTTACAGGGCTATTTAAATTATCGTAAGTTGAATTTTTTTAAGAGTAGTTTCATTAAAATGAAAAAAGTGTTCTACACAGGGGCCGTCACGGGTACAACAATATATATAGGGTTAAAGAGGACACTTTCACCTTTCTCCTGATACCTTTCTTGTTCCCATTTGTTCCCTGGAAGTTCTATTCCACTAAAACTTAAATTTGAGAAAAATATAGCAGTTTCATAAATATTTCATAACGCCCCTAATATTAAACGTTAGAGCTATGCCCTAATCACAACAACTAAAGACTATAATCCTACCAACATTATAAAAACAAACCGCAAGTCATTATCGATGACAGCTTGCGAGTAGTAACCATTTATTTTTGATAAAAAAAACCAAGGTTCAGAAAATACACACATGAAACACACAATGTTCTGTTTAAAAGCAGCCAACACATATCTTTATTTTATGTCTTAAGTATTTTATTACCATATTTTATTAAAATAAAAACCAGTCAATAAAAACAATTGTAAATAATTTTAACGTAAATCACAAAAAAATGGCCAATAAAATTTTTAAATATTTGACATTTGTAAATAATTTGCAACGTAAGTCATAAAAAAGGGCCAATAAAATTTTAATAAATTTGGTTGAAATAATTGTCGTCGTTTTTATCGGGGTCGATCAGATCGCGAATTGATGTTTCAATTTTTCGCAGTAAACGAGCCAGAACACGAATTTAAAATATAACTGAACTCGAACCTGTTTATTGTACATGTTCTATTTTTTCTTAGTACACGAGCCAGAACATGACTGAAAATATAACTGAACTCGAATCTGTTTATTGTACATGTTCTGTTTTTTTTTTTCAGTACACGTACCAGAACACGACTTAAAATATAACTGAACTCGAACCTGTTTATTGTACATGTTCTATTTTTTCTTAGTACGCGAGCCAGAACACGACCTAAAATATAACTGAACTCGAACCTGTTTATTGTACATGTTTTGTTTTTTTTTTTCAGCACACGTACCAGAACATGAACTTCAAATAAAGCAACACTCAAATCTGTGTGGTTTATGTGTGATCAAAACAAAAAGTACGTGATAGAAAAATGTTCGTGTAAATAACGAAATATTAAAACGAACACAAGTCATGATTGTGTTTGGCACCGAAGAAAATTTAAAAACAAACATAATTGATATGAAAATAAAAATATATGTGTGTTGGTCTAAGTTATGTTTGTTTACATATATGTACGAGTTTTTTATTCAGTGTGTGTTTTTTTCTGAACTCTGTAAAAAACAAAAAAAAAATCACATTTTTCTGAAATTAAAAAAACAGTTGAGTTTGACTGCATGCCACGCTCACAATTAGCAATAGTTTAACCTAATTTTTTTTGCTACCTTAATCTAGATATATTAGCTAAAAAAAGGCGTTAAAATTTTAAAAATCGGTGACAAAAACAAATTAGACTTTTGGCCAATAAAATCAAAATTTCAGCCATAGTGCGCAGACGGACAATCTTCAAATGATGTAAAGCTTGAAAATATGATAGGTAACAGGAAACTAATAAAGTTGTATTTTTTCTTTTCTACTTACTTTAGTCAATCGTTCTTTATTCGGTTTCTTAAATATTTTTCACATTCTCTCCAAAATAAATATTTTCGAATTTGCCGATAAGAGAAATGTGGGTCTCTAAGTTTTTTTCTTTTTTTTTTTCTATTATAAGCAGCTAGGCCACATTCTCTTATTATGAGATTATTAAATTTATTGCATGGGATGAATAATTTTCTTTGTATCGACTTAATAGAAAAACTTTTTTTTTCTCCGCTAAAAACAAATCGCAAATCGTCAAGTATTTTTAAACATTAACCCAAACAATAACCTTTTTTTTTATCTATCCCTTCATAAAACTTTTTAGCAAAGTATTGTAGAACGTGCTTTAAAAATTTAAAATTTTCTTTTTTATATTTGTTCATGCAATTGCAATATAGTTATCAATTGAGATTAATATTCATTTAATAATAGCTTTTTTAACTACAGCATATTTACTTCATTCGTTATTATCACCATCAGTCAAATTACTTGTAAGCACATACATTGAAGCCAGCAATCAGTTGTGGTATTTATAAAAAAAATATGTTTTTGTCCACATCAAGTGTTCTCATATCAATTTGTTTACCTTTTTCTCCCCTCACTTTTTTCGCAATTTACATTTGCAAACAAAATGTGCTGCAAATATACAAAACAAATAGAAGTAACTACTGAAAAATACTTTAGTGGCATCGAAAGTTTAAACTACAGTTGTATGGCAAGATATGAGGAGTAGAAGTTAAACAAAACTTATGTCTTTATCTGTTAACAGGGATGAACATAACAATTCTTGAATCAAGCGAAAGGGGCACTTTCTGTGTAAGAAAAATCACAGAAAAAAAAATAAAATAAATAAACAAAAATTTAAATAAAATTGTACATTAGATATTCCGGGGGCTGAAAGACTAGGAAATGAACTTTAACTAAATCGTCATTATTTAGACGGTGTACAGCACAATGTGATTTTGATGCCATTGATATTGCTGAAACTTGGTTGAACTCTGACTTCTATGATGGAGAATTATTTAATCAGAAAAATGTTCTTGTGTATCATAAGGATAGAGATGCTTTGAAAACGAGACTCATTAGATTTAGATTTAGATGATGGTGTACTGATTGCAGCTACAAAAATTTTGTTTTGGAGATTGATAACCTTATCAAATAACGATTCGGTCATTGATCAACTATATGTTAAGGCGGTTACTAGTGAACTCCTCCTGTGTTCTTCATACATACCTGATTACTTATGTGCTGCTCATTCTTCATTCATTCCTGTATTATTTATAACACACTCAGGCCAAGCCGCTTTCCAGCAAGCATTTAAAGTGTGTGGTCTTATATCGGACATAGCTGATTTTTTCCATACCTCATTTAGCGTTAATGATTCGCTTTCTATTTTTTTTTTTTACTATAAATTTATACGTTTAATATAATATTTTTTAAATGCAGAAATAATTCCTTCATCTGATGGTTGGAGCCTACTTGCAGTGTAGAGTGGAAAAAATACTAACTTCACATTGAGATGTTCGATGTGTGGATGCCCTAGAGCATTATCTACTATAAGCAAAACTTTAAATTGTAAATTTTTTTGCTTTATATAAAGTTATACTTCGGGCATGAAGTATTTGTTAAACCATTGGTAAAAATTGCAGTTGTTACCCAGGCTTTGGAATTAGCTCGTGGTCTTAAAAATTTCTTTACTGCCAGTGGTTTTAACAATCGATAGCCTGAAGCATTACTGCATGGTAAAAAAGTTATCCGATCCTTGTTTGCTTTAAACCCACTAGCGTGTTTTTCAGATTTTGCTATGTACGTACGATTAGGCATTTTTAAACTTTCTTTTAACTCAAACTCTCTGTCTGTTTGTCTGTCTGTCTGTCTGTCTGCCATGGGTGGACACAATTCCCCCTTATCCAATTGATCTGAAACTTGTCGCACAGTCTTGTCGTGAGTACAGATTAATTGTGGGGTAGTCACGCTCAGTCAAGCGTGTCATGCATAGTCACGGAGTGATCTAAATATCATTTCCCCTCATCCGATCGGTCTCAAACTTGGTCCATACACTTGCTGTGAAAAAAGATTAACTTTGCCTTAGTCACGCGCAGTCACGCATGGTCACGCACAGTCACGGAGTGATCTAAATGACATTTCTCCTAATCCGTTCAATCTCAAACCTGGTCCATATACTTACTGTGAACAAAAGATTAAATTTGACTTAGTCAAGCGCAGTCACGCATGGTCACGCACATTCACGGAGTGATTTAAATGTCATTTCCCCTAATCCGATCGATCTGAAACTTAGTCCATACACTTGCTGTGAAAAAATATTAACTTTGACTTACTCACGCGCAGTCACGCATGGTCACGCACAGTCACGAAGTGATCTAAATATCATTTCCCCTCATCCGATCGATCCGAAACTTGGTCCATACACTTACTGTGAAAAAAGGATTAACTTTGACTTAGTCATGCGCAGTCACGCATGTTCACGCATGGTCACGCACAGTCACGGAGTGATCTAAATGTCATTTCCCCTCATCCGACCGATCTGAAACTTAGTCCATACACTTGCTGTGAAAAAAAGATTAACTTTGACCTAGTCAAGCGCAGTCACGCATGGTCACGCACAGTCACGGAGTGATGTCAATGTCATTTCCCTTCATCCAATCGATTTGAAACTTGGTCGATTTTCTTGCCGGAAAGAAAGATCAACTTCGACATAGACACGCGCAATCACAGTGGGATTTAAAATCCATTTTTACTTATCTGATCGATCTAGAACTTGGTCGATAAACTTGCTGTAAAAAAATATTAATTTTGACATAGTCACGCACAGTCACGGAGAGATTAAAACCCCAGTTCCCCTCATCCGATGGATCTGAAACTTTGTCCATAGACTTGTTGTGGCCAAAGATTAATTCTAAGATAGTCACACACAGTCACGTAGATATTCAAAACTCATAATGCATATGAGTTTTAATAAAACTTTGTTTTTATGGGTTAGATTATTTTCCAGAACAATCCAGTTTCATCTGCATTAAAATCCTGATGTACACAATAACCTCTATCTTCGATAGTCTTTTTAATTTTTCTTCATCAGGTGATACATTTGCGCTTCTAATTCGAACGTTATGAAGTGCATTCCTCTTAAAAAATCCGGTAAGACACCCTTTGCTTGCCGAAAATCGTTTAGATATGGATGGCTCTGATTATTTAATTTTTTTCATTAAAAATTAGTGCCTTTTCTGTAATTAAGTAACCATTAAGAGGTATTTTTTTCTTAGTCACATCCTCAATCTATATTATAAAAGCTCGCTCCATTTTCTCCAAAACGGAATCACGCGAATAAGATGATAAACTTGAACTAAGATGTGTCAGAACTAACCGACTTTTTTATTTGAGATTTATTCTTTTTAATTGCTCTTATTGAAGATTCTCCAAGTTTCAAATGTTTTCCAATAGCAACATACCTTTCATCCTTTTCTATACGATTTAAAATTTCCATTTTTGTTTCCAAAGAAATGGTTTGTCTTTTTTTTTAGTTGTGTCCATTATCTCAAAAAAAAACCTTAAAAATATAACAAATTTTATTTCATTAGTTTCAGGCACATACCGTAGCACTTACCTTTTCAAATAATATTTAAAAAAAAATAAAGATTAAATGTGTACGATGCAAATGAAAAACGAAACCTCCCACTTTGCATGTAACAATTTCAGTGACAGAATTACACACAGGTTAAATGATAAAAATACAAACATTTAATTTTATAATTTAAAACGGGGAATCACCAAAGTCAATATGCTTTCGTTGCTTACATACATACATACACACATCGGGTACGTCAAAAAAAAAAATTAAATTGCTTTTAAATTTTGAAAATTACTGTGCATTAGTGATGCCAACATTTAGAAATATTTAAAACGAGAAAAATTTTGAAAATTCAGTAAAAAAAATGAGTAAAAAAAATAAATTCGAATATAAAACCGCACTTCAACTTCAAATCCGCATAATTACAGACCTAAGTGTATAATATTGGAGGACAAGTTTCTCTTTAGTGGGCATTTCAACTGCATCGTTCCTAAAGCTTATTCGCTTTTATGTTTTATTCAGCGTAATATTGGCAATATGTTTGATTGTAATGCTAAAAAAATAATATTTTCATCTTTTGTACGGTCGAGATTGGAATATGCTTCATTTATTTGGAGCCCCCATGATAGCGTCCATATAAATCATGTGGAAAATGTTCAAGTCAAATATCTAAAGTAACTAAATATCACTTTTTCGCCTCTTCATTTCTCAACCCCTCTCACATTTTATGAGTACAGATGTTGGTTGGATATCTATGAGATCTCTTGAATCTCGAAAAAATACAATCGATGTCGTTTTTACGTGGCATAATTTGCGGTTTAGTTCATTATCCTGATCTTTTACGTTTATTTACATTTTTGGTGCCTCAAATTCCATTGAGAAGAAACAATTTTTTCCATATTGAGTTTCATAGAACTGAATATGGCAGTATCTAAATTTATGAGATTATTTAATAGTCTTTGCAATGAATTAGATTTACATAATTCTAGCAATGAGCTTGAAACTTGTTTAAATAAATTGTTGGAATTTTAGTAATAAATAAATAATATTTTTTTTATTTATTCCGTAGGAATAGAAAAAAAAACTAAGGAGCGATTGGTGAGTATGCATTTTTTGCAGGGCTGTGGAGTCGTCAAAAACTCCGACTCCGACTTTATCCGCTGAAATTTTTAAGTTTCGGTTCCGACTCCGCTTTCGACTCCGATTCCTACTCTAAATATGACTCTGATACTAAATGTATATAGATATAGCCGCTGCAAAAAATTGTGACTCCTACTCTACAACTCCGACTCCGACCCCCGCATTTTTATACCCTCCACCCCAGTGTGCAGAGGGTATATATAAATTTGTCATTCCGTTTGTAATAATTAGAAAAAAATTCTGGACCTCATGGAATATTTATATTTGTGATCCTTATAACAAGCGGAGTAGATATAGCGATGTCCGTCTCTCCGTCTGTGGAAATCACGATGACAACTTTAATCGGCCAGCTAGTGTACTCGTTGGCATGAAAAATGATTCACTAACATTCTGAGAAGTTTGCTGTTTAAAATCGCCCAAAGCGATTGATTAGGGCCCGAGATTTGAATGAAGAACTAAAAAAAGTCTTGAAAAAATATGATTTTCGTTGTTGTTCGTGTCACAATCACGACCTCAATAGGACAGCTAGGGTGATCATTTTTAATGAAAATGATTAAACAAGAGCATGAGAAGATTTCTGTTTCATAAGTCATTAAAATCGGTGGAACAGGTCCAGGGAAATCTGTGAAAAAGTAGAAAAAAATGAAAAATATGATGTTTCTGTATTGTATTGTTGTATTGTTGTCATAGCTGAACTTGTTATTTTTGTGGTCGTTGTGGTGATTGAATAATAAGAACTAACCCTTTGTACATTTTTTTATCTACTCTGGTAGAAAAGTTTAAAAGTTTGCATTGTTTTGTTTGACATCAATAAAAAAATTTGCTAGATCATTTTTGTCATCGCCACGAGCCCGCTTGCAAAATTTCAGATCGATTGGTTTACGGGAAAGGGGCTAAAAATCCATCCAAAATTTTTTCGACAGGCAGACACTACGAGTTAATATAAAGGGAGTAAAAATTCACCAACAATTAGAGCAAATAATGCTTAACTAGTTGTTAATAAAAAAAACAATGTAAATTTACCAAAAAAAAAAATTGTATGTATTAATTAATTTAAATAAAAACACAACAATAACTTTTGATGTTGTATTTTTTGTGTGTATATTTTTATAACACGGTGTCTCGACTAACTTTAATTCATATGATACATAATCGTTCGCTTTGATAGTTTTAAAAAATATTTATTAGCTAAAAAAAGTAATATAAAATACATTGATGTTCATTTTGTAATATTTTGGTGTTGTATATTTTGTGTGAAGTATTTACATATACATACATATGTACATATATTAAATAATAAAATAATATACATATATTCTATATATATACATATCCATAATAACCGCATGTTAGAAATTAATTGCTATAATATTTTATTTATATAAAATTCTACAATATTTTGTTTTAGGGAAAACACATTTATTTTGCAATAACAGAGTGTCACGTCATTTTGCTCAGTGTGACTATGCCACAGTAGATGGCGCCACAATTTTCGTTCTAATTAGCTTTGCAATAGTTATTTCTACGGAGCAATGTTAAAAGTATATACAGAGCAGAGTAAAGAAGAAGCAATGAGTTTTTTGCTTTCAAAACAGTTCTACATAGTTATGCATATACAATTATTATTCTGCTTTACCTACAAAATATATGATTGCGATTATATATAATTTTTGAAATTGTGTATAATTACTAAAGCATTACTATTCACATGAATACAAAATTGCACCTTTTATATTTTCCATTCAAATTTAAGAAAATATCACTTCTTAAAATTGGAATTCAGATTTCCAATTATAAATTAGAAAATATCAATTGAATTTTAGAAAATCATATTAAAAAGTCGGAAATAATAACTTGAAATTTAGAGGACATCAATTGAATTATTAAAATATAAATTTTATTTTTCAAACGGAAATTCAGAAAACACCAAATATGTTTACTATAAAAAATCAACTGAAATTAGAAAAATATTGCGATTCAGGAGACATTAATAGCATCTTAGGATAAGAAAATATTAATTTAAATTCAACGAAGTTTAAAAAACCTCAAATTGTATTTAATAATTGTGAACATAAAAATTGTTACATAAATGAAGCGCAATTTGATGATAATGTTATTTATATATTATTTGTCATAATTTTTTTGGATGCAAATTTGAAGTTATTCAGAAAAAAAAACGATAACAATTTATTTTATTTAAAATTTTTGGGACAATTGGTTTTTTGCATTTGGCATCCCTAATTTGAACCAGTGTTCATGATGGCTTCAAAATTTGTCTTCATGTTAGGCAAAGTAAAACCCAAAAAAAAAAAAAATGAAATTCGATAATAAATCCCATATAGTAGTATTTGAAATCAATAAATGAAAATATATTTTATTGAAACAATTTTATTCAAAATCAAAAGTTGGCATCACTAGGTTTGATTTTGTATTGTATTGTGTTATGTTGTGTTACCATAAAATCTAATAGTGAAACCTCCCTTCTAATAAGTGAAAAAAAAATATTTTCCAAATATGGCAATATTTAACAAAAAAAAAAAAAGAATGGACAGAACTTTTGTTTTTGGTTATTTTGTTACTCCATCCGACCTATACGGCCGCAATGAAGAATTATTTGGCCAGTTAAAGGAAACTATACAGCCATTAATTTGCAAAAACTTAAACTAAAATAAACCACAGGGTATGTCAGCAACCACGATGATCAAAAAGCAGACACCGAAACGTGTTTTCTTTTATCCAAAATAATAGAAAAGACGAAAACGATCTTTCATCGTTGGAGCGCGAATTACTAATGTGAGAGAGCTCTATATATCAACTGTTGGAATAAACAAAAATCCAGAGCAAACAAAAGAATTTTCTGAAATAATTGGGTATTAAGTTTAACAAATTGTTTACATTTTCCAATATTTTGTTTACATTTATTATCAGCACTCAAACCGAGGTGGAGGGTATCAAAAATTCAGCTCAGCCGAATTTAACACTCTTATTTGTTGTTTATTAGTTATCATAGTTGTTCTAATATTTTTATTTCTATTCCTAAGGAAAAATATAAAAACATTAAAAGTCAGCAAAAAAAGTTTGGCCTTAGAAAGCCAAAGAAATTTCACTCGCCAAGAACTTTAACCGTGACTTGAAATATATCAACCCCAAGACAATGGGCCCGAAAATGATCCACAGTGCAATTGCATATTAAAAATTACCAAAATATTTTGAGAAGTATGTTAGTAATTTGGGTTAAAATTTTGTAAAAAAAAATATATATATAAAAATAATATATTCAAAATTCCAACAAATTTCCAGGAAAGTTATAAATATTTTTTTTTCACAATTAAGTGAAAAACAATACATTCTGGTTTTTGGGTCAATTTTTCACATTTTTTTTGATGATTACACAATGAGCAATTTTTCAGCCACTAAAAAGTATCATAATTTACTTTAAAATTGTACCACAAGGTATTTTATATTTGAAAACAAAAATTTCCATTCTCTCTTTAAAACCCTACAACCAGCCCTGTCTGTACAAAAAAAAAAAAAAAAAAACCAAAACGAAATTCAAAAAATCTATAAATAAGCTAGAAAATAATGAACAACTAAAACACAACTACATTTGTAACTTGCAAGCTCTTGTGTGTTTACCACTTCTAATAAACAATCGAAAAAATATGTATCTTGTACGTACATACAGGTAGGGTAACTATGATGAAAAAAAAATGCAAACGAGTTTTCAATAAAGATTGATGCTTAAATATGATCATAAAATTTTATGTTTTTAGTAGTTGTGACATTGATAGAGTTTGTTCACAACAAAGTCCATGACACATATTTAACGTTCACTTGTGGAATACAGCACTTGAATTTATGATTTTATGACTATTTTTTTACTGAAATTTTTTAAATATATGACAATATTTTTATGAAATTTAAATTTAGTGAAAATCGGTACATGTTCGAAACTAGGCCTCATTCAACTGCACCTTTTGTGACCAACAACTTAAATAGTCTTAAGACCTAAATTATTGTATGTATCATTATCATTTGGATTGTGCATTATTATGTCTGATTTTGTTACATCAACACAAATATTTAGATTTTCATTTAAATATAACTAAAGACTTTCAAGTATGTCATATTTTACTACAATTTCGTTTGAATAAGTTGTTAGAATACGTCGTCGATCAGACTAAAAATGGTCTAGATAGGACTATTTTTGGACTTATATTTCACATGTGAAATTTAAATACTTACCCGTAATAATGTTTTCAAAAGCTAGAGCATCCTTAGTTATCCTAGACCGACTATACCGATCCAGCTTGCAAGTTCTTAAATATTTATAGGAAATAAGAAATTCTAGTGAACAACTTCGTTATGCTTTTCAGTTTTAAAATAAAAGAATATAACAATGTAACATAATACTTCTAGCAAAATCCTTATTCGTGAATTTATTGAATTATATTTCTTATAAGCAAAAATGGTTTTCAGGCCTCCATAGAGGATTGAATGAAAAAAGTTTTTGTTGTAAAGGTTGACTACCAGTTCTATTCAGCATTACATCTCAGCCTGTAGTAACCTACGAAAAACATGTTTTTCTGTTTATACCCTTTACACTACTATGCAGTGGGTATATATGAGTTATTCACTTCGTTTGTAATGAATCGAAGAATTTACTGTAACGCATCGAAGATTTTATTCAGTTTGCATTGAAGACACCAGGGAGTATACATCTGTGGTCACAATCGATAACCACCCAAGTTGACGTAAGAACGATTTGAGTTATGTATGGTGTCATATTCTACTTTATATTAATATGAACTCTATAATATTAATAGGCTAGGCGATTTCTTGTGACCGACGTTTCGTTCTACCGTTTTATTCGGATTTTGACCAAACGTATATTATTTGAAAAGTATTTCTTTTTTGCCGTTTTGCTGATTTACAGATTTTAAAATTTTTTTTCTTTATTTTGAGTTAATTGCATTTAAAGTTGCTACTAACACATACACATAATTACATATATGCTATGTGTGTTTTATTAAATTTGTTAATGTGTTTGCTAATGAGTTTGTTATCTTCATTCACAATAATAACAAACCATAAAAGTGTTGGTTTGTGAATTGGCTAAGTTGAAAAATAAAGCTGCCTAGTAATTGCACTCTAATTTCGAGCGTTGGAATCTGCCAGTATGAAATTAATGTAATAACAAAAAATTAATGAAAAGCAATACTTATTGCAAGTCGTAACTGATAACAGAAAACAATTTGAATCGCACACTAAATCATTCTTAAATACACCAAAATAAATAGAATTAATTTTATGTTTCCTATTCTTTTGGAATAAATTGTCTTTTATTAGCTTTGGGTCATTTGTGGGTCTTCTTATTTTATTTAGAAAAACATAGATAGTTTTTATACATAAAAAAATTTTATAACAAAATTGGTTAAAAATTGTTTAAATTTATATTCGCGAGCAATAAGCAGATAATTGCACCATAGATTATTTTGACCCCAGGAGCACTGTAGGGTTAAATAACTAAAAATTAACCGAATTATTTTTCTTAAATTCCAAATAGTGGTTTCATCGAGTTTAATAGAAAACTCCGTTTTCGGTAATTTTTATTTAAAAATATTTAAAAATCCAAATAATTGGTTAACGCTTTCGGATTTATCTTAAATTTTAGGAACGGAAGTTCTACACATTAAGTTATTATATTTTAAGCGTCGCATCTAAAAATTCAATAGCACTTACAAAATATTTACATTTTTTGAATTGAATTGTTTTTTATTTGATCGGGGTTATATGAGACCCCAATTCCAAAAGGGTTAATGGGGTCATAATATTTTTTTCCGAAACCCTAGGCTATTAAGAAAAAATATAACATTTAAAAGTAGAAAAGTGATGAATTTTTGAAACAAAGTATTTAGAAAGAGTACATTTACAGCATATTTTACAAAAATCTCACTTTTCTCGAAACCTACAAAAATAAAATACTTGCCAAAAAAATTCTGGCAAAGGTATTTACCTAAAGATTCACACACCTAATGACTAGCATACGTTTAACAATACCTTAAATAGCTAGATCAATTTTTTTAAATTTTGTTAAAGAAAATTTCTGAAAACTTGAAAAAGGAGTTTTCAAAATTTGATCAAAAAAATTTTCCATTTTCGGTCTCAATGCGTAATAGGTTAACCAGGTGGTAATAAAACAATACTTCTTATTTTACAGGTATAGAGACTAAAACAAAGTGTTGGCTTTAATAAATTTCCTAAAGTTGAAAAAAATGCCATCAAATTTCATGAGCTAGTTTTTTTTTTGGCACAAAAGTGGTCTTGGGCATTTGCTATTTCTTAGCGAGTTTTTATTCGATTTTGAAGCTTTATAGCGTCTTCGAAAGATATTTTAATGCGATTTTGAAGCTTTATAGCGTCTTCGAAAGATATTTTAATGCTTATTCTGAATTATATAACAATTTGTCGCAAAAATTAAACTATAGAATGAAATTTTCGTAAAATCTGAGAAAAAGTCATACTTTCCCCATATAAACACACTTGAAATTTTCAATCGCGTTGAGCCACCTCTAAAAGTTTTTTGATTGGCCCAGAACTTTGTATTTCTCAGTTCTTTTGCTATTGGCATATTTCTAGGGTGTAAGACCGAGAGTTTTTATACTTTTTTTTTCTCCATATAATGAAGGGCTACCCTAGTGACCACAGATATATTTTTGATCCTTTTATCAACTTGGGTCGATTTGGCGATATCCACCTACTTATTCACAAAAAAAAAAAAAAAAAACGTTTACCTGGGTTAACTTTGGACAGTATTGTTTGATATTGTTAGCCGAAGTATGATGTACGCACCTTAACGAAGCAGCCGACGATTTTTCCGTCAAAATTTATCGTAAGAGACGAGACCTAGCACTAAAGAAAGAGTTGGCGGCTGTGTTGATCCAGCTTTAGACCGCATGACCTGCACCTCGTAGAGTAGATTGATATATACACTCGCATGAAGAAATTTAGAACAAAATCGTATTTCTTCTAGAATTTTTTTACATTTTCATTGAAATCTCGGGACATATTAAACCGATTTTAACCATTTTTAACAGCCACCCAGCTTACATACTGAAGGCATGCTAGCGCTTTTGGCAGACGGGTTTGCAGGGTATTCGATGGCGGTTGCAGAATAACCCGACCTGTGAAAAGTGGCAACCTTATTAAACATATGGGTTAAGTTTCAAGGCGCACACGCTATTTTGCCTTTTTTTTGAACCATCAAAAATACGAGCTTTGTGAATTTATAAACACGGAATCAATCAGCATTAAAGCTGGGCTAGACTCTACTCTGGGGGAGTCTGTGCCTTCGTTTATAACTATAAAATATTAGGTGGAAAATTTTAAACCAGCTGCCAAAACGAAAACCTTAGTGGTCGACCAATTGATGTAGCCATGCCAGAAACGGCTAAAAAAAATCCCCAAAATGGTATTGGATGATCATTGGCTGAAGGTGCGTGAGCTAGTTGAAACTCAAAGCATTTCGTATAATGACCGAAAATTTGAATATGTGAAAGCTGTCCGCAAGATGGGTACCGCATTTGCTCACAGCATAATAAAAACAGCTTCGTGAAAATGTTTTAGAACAGGGTTTTGCCATAAATATACCTAATGACTTCTGTTGATGACCAGTTAGAGTTTTTAGAACATAATATCTGAAGCCTCTTTGATGATACAGTTACGTTAAAAAATAAAACAGTTGTCTTGCACTTTTTGGTCAGCGCTTTAACACACTCACCTAAAGTCAGGCCTACGAGCAGTGTGGTTAGATTCAGTTTTCGTACCATACAGCTTTACTTTGTATTAATTTCAGAAGATACAACTCTGTCCAAACAAACAATCGTTATTTTTTGAATTTTGAATATTTTTTTTTTTTTTTTTACATTTATACTTCTAATTTCCACTATTCTCAGTTTTCGTAAGAGTTATCATATGTGATGTACGGTTTTGTACATACCTACATATGCACTTTTACATATATTTGAGATGACGCTTTTGAAGCGAAGAAATTTTTTGTTTGTTAGATTTAGTCATTTTTCAGACATATTGCAATTACTGCAAATTATAATTTTGTTTAAATGGTGCGTGGTAAAGTCAGGACTACGAGGTGAGTGACTTTAGGTGAGTGTGTTAAAGCGCTCACAAAAAGTGCAAGTACTAGTGTATGTGAAGGTTCATGGGCCAAAACCTCACGGCCGCCCTAAGTAGAAAAAATTTTCATATAGAAACAATCTATTCAATTAAAACATAACAATTATCACAATGTTCAATAAATCGCTGATGAAGGCTGAAATGCCAGAAACCGGTCCGATTAAGAATACAGTGCAGTTACGAATTTTTGAAATATATGCTTTCTTCTTCTTTAAACAAAACAAAATTATAATTTTTTTAAACAAAATTATAATTTTCAGTAATTGCAATATGTCTGAAAAATGACTAAATCTAACAAAAAGTTATCACAAAGAGTATACCATGGTTTTCAACTGATATCCAGCAATCAATACAACAAAGAGATTTTTTTTACTCCCGGTGGAAACGTTTCAAAACGAATGAATTGAAATTCGACTTTCGCACTGTTAGAAGTGTGGCAAATTCTAAAATAAGAATTACTAAAACCAATTACTATTACGAACGATTTTCATCCGCCATTGACTCCAAGGATATATGGAATACCATTTGAGATATCGGTATTGGCAAAAATAATAAAAATGAAAGCTGCCCAATTGATGCAAACGAACTACATAGTATTTTCACTTATCTTCCGGCGACCATAGCGAACAGTAGAGATTCGTACAAGAATATTATAAATAATAGTTCCTTTTTTGAACAAACTGCATTCGAGTTTTCTAGTGTTAGTCAGTTTGATGTATTAATCAGTTTTTCATTAATAAAATCAAATGGCGTGGGTTTCGATAATTTACATCC
Organism: Cordilura impudica; assembly: GCA_963682025.1. Taxonomy (NCBI): domain Eukaryota; kingdom Metazoa; phylum Arthropoda; class Insecta; order Diptera; family Scathophagidae; genus Cordilura; species Cordilura impudica. Next base: position 6,340,679 of record OY821519.1, read on the forward strand.
CAAGTTTATCAAGATCAGTTTGCCATTAATATTGACTTATATAACACATATATTTAACACCATGATTATGTCAAGTTCTTTCCCTACTTAAGGGAAATATGCGAAAATAATACCAATTCCAAAACCGAAGCTATATTAGGCTTTCTATCCAAATCAATTTAAAAACTACTACATCCACAAATGAGCAATTATATAAACGAAAACCAATGAATTTCTGACAAGCAGTCTGGATTAGTTCTAACCATAGTTGCTTTACAGCCTTGGTTAACGTAACCGAAAACATAAGACGTGAGCAGTACTATGGTAATATAAATTTTTTTGGTACTTCTCGACCATTCAAAGGCGTTCGATACAGTAAACCATTAAATACTATGTATGAAGTTAAAACACGTTTTTCATTTTTCACCCACTTAATAATTCGACCTGTAATACTTAAGAAAGGCGTACCCCAAGCATCGATACTGGGTCCACTTCTTTCCTCCGTCTAAGCCAATGAATTGCCAGAACAACTATATCACTGCAAAACACACATGTATGCGAACGACCTTCAGCTGTATCCCAGTAGTCCAGTAAACTCCATAAAGGAAAATGTTGAAAAGCTAAACAATGACCTTAATAAAATACATTTTTCGGCCACTGCAAATGGACTTAGTCTAAACCCGCATAAATCAAAATGTTTGATTATTCCTAAAAAAAAAAACTGCTGAGCCTGTTCTTGAACACGATATACTAGTAAACAATCAGAAAATCGAGATTGTAAAAAAGGTAAACAAATTTTGGCTTAGTGTACAATAACAACTACACTTGACCAAGCCACGTAGATGCACTTCTTGCAAAGGCATACCTAACTAATTCCTGTACTTTAATTATAAGACTTATCTTGTTGTACAGGAAATTTATAAATAATTGATAACCATGAATGAGGCATGGGTCAACCATCTGAGACAAAGGAACAGTAAAAACAGTAGAGTGAAATGGGATGCGAAAACAGTTCCATTTACAGGTAACGTTATGATGTTTGTGTTTTGGAATACACATGGGATAATTTTTATACCCTATACCACTATGTGGTTTGGGTATAATGACTTTGTGCTGCTGTTTGTAACAACCAAAAATATTTGACCTAGACCCATCTTTAATTATACCGATCGAATCAGAATCACTTTCTGAGTTGATTTAACAATGTCCGTCCGTCCGTCCGTCCGTCCGTCCGTCCGTCTGTGTGTCCATGTAAAGTTTGTAATCAAACTGCAGGTCGCAAATATGAATATATTTTGACGAAATTTGGTACATAAGCTTTTATCTGCCAAGGGATGAACGCTATTGAAATTGGTGAGAATCGGTCCATGTTCAGACCTAGCCCCCATACAAATTACCCCTATGAAATCGACATAAATTGCCATAAGATCCAAATTGTCATATAGATCTTACTCAAATTGGGTTTGTATGCGTTCATTACATCCATTAATGAGTAGTCCAAAAATGATCCCTTTTGTCGCATATAGAGCTGCTTCCCGATATTAACTTAAATCTATTAAAAAACAAAAATATTGCACTGATTCTTCTCAAATTTTGTTTGTATATGTTTTTGCAAAATACAAGAGACGTTACCAACCATGGTCTGGATCGGTCCATTTTTGGACCTAGTCCCCATATAGATATAGCATCCGATATGAACTTTTTCATATCTGCAGCCAAAAAATTTAATAAAAATCCCACTCAAATTTGCTTTTTGCTTATTTTCTATGTCCAGTTAGTTGGCCCTAAGAGATAGGGTTTCCAAACGCATGGTATAGGGTATCGTATAGTCGGTCTAGACCGACTATAATTTTCTTACTTGTTATTACTTGCATCGTACGACAGTGCTTATTGAACTTGAACGAGATCATATATACATAAAAGTAAAGACCATGTGTAGTAAAACTGCGCTCTCAGTATTCATTTTCTGATATTTTCCCCCTTTTTATTAGGGGGTTCAAAGTTTAAGGCAATAAAAATTTCTAAAAATTGATTTCAATATTTCTACCCATCAGTTTATGTCAATGTGGGTATCAAATGCAAGAAGATAATCTCTAGAAATTAAAACAGTGTTTCAGCTTTAATTTTTAAGGACGAAAAATTTTACAAATGAAGCCTTAACAAAAAGTCATATTTTTTGCGAAATATTAAAAAAATAAAAAATAAATGTTGAACGATAAAGCTATCGAAGTTAGAAATATACTGTACAATACTTGTTGAACTTGAACAAGACCATATGCAAGTGAAACTAAATTTCTATATACAACAACTTTGTACTCAGTATACCATTTTTTTCAACTTCTCTCCCTTCGGGATACAAAATTTCTGAAAATTAATTTAAATATTTTGATATGTTCCTAATGACCAGTGATTGTAATTACTTGTTGTGATATTAAGCTTCCTATGGTCGTCCTAAGCAGGAATAATTAAAACAAATATGCTGTAATTTTGTTTTCTGTCTGCGACGTTTCGACACTATGGTTGGTGTCCTCATCAGGCGTCTAATTTTATTTAATAATAATTAAGAATATACATTTATTATCACTTTAACAAATTTATGTGAATTTTTTTTTTTTTTATAAAATAATTGTTACCTTAATAGTATTATTACACACTTAATCTAAATTTTACATTTTAATTTTATTTATTAAGTACTAAATTGTACGTGTTACTAATGTGATCACTGTCTTCTTTAATGTTTACTGTTTTGTCAATATGTTTCTTAATATGCAAACTTTCAAGTGTTATTCTTTTATTTGTTTTTGTCTCTCTTTCCAAGACTTTGATGTTGTCAAAATCAAAGTTGTGTTTATTGTCAAATGCATGTTGAGAGAGCGCTGTTGTTGTTATTCCTTTCTCAACTGTTCGTTTATGTTCTTTCAACCTAATCTCTAATTGTCTTTTCGTTTGTCCTATATATATTCTATTACATTGTTGGTGGACATTACCATTGCATTTTATTTGGTATACTACATTGTGTTGTTTGTGTAAGTCTGTTTTCGTTTTTTGGGTGTTAAAAAGCTTATTCAATGTTTGATTTGGCTTCGAAGCTATTTTAATAGTTTCAGTGTTGATCAGATTTGTTATGTTTTTCCTATTCGTTATTGTTGGTAAATATGGTATAGTGGCAAAGGTCGTTTTTTGTCCGTTAACTGAGTTAGATATTGCGTTGTTATTTTGTGTGTTATTATTTTGGGTTTCATTTATTACTGTGGAAATTAATTTGTTAATATATTTAATAGGATAATTATTTTTAGTCAAAATTGTTCTTAGTTTCTTTATGTTATCTTTTAGGAAAATGTTATCACTAATGTTTATTGCTGTTTTTATAAGATTTTTTGCTGTGTTTTTCTTCTGTATAGGGTCGTGGTTTGAAAAATAATTGATAATTCTACCAGATGAAATTTCTTTAGTAAACCAGTTTGTTATGAGTTTGTTATTAGTTTTATGTATGGTAATGTCTAAAAAGTTGAGGCTATGGTTTGTTTCCTCTTCTATCGTGAACTTTAATTTGTTATGGTAATAGTTAAATTCTTGTAATATTATTTGTTTATCTTTCTGTTTTATAATGGCAAAAAAGTCATCTACATATTTGGTAATATATTTTATTTCGATGTTTTTGGATTTTAGATTGTCTAGTGTGTAGTCTAATAGGTCATCTAAGACTATTTCCGCTATTATTGGAGAAAGTGGGTTCCCCATAGGCATACCATAATTTTGTATGTAAATATTGTTGTCAAACATAAAATAATTATTGTCTCTTAAACAAAAGTCAAGTATTTTGATAAATGTATTTTTTGGGATGCTGGTGTGAGCTTTAATTGTTTCCCATTTTTTAATAATTATTTTAATGGCTAAATGTATCGGGATATTTGTAAATAGTGATACGACGTCGAGAGATATCATCAAATCATTTTGTTCTATGTCTATTTCTTGTATATCTTTCTTAAGTTGTGTTGAGTTTTTAATGTTATATTTGGTGTTAGTTAAATTCTTTAGTATTGTACCTATGTATTTTGATAGTTGATAGGCTGGGAGTTCATATGACGCTGCTATTGGTCGCATTGGCATGTCCTGTTTGTGAATTTTCGGTTGTCCATATAATTGTGGTGCGTTAGCTGCATTGCATCTTAGTTTAAATTTAGTAAATGTTTCTATGTGGTTATTTTTATGTAGTTCAGTAATGATAGAATTGTTTTTATTAGTTAATTTTTCCGTTGGATCTGTTCGGCTTATTTTGTATGTGGTTTTATCTTCTAGGAGTTTGTTCATCTGCTTCATATAATGTTCTTTGTACATAAGTACTGTTTTATTTCCTTTATCTGATTTAGTAATTATTATATCGCTTTTGTGTCGTTTTAATAAGTTCAATGTGTCTTGATATGTTTTTAATATAAATCTGTCAATATGATTTATGTTGTGGTTTCTAAGATTGTATTGTAGTTGATGTGTTAAAAAGGTTCTTGCTTTTTCTTTATCTTTTTCAGTTTTAGCAAAGGAGAAACAGTATTCAAAATCAGCAATTAAGTTTATGATGTTTATGTTATGTTTTTGTGTTGGGAGTGCAAATTTTTTCCCCATGGAAAGAATCCATTGACATTCTTCTGGGATATTTATGTTTGTTAGATTAATGAACCATTCTTTATTATATTTAATTCCGATTTTTTGTTTCAATATAGTCAATAGTTGTTCTATTTTTTTATTGTGTGTATTTTCTCGTATACTTTTAACTTTATGTTGTGTTTCGACCTGTATATCCATGAATTCTGCAAAATCCTCTTCTGTTAATATATTTTTTATTTTCGATCTAAGTAAGTTAATATGTTTTAGTTCTGTGTTAATAGTTCTATTGCTGTCAGAGATTTCTAGTTTTAAGATTTTGTAGTGAAAATTGTTGGTTATATTCGTTAATTCTTTTGTTGTTGTGTTGTTTTTGTTGTTAAAGTTGTAACCAAGTTTCTTTGTAATGTTGGTGATGTGTTTCGGGTAAATGCCATAATCTTTACAAGAAAGCAAAAATTTAATTTCTGCTCGTTTTATTGTAATTATTCTTTCGGTGTTAATGTATTGTTTAAGTAAAGATGTGGTGTGTGTGTTGTATTTGTAGCTTATGTGTTGAAAAAATCCACTCATTTTGTTGGTGTAATTGATGCTATTCTTAATTATTTGGAGTCAGGCTTACCAATTAAATATTTTGATATGTTCCTAATGACCAGTGATTGTAATATAATTACTAAATCAGATAAAGGAAATAAAACAGTACTTATGTACAAAGAACATTATATGAAGCAGATGAACAAACTCCTAGAAGATAAAACCACATACAAAATAAGCCGAACAGATCCAACGGAAAAATTAACTAATAAAAACAATTCTATCATTACTGAACTACATAAAAATAACCACATAGAAACATTTACTAAATTTAAACTAAGATGCAATGCAGCTAACGCACCACAATTATATGGACAACCGAAAATTCACAAACAGGACATGCCAATGCGACCAATAGCAGCGTCATATGAACTCCCAGCCTATCAACTATCAAAATACATAGGTACAATACTAAAGAATTTAACTAACACCAAATATAACATTAAAAACTCAACACAACTTAAGAAAGATATACAAGAAATAGACATAGAACAAAATGATTTGATGATATCTCTCGACGTCGTATCACTATTTACAAATATCCCGATACATTTAGCCATTAAAATAATTATTAAAAAATGGGAAACAATTAAAGCTCACACCAGCATCCCAAAAAATACATTTATCAAAATACTTGACTTTTGTTTAAGAGACAATAATTATTTTATGTTTGACAACAATATTTACATACAAAATTATGGTATGCCTATGGGGAACCCACTTTCTCCAATAATAGCGGAAATAGTCTTAGATGACCTATTAGACTACACACTAGACAATCTAAAATCCAAAAACATCGAAATAAAATATATTACCAAATATGTAGATGACTTTTTTGCCATTATAAAACAGAAAGATAAACAAATAATATTACAAGAATTTAACTATTACCATAACAAATTAAAGTTCACGATAGAAGAGGAAACAAACCATAGCCTCAACTTTTTAGACATTACCATACATAAAACTAATAACAAATTCATAACAAACTGGTTTACTAAAGAAATTTCATCTGGTAGAATTATCAATTATTTTTCAAACCACGACCCTATACAGAAGAAAAACACAGCAAAAAATCTTATAAAAACAGCAATAAACATTAGTGATAACATTTTCCTAAAAGATAACATAAAGAAACTAAGAACAATTTTGACTAAAAATAATTATCCTATTAAATATATTAACAAATTAATTTCCACAGTAATAAATGAAACCCAAAATAATAACACACAAAATAACAACGCAATATCTAACTCAGTTAACGGACAAAAAACGACCTTTGCCACTATACCATATTTACCAACAATAACGAATAGGAAAAACATAACAAATCTGATCAACACTGAAACTATTAAAATAGCTTCGAAGCCAAATCAAACATTGAATAAGCTTTTTAACACCCAAAAAACGAAAACAGACTTACACAAACAACACAATGTAGTATACCAAATAAAATGCAATGGTAATGTCCACCAACAATGTAATAGAATATATATAGGACAAACGAAAAGACAATTAGAGATTAGGTTGAAAGAACATAAACGAACAGTTGAGAAAGGAATAACAACAACAGCGCTCTCTCAACATGCATTTGACAATAAACACAACTTTGATTTTGACAACATCAAAGTCTTGGAAAGAGAGACAAAAACAAATAAAAGAATAACACTTGAAAGTTTGCATATTAAGAAACATATTGACAAAACAGTAAACATTAAAGAAGACAGTGATCACATTAGTAACACGTACAATTTAGTACTTAATAAATAAAATTAAAATGTAAAATTTAGATTAAGTGTGTAATAATACTATTAAGGTAACAATTATTTTATAAAAAAAAAAAATTCACATAAATTTGTTAAAGTGATAATAAATGTATATTCTTAATTATTATTAAATAAAATTAGACGCCTGATGAGGACACCAACCATAGTGTCGAAACGTCGCAGACAGAAAACAAAATTACAGCATATTTGTTTTAATTATTCCTGCTTAGGACGACCATAGGAAGCTTAATATCACAACAAGTAATTACAATCACTGGTCATTAGGAACATATCAAAATATTTAATTGGTAAGCCTGACTCCAAATAATTAAGAATAGCATCAATTACACCAACAAAATGAGTGGATTTTTTCAACACATAAGCTACAAATACAACACACACACCACATCTTTACTTAAACAATACATTAACACCGAAAGAATAATTACAATAAAACGAGCAGAAATTAAATTTTTGCTTTCTTGTAAAGATTATGGCATTTACCCGAAACACATCACCAACATTACAAAGAAACTTGGTTACAACTTTAACAACAAAAACAACACAACAACAAAAGAATTAACGAATATAACCAACAATTTTCACTACAAAATCTTAAAACTAGAAATCTCTGACAGCAATAGAACTATTAACACAGAACTAAAACATATTAACTTACTTAGATCGAAAATAAAAAATATATTAACAGAAGAGGATTTTGCAGAATTCATGGATATACAGGTCGAAACACAACATAAAGTTAAAAGTATACGAGAAAATACACACAATAAAAAAATAGAACAACTATTGACTATATTGAAACAAAAAATCGGAATTAAATATAATAAAGAATGGTTCATTAATCTAACAAACATAAATATCCCAGAAGAATGTCAATGGATTCTTTCCATGGGGAAAAAATTTGCACTCCCAACACAAAAACATAACATAAACATCATAAACTTAATTGCTGATTTTGAATACTGTTTCTCCTTTGCTAAAACTGAAAAAGATAAAGAAAAAGCAAGAACCTTTTTAACACATCAACTACAATACAATCTTAGAAACCACAACATAAATCATATTGACAGATTTATATTAAAAACATATCAAGACACATTGAACTTATTAAAACGACACAAAAGCGATATAATAATTACTAAATCAGATAAAGGAAATAAAACAGTACTTATGTACAAAGAACATTATATGAAGCAGATGAACAAACTCCTAGAAGATAAAACCACATACAAAATAAGCCGAACAGATCCAACGGAAAAATTAACTAATAAAAACAATTCTATCATTACTGAACTACATAAAAATAACCACATAGAAACATTTACTAAATTTAAACTAAGATGCAATGCAGCTAACGCACCACAATTATATGGACAACCGAAAATTCACAAACAGGACATGCCAATGCGACCAATAGCAGCGTCATATGAACTCCCAGCCTATCAACTATCAAAATACATAGGTACAATACTAAAGAATTTAACTAACACCAAATATAACATTAAAAACTCAACACAACTTAAGAAAGATATACAAGAAATAGACATAGAACAAAATGATTTGATGATATCTCTCGACGTCGTATCACTATTTACAAATATCCCGATACATTTAGCCATTAAAATAATTATTAAAAAATGGGAAACAATTAAAGCTCACACCAGCATCCCAAAAAATACATTTATCAAAATACTTGACTTTTGTTTAAGAGACAATAATTATTTTATGTTTGACAACAATATTTACATACAAAATTATGGTATGCCTATGGGGAACCCACTTTCTCCAATAATAGCGGAAATAGTCTTAGATGACCTATTAGACTACACACTAGACAATCTAAAATCCAAAAACATCGAAATAAAATATATTACCAAATATGTAGATGACTTTTTTGCCATTATAAAACAGAAAGATAAACAAATAATATTACAAGAATTTAACTATTACCATAACAAATTAAAGTTCACGATAGAAGAGGAAACAAACCATAGCCTCAACTTTTTAGACATTACCATACATAAAACTAATAACAAACTCATAACAAACTGGTTTACTAAAGAAATTTCATCTGGTAGAATTATCAATTATTTTTCAAACCACGACCCTATACAGAAGAAAAACACAGCAAAAAATCTTATAAAAACAGCAATAAACATTAGTGATAACATTTTCCTAAAAGATAACATAAAGAAACTAAGAACAATTTTGACTAAAAATAATTATCCTATTAAATATATTAACAAATTAATTTCCACAGTAATAAATGAAACCCAAAATAATAACACACAAAATAACAACGCAATATCTAACTCAGTTAACGGACAAAAAACGACCTTTGCCACTATACCATATTTACCAACAATAACGAATAGGAAAAACATAACAAATCTGATCAACACTGAAACTATTAAAATAGCTTCGAAGCCAAATCAAACATTGAATAAGCTTTTTAACACCCAAAAAACGAAAACAGACTTACACAAACAACACAATGTAGTATACCAAATAAAATGCAATGGTAATGTCCACCAACAATGTAATAGAATATATATAGGACAAACGAAAAGACAATTAGAGATTAGGTTGAAAGAACATAAACGAACAGTTGAGAAAGGAATAACAACAACAGCGCTCTCTCAACATGCATTTGACAATAAACACAACTTTGATTTTGACAACATCAAAGTCTTGGAAAGAGAGACAAAAACAAATAAAAGAATAACACTTGAAAGTTTGCATATTAAGAAACATATTGACAAAACAGTAAACATTAAAGAAGACAGTGATCACATTAGTAACACGTACAATTTAGTACTTAATAAATAAAATTAAAATGTAAAATTTAGATTAAGTGTGTAATAATACTATTAAGGTAACAATTATTTTATAAAAAAAAAAAAATTCACATAAATTTGTTAAAGTGATAATAAATGTATATTCTTAATTATTATTAAATAAAATTAGACGCCTGATGAGGACACCAACCATAGTGTCGAAACGTCGCAGACAGAAAACAAAATTACAGCATATTTGTTTTAATTATTCCTGCTTAGGACGACCATAGGAAGCTTAATATCACAACAAGTAATTAATTTAAATATTTCCATCCATATGTCAATATGTGTATCAAATTAAGGAGGACGATCTCTGGAAATGAAAACTATTTTTATTTTGGTTTATCGGAACGAAAAGTTTTAAAAGTAATATTTTGAAATCTAAATCCTTTCTATAAATTTCAGACCAAGTTTAGAGCAGGCGACTGAACAATGAAAATTATGAAATGCCAGAAACCGGTCCGATTAAGAATACAGTGCAGTTATCAATTTTTGAAATATATGCTTTCTTCTTCTTTACCACGCACCATTTAAACAAAATTAAAATTTGCATTAATTGCAATATGTCTGAAAAATGACTAAAACTAACAAACAAAAAATTTCTTCGCTTCAAAAAGCGTCATCTCAAATATATGTAAAAGTGCATATGTAGGTATGTACAAAACCGTACATCACATATGACAACTCTTACGAAAACTGAGAATAGTGGAAATTAGAAGTATAAATGCAAAAAATATTCAAAATTCAAAAATAACGATTGTTTGTTTGGACAGAGTTGTATCTTCTGAAATTAATACAAAGTAAAGGTGTAGTGTACGAAAACTGAATCTAACCACACTGCTCGTAGGCCTGACTTTAGGTGAGTGTGTTAAAGCGCTGACCAAAAAGTGCAAGTACGAGTGTATGTGAAGGTTCATGGTTCAAAACATCACGGCCGCCCTAAGTAGAAAAAATTTTCATATAGAAACAATCTATTCAATTAAAAACATAACAATTATCACAATGTTCAATAAATCGCTGATGAAGGCTGAAATGCCAGAAACCGGTCCGATTAAGAATACAGTGCAGTTATGAATTTTTGAAATATATGCTTTCTTCTTCTTTACCACGCACCATTTAAACAAAATTAAAATTTGCATTAATTGCAATATGTCTGAAAAATGACTAAAACTAACAAACAGAAAATTATTTTACTTTTACTAAAATTAAAAACAAAAAAGAACAATTCATGTAACAAAAAGAAATTAAAACAAGTAAGAAAATTTTAGTCGGTCTAGACCGACTATACGATACCCTATACCATGCGTTTACAGACCCTATCTCTCAGGCCCAACTAACTGGATATAGAAAATAAGCATAAACCAAATTTGAGTGGGATTTTTATTAATTTTTTCGGCTGCAGATATGAAAAAGTTCATATCGGATGCTATATCTATATGGGGACTAGGCCAAAAAATGGACCGATCCTGACCATGTTTGGCAAAGTCTCTTGTATTTTGCAAAAATATATACAAACAAAATTTGAGAAGAATCAGTGCAATATTTTTGTTTTTTGATAGATTTAAGTGAAGATCGAGAAGCAGCTCTATATGGGGCCTATGACTGACAGTTGTCCAATAGCGATCATTTTTGGACTACTGATTAACGGATTTAATATATACATACAAACCCAATTTGACTAAGATTTGTATGATAATTTGGATCTTATGGCAATATATGTTGATTTCATAGGGGTCATTTGTATGGGGGCTAGGTCTGAACATGGACCTATTCTCACCAATTTCAACAGCGTTCATCCCATGGCCGATAAAAGATCAAATACCAAATTTCGTCAAAATATATTCATAGTTGCGACCTGCAGTTTAAATCGAATCAGATAGTAATTCTGATTCGATCAGTATAATTAAAGATGGGTGTAGGTCAAATATTTTTGGTTGTTACAAACAGCAGCACAAAGTCATTATACCCAAACCACATAGTGGTATAGGGTATAAAAACATTTTATTTTTACTAAAATATAAAACAGAAAAAAACAATTCATCTAACAACAACAAATTAAGACTAATTAAAAAATGAAATTTAGATCATGTTTTCAGAATAGAAAAAGTTTTTCTAAAACAAGTAAATTAAATTATTTTAATTTTTGCATCTCGTCAGATTTTGGAGAAAAATTAGTATCAATTCTAAAAAAAAAAATAACCAGCATTTTCTCAAAAACTTGATGTTGTGGAGATATTTGGAATACAGATGTTTTCTCGAATAAAATTGGAAGAATAAAAAATATAATAATAATAAATTACAATGTGGAGAAAAATTTACACTTTTTTTAAATGGAGGTATTTTTGTGATGTTTTTAAGGCTTTTAATTTATTCTGCACTTTCGTGCCTTATAACTGACATTTATATATGTATGTATTTGTATTTTACTAGTATAGCCCAGCACTCGAAATTCGAGTAAAAATTCTAGAAGATAATATTTTCTCATTCAATTTAAATATTTATGAATATGAGCCTAAAGATATGCTAATCAATTTAAACAATTCACAATTCAACACAGAGTGTGTCGTATACAATTTAAATTATTCTTATCAACAGGGTGTAACGAATTATTAGAATTATTTTATTTTCTTTAATTTAATATATTTTTAAGACAGATTTAACATAAATATTATCAAACTCAGCTTCTCCTCCATATGAACTATAACTATGTTAATTTTCACACTCCTCCGTGCCCGCATGTTGATTAAAACGTGCACTAAAAATTTTCCTTCACGCATTAAAATATAGATTATTCCGATAAAATTTTATATAAAAAACTAAAAATATAATAATAAATATAATTTTCTAAAATTTTTCAAATAGGAAAAATGGCATGGAATAATCGAATAGAGCATAAAATAGTATGAAGACCTATTAATTTTTTTTTGCGCAATTGTAAAAAAGTTTCCGTATCAAATACAATTAATTTTTTATTAAAATTTTTCTTCATATAACTGCATTTATCTATAATATTAATACTCTAGGCGATTTATTGTGACCGATGTTTTGTTCTACCGTTTTATCCCAATTTTGACCAAACGTTTAGCCGTTTTGCAGATTTACAGATTTTTAAATTTTTTCATTTATTTTGAGTAAATTTCATTTAAAATAGCTACTAACACATATATAAAATTACACAATGCTTTGTGTGTGTTTATTAAATTTTTTAAAGTGTTTGTAATAAAAATGAGCTTGTTTTTTGTGTTGATTTTTGAATTGATTTTGAGCCTTTAGGGTCTTTATATAACGAAAAAAAAAAAATTTCGTAGAATTTGCACTCGAATTCGAGGGCTGGAATCTACTAGTATATATAATCATCCTAATGCTCCAAATTCCTTTTAATGTAGCTACCCCACTCAAACCAAAGATAAATTTTCTTCTTAAAGGGAAAAAAACATCATCGCCCAATATTTCGTACAATTTTATTCCAAATTACAGTGATCTGAAAAAAAATATAAACAAAATAAGGGGAGTATTAAGGTTAAAAGCATTAAGTGGCGAAATGACATATGATATTTATATGAATTGGTCTCAGCTTTTAAATACTTGCAATTCTAAAGCTTTTCTGGCACTTTGTCCTTTATACTTATTTCTAGACATAGTTTGCAATTATATCTTCATTGTAAGTTTGTATGTGGTGCTTGGAGCGAAATCTGCTTTCAACAAAAATAATTTCGCCACACTACAAAAATCATTGACTGGCTTCACAAAAGCAAATTAATGTTTACTCAGAAATTGGGTCAAAAAACCATCAGCTATTGAGGAACTTCAACGGAGCAACATTTGCGCAGACCGTAAAATTAAAGTTGTGGAAGACATTTTGCCATCGTGTAAATCATCACATATTTTAAACTTAAAATTCGTTTCATATAAAAATTGAAAAAATTTTTAAGAAAAATATTAAAAAACATATTCTAGCTTTTCTGCTCCAAATGCGATTTCTGAACCGATGTCACCTAAAAAAGTGATATTCGTTACTTGTATAACATTTGCCACCAAGCAGTGGTATGCCAAATTTTTCGTAAAAATTAGTTACATGCCAATGTGCATATAAGTAGATATCTATGATTTTCTGGAATAACCGCGTATGTCCATTTTTGTCAGTTTTGAATTAAAAAAATGTTAACCATTTCTGAGATTTTCCTTTAAATAACGACGTAACTTAAATGTTTATTACATTAATTTGCAGTACTATCGACGTATGTCAACCTACGTTTGATCGCTGAAAAATTATTTTCTCAGAAAACGACACATAGCGACATCCGTTGTTAGTAATGAAAAAAAATGCAAAATAATTTTGGATTATTTTTCAATTTATAACCACTTATAAAAACTTGTGTGTTTATTTCTGTTATTTTTTGTCACTACTATTCTTGATACGTTGTTATATTCTCATCCTAAGTCCCGTTAACTTTTTGTTGACAAACAAAAAAATCCATTTTTTAAGCAACAACAACTTATGTCTACATGGGTGGTTGCATTGGTAGTTTTCTTTTTCAAAGAAAACGACGTTTGTCGACATAAGTTGTTTAATCTGCACACACTTTAAGTGTTATATACATATGTTTTTTCGTCCTTCTCTAGGATCTATTCCTCTGAAGATTTTTGACTCAAAATTTTATATAAAGTATTTAGTGCCCACATCTACAGGATTGTTAAATAAAAAGCTCCAAAAACTATATATCGAGCCCATAATTTCAAATATAACGTTTTTTGGCTCCCCTAAACATTTTGATTTTATGACATAAGCCGTTATTCTAGAAAACCACAGATATATTTTTTGGTACATGTGAACGAATGATTTATCCATGAGAGTAAGAGAATAACGAAGATAGATAATTGTATGTATCTACATTTATGGTTAATCGCATTGACGAATTACTTTCGGTGAAAAAAGCATGAAAATACCTAATATATTTTGTTAATTTCCTTATTAATTTTAAACAACATTGAAAAAAATCTTGCCATTAAATGTGAAATGTAGCCGTTTTAACTTTTGTTTATTAATAAAATTCTGAATTGTTTTTTTCTAATTAAATTTATATATATTTTATATGTTTTCTCTACGCTAAATTTAAACTTATACAATTTTTCTCATTTTCCACTTGTACGTGTTAAATGAGGGTTAGGTAACAAACACGCGTACAAAAATTTATATTTCTTTAAGGATTTTTAAAAGTTTTTTTTTTATAAACGATAAAATAAGGTTACATTTTCTAAAGTGCACTTCTTTAACATTAGAATATCTGTGTTACAATTTTGTAAGTGAAAGAGAGAAAAAAATTTATTTTAATAATAAAATTGTAGTAAAAACTTTTTCAATAATTCTCTTAAAAAAAAAAAGAAAATAAAATAATAAAATAATAACAATAAAGAAAATGTTACTTGAAAACCTTAACAAATGTTGCAGTAAATATGCTTCACATTTTAGGGCCAGTTACAAAAAGCCTACTGGCTAAGAATTGGTGGAAATAAAACAAATAACCAGAGCGTAGTATAGACTACGGATATTTATTTAAGCCAGATGCCCGTTAAAACTCATGTTGATATAAAGGTAGGATGTAAATGATAAAATGTAAATGATATTTCATAAAAAACATTTTTAAAACTTGGTGGAAGGCATTATAAGACTATGGTAATACCCAAACTAAACTTCTAGGCTTTCATAATTTATGATCAAAAAACTGTAATGAATAGTTTTTGTAAATACAATTTTGTTGGTTACTAAATAAATCAAAGCTTCATCTACGTAAAAGTTTATCGAGATAAAATTTTTTCGTATAACGATTCGTCTATCGTCTTCGAGACTTCTAGCTCTTTATACTCACCTAAGAATCAAATCAAATTTATTAACACAATATTTCTTTTAAATATTTGTTTTCAAACAAAAGTTAATAATATATGAATGTTACTGCATGTAAATGAAAGTAACTAGTTTTGTGATTATCCAAAAAAATTTAATTCAATTTCATGGCAATTTATCGGTTTTTAGTAATTTTTTAGTCGATTAAGTTGGATTTTGTCCCAGCAATTTGGCTTAAGTTAAGTGCATCTTTTGACAATGTTAAGTACAGTATTATTCATTTGTCAGTGGTGAAAATTTAGATCTCACAGCTGGTTCTGTTAATTTTGATAAATTTAACGAAAACTCAAAAGCAAGATTTGCATACATTCCGTTTTAAACTTTGGAGCATGCAGATCATACTTTCTGATTGCTGGAGCTTAGTTGGAGGATTTTTATAAAAAGAAAACTACGATTTTATACAGTCTTCTAAGTGGCAAAGTCCACGATGATGTTTTAAGATAACTAACGCAACACTATTAATTGGTCTGGTGGATGCAAAATTATTAAAATTATTATTAAAACTAAGAGGTATAAAAAAATTATTAATTGGATAAATCAGTATTGCACTTGCAAGTTACGGAAGACCATATTTTCTAGACATATCTTGGTAGCTAAAAGTTCCAGAGTATCCTTTTGGGAGTTGCTTGGATTGTCAAAAGACATATATGTACATAGTTACATCATTATCGTCTTCTTCTTGTTTAAACATATGTAAGGATTCTCAGAGTAATTTCCAGTGGAATATCCCAGTATTTGTACTCAGAGCCAAAGATCGTAGACAGAAGAAGGAATCAGATAGAAAAAAAACCGGCTTGACTTGTCATTTAATAACATTCCTGCAACTTATACTCATTAGTGAACAAACGGCAATTTTTTTAGAAATCAATTAAATTATATTTTAGAAATTCGTTAAAAAAAAAAAATTAAGAAAAAATCCATGTGAATCGGTTCAAAGATAATATTAACAATTATAAACTCAGAATTCATATTTCGTAAGTGAAAATATAGATTAAAAATAATTTAGCAAGCTAAAAGAAAAAATTTATATTGAACAAAAAAAAAAACAAAAAAAACCGAACCAAAGATGGAATTGCATAGTGATCGAAAATTAACAAAACAAAAAATAATTTCGGTAAAGCGCATATTGTAGTGTGGTGATAGTTACAAAAAAAAAAAAAAAATATTATTAAAAATACAAAATTTCGTAAAACAAAAAGTTAAATAATTCATTTTTAAAAAAAGTTTTTTTTTTGCTTTTGGTTGTTCCCTAATTTTGTTAACAAGATAATAATCACTAGATTCAAAAAAAAAAAGGAACAAAATTTAAAAAAAATTTGTATTTTCGAGCCACGGTAATCACCTAAAACGTAATTTTTTTTTAAAGCAAAATTGTGTAATGTTATTTGTAATTAAAAGTTAAAGTTATAAAAAAAAAAAAAAACAAAAAAAAAAACGAAAACAATCTGGAAACAAAGTAAAAGGAAAAGAATTTGATTTTTAACATAAAAAAAATATAACAACAAAGGGGAAAAAAATAAAGATCACAGGGAGAACCAGAGATATCATACTCCCATCTATCTTGTATAACAGCCCCGTTGGAAGGCCTTTCATCTGCAGCTGAGTAGCCAAGTAAGTGTCAAATCTATTTCTTTTCTCTTTATGCAACATTTCTTCTGTTAAAGTACATTAACCTATGTTGACCAGAACCAGAATAAATGTTGCAAGCGATTAACAAAATTTTTTTTTTATTTTGTGGTAAAAATTCTAAAACACAAAAATTATCAATTTTGTATGAATTAAAAATACATTTTAGATTCCAAATTTTATATAAATATTTTGAAATTTAAAAAAAAAAAATTTGTTGCATAAATTATCGAAAGTTTTTTCGGTTAAATTGTTATTTTGATTTTTCTCAATTTTGTTAAATTTTCAATTATATATAGACATTTTTTTTTAACGATTTTAAACAACCCATAATATTCAATTTTTTTACATTTGTCAGTTACAACCAAAAGCATCGACAACATTTTGAGAGTTATATAGAAACAAATGTTTTTTTTTTTGTGCTTGTTATTAAGTTAACAACTTTTGATTAAATTGACATATTCAATAATGGTAAAGTAACTTCAATCTGTAATTAAAAATTGGTAACCTATCCAGAATTGTTTCTATATGAAATTTAAAATCGAAAAAAACACTTTTTATATATTATTCTATATTTCTCATACCACACTTTAAACTTATAAAAAAAATTTATCGTTTTAATAAGTGACATTCTATTTTTTTTTATCAGTGTTAATCGCGAACCTGTGCAATTCCATCCAAATAAAGTTGTATGAATTATATCCTTCTACTGAAGGCGATTGATAAAATTTGAAAGTTTAATAGTGTTACTCGATCTGCCCTATTGTTGTTAGTTACACTCAAAAAGTTATATTTGTTAAAAATTAATTTCGTACTCATATAAAATTTTCGTAAGGTTGCAAATTGCGAACCAAATTTAAAATTAATGTAATTTCGTAATCATGTATACAGTTCATAGAATTTACAAACTCTCATTGCAGTAACTTAATTAGCTTTAGTCACATTAAAAATAAGAAAAAAAAATGAAGTATTGAAATTAAAAAAAAAAAAATAAATAAAAGTAACAAATATTGTTATAATGGATTGCGAATAAACTAGAGATTTTTTCCTTGGGTTAAGGATAGGATAACCGGTTCTCTGGGTTCCTTACAAATCAATGCCATTAGGAACATGGTTGGGAGGGTCATGAAGCTAGGGATATTCCATCAGTTCCCCAGTAAAACTCCATAACATGCGTCTTTATTAAAATTTCATAATTTTTCAAATTCTTCTCCGCTGGAATGGGTTTTTTTTTTTTTTTTTACATTCAAAAGAGTAATTAACGGTCCATTTTATTTTGAAAGCCAAAATTTTTTTTCTGGGACTCTGATAATAAATTTTTTTGTGATGTGGTTTGCAATGGAAAGGGTCAATAACCTACCACCGCCACTGTCGCTAGCTCAACAGATGGGTTCCACCGACCTGAACCAATGCAAACATGAGTGTTAAAAAGAACAATTTTGATAATACCCGGTTAATAAACGTAGTGATTAGGATTCCTTGTGCGATGCTGGTAGTTTGGATTTCACTGCACGAATTTTTTTCGGTAGTGACTCAAAGTTTTCACTTTTGTAAAATTCTTTTGTTTTGTAATCTACTCACCCTCATTCACTCAAACAGTCACTCATTACAAAACCTTGAATAGAACACTCTTTCAATATCTATACCTCCTACTACTATTTTGTTCAAGATATAAATTGTTTTTGTTGATATTTGTAAGTACCAAATATACCTAACCTGGACCCATTTTTATTATACCAATCGACTGAGATCAGTAAATCGCTAATGAAGGCTGAAATTTCAGAAACTGGTCCAATTTAGAATGTAGTGCAGTTACATTATTAATTGCAAAATGTCTTAATAGGAAATCAAAATTTAACAAAAACCAATAACATTTTGAATGTTGCTATTGTAATTGTAATTAAGCCATCTGATTATTTAAAAGCACTTAAAACTTGTAGCTGCACATTTTTTTTTATTTGAATGAACTAAACTTTTTTAAATAATATTTTTTATATATGATTAATTTATTAAGGTACCAATTTTTTATTTTAATTAATCAAATTTTTATTTACAATCTATTTTGCAATAATTAGTAAATTATATAAGTACTACTGATACTTAATCTATATTATTAAGCTTCAATACGCCTAATAACTTAATTTATTTTTTGTCTTTATTACATACAAAATTTAGTATTTATATTTACATATTTACATATTTACATATTCTATATTTTCTGTATGGTAGGTCTAAAACATAAGTCCTTTTTAGCCTTTTAACTTCTTCAGATTCATCTAATAGAATAATTGCTAGTGGACTTGAATGGTTACTAAGCCTTTCTAAATATCTACAACTAAATCTGTTAATTTCATCTTTAATAAAAGTTTTTCTAAGATCTTTGTGAATATGTTTGTTGGTCATATACCAGAGAGCAGAAGTAATGAGTCGTGCCCCATAATTGTAGGCCGTATGTCCAAACTGGTTTAATATCGCTTTAAAGATTTTAACTTTGTTTTCCAGACTTAATTCTGTTTTTTGGCCTAGTAGCCAATAAAGTTTTTTGGTTTTGATATTTAAATGTTCGCGTTTCGCTTTGACATGGTTTTTCCAGGTTAATCTTTTATCAAGATGCACACCCAAATAATTTACGCTATCGGATTTAGGTATTTGAGCGATGTTAATGTAAAGTGATGGGCATTCATTTTTGCGCAAAGTGAATGTGACCAGAACCGATTTATCAGTATTTATTGCAATTTTTCATTTCATGAACCATACTTGTAATATATTTAATTCACTTTGAGCTAACGAAGATGCTATTTGTGGGAATTCATTTGATGCAATTATGGCTGCATCATCTGCGTATGTCGAAATTGTGACGTTTTGTGTAACAGGCATGTCTGATGTATATATTGTTATAAAATTGGGCCCAAAACACTACCTTGTTGTACCTCTGCATTTATTGTGCACATTTCAGATTCCTAATCATCGACTTTTACAAAAAATGTGCTTTCATTTAAATATGATTTAAGAATTAAATATATTGGAGTTGGTGAAAGGGTTTTAAGTTTGTAAAGTAGTCCTTGATGCCAAACTCTGTTAAAAGCTTGTTTAACATCTAAAAAGACAGCTGAACAATACAGTTTTGTTTCAAATGTGTTGACTATCTCAAAAACAACTCGGTGGCTCTGTTCCGGAGTTCCATAACTATGACGAAACCCAAATTGATGATCCGGAACAATATTTTTCTTTTCTAGGAATGCAATTAGCCTATTCGATAGCATCCTTTCAAAAATTTTTGAAAATGCTGGCAGCAAACTGATTGGTCTGTTTATTTGGTTTGGGAACCATAAATATTTGGGCTCATTTCCAGTGAGATGGAAAATATGTTAGTCTTAGAATAGAATTAAAGATGACGGTTAAGTATACCATTGATTTTTTAGATACCTGCTTAGCAACTTCTAAACTTATTTTGCCATATCTCATGTATTTTGTATTATTTGGTTAATAAATTTCATGCTTTACTTCTTTTAATGTAAAAGATTTAATAGGTAAGTCCATTTGGCAGGGAGAATCCAGAAAGTTTAGTAAATTCATTTCATCTTTGGAATTTGAAATGGAGAATGGCTGAAACTTTGTCTTTAAATGATTAGAAATTGAATCGGCTTCACTTTTGTTGCATCTACACCATGAACCATCACAATCTCTTATTGGAACATTTATTTAGTTGGCTTCTTTAAAAATTTTGTAGCTTTCCATAAACAATATTCGTTATTATTTGTTGTATTAAGATTTTTCAAAAAACTCCCAAATTCGTCATCCTTTATTTCAGCTATATGCTTTTTGAGATCATTGGATGCTCGGGTAAAGTTCGTATTATCCCTCGGATTTCTGGTTGATTGCCAGATACTTCTTAGTCTTCATTTATTTCTTACTAAAGCTCTTATTCCAGTGGATATCAGTACCTGAATTCCATTTGATTCTTGTTTTTGTGGAGTTGATCGAGAAGCTGCTCGTGAATGATATATGTTAGCTTTTCAATGGAATAGTCGAATTCATAATTGTTTTTGATGGATATATTCAGATCTATATTTTTATCTAACCAATTTTAAAAAGATCCAATATTAGTATTAGATGCAATGAAGTACTGAAGTTCAAAATTATTGGTGTGTGATGCGAACTAAGATAATCACTATCTATGATATCTAAATTACTGGATTTAACCGAAGAGACAAAAAAGTCAAGCAAATCTGGTATTTTGTATGAATCAGCTGGCCAATAAGTTGGTCTAACTGTAGACAAGGTCTTATCATTTTCTGATATGAAGCATTTATTAAGTTCCCTCCCTTTCGGATTAACAAGCCAACAATAAACCTAGGTCCTAGGTTTCTTAAAAAATTATCATAATCGTGTTCCTTACGGTTATGTCTTGGTGGAAAGTACACGGAGTAAATTGCGATATCAGTGAAATTTGGAACCCACCAGCTTGTATTATAGCTTTTAACACTGGTTCCAATACATTATATTTTAAGCTAGACTTTATTAAATCATCAGAGCCTGCATGAGCTTTGTAATCAGGGTTGTTGGCTACAGTAGTCTCAAAATCTTTAATTTTAAAAAATGTTTTTGAAGTAAAATGAGTTTAATATTGTCGTCAATATTAATTCCTGTAACAGCTTGAGAATATGAAACATTTCTAGTTTCGTAACCGGCATTACAATTGACATTTTGTCCTGATGGGTTTAGATGGGGAAAATCTTTTGTATTCGCGTGAAATTGTTCAGGTTTTGGCAGATTTTGATTTCTCGTTTTTTATTTTTGACAAGTTCTTGATAAATGTTGCAGCCTCTGTAACTAGCAGTATGGTCTTGTTGGCAGTGTACATATTTCGGTGGAGTATTAATCTCCTTAGCACACTCTGCATTTGGGTGATCACCTCCGCATTTTACACACCTGAAATGTTTTTTGCAGTACGACTGTGTATGCCCGAATTTCTGGCAGCGATAGCACTATACTAAATCAGAATTTTTTTTTGGTGGTTCAATGGAAACTATAGCATTATTAATGTACTTTATTTTATAAATATCCTTGTTGTTAGGATTTGGTTCGAGGTCCACAAAGAACATGAGCAACAGCTGTTTGGAAATACAATTTTTAATATTATATACATCTCTAACTTGATGACCTGATAGTAATAATTCGGCTTTTATATCTTCGACCGGTGTTGTATGATGAATTCCCTTAACAATAACTCTCTCTTGTGATAAGTATGAAAGCATACGTTTTTTGATTCTGAATGTTCTATATGACTCAATATTTTTTACCATTAATCTAATTTGGTTATCCCTCGTAGTTTTACAACTGAAATTATTTGAAAATACTACCTTAGATATAGACTTAATCATAATACTTATGTTTTCAATATATGGTATGATTTATCTTCGTCGTCTTGGTAATTATCTTAATCTTCGTCTACATTAAGAATTTGGAATTGATTTTCTCTGGATGTCCTAAGCTCAACTGATGCATTTATTTTCTTATGCAAATGCATGTTGGGTGATATTGTCAACCGCCGTTTCATTGAATTGCTTTTGAGTATCAAATTTATTTTTTTTTTGTATAATAACATTTTAGCAAGTTTGTTAAAAATAAACCTACATACTATCATATGTAACCAAAATAAATGAAAACTTGATAAAATTGCTTATTAGGAGATATGTTGGCAAACCATAAAAACATAGGAAAACTTTCTACAAAATTGTTGTGGATATAAATGAGTTATTATTGGATAGATGTGTAGTTAAAAGAACAATTATTTCTTAATTGGTAATGCTTTTAAGATGTACGATGCTTTGTTTTACAATGACATTACACACTACGTCTAAATGTCATCTGACCAATGTGGTCAAAAACATACAGTGGTGATAGAACTCAACAAAGTCAAATGAAAACCATTCAGTGCCATATATGAAAAACATAGAGTTACTTCGTGCAAAAAACCATTTCTTAGGCTTCTGCTATCATGGTAGTTCCAATAGTTTTGTCTTAATGAGAGATGCCATGACAAATGGTCCCGTAACTACAATTTCACATCAGCTACAAACATAAAACGGGTACTTATATTAGTAGCTTTTTTTCAGAAATCCTTTTTGTGCACTTGTTGCAGTTATTTCGCAATCGGAAAAATATTTTAATACACCTTGCGTAATAGAGAAAATTTTAAGAAATTCTTTATTAAAGAATTAGTTTAATATGGTTTTTAAATATTTAAATTTCTATTTGCCTATTATTTGCCTACCCTCACCACTGTGATGGAAAAGAGTATCTAAAGCTGTACATTTTGGTGTGGAATAATATTTCGTACATGCTTTTAGTTCTTCTTCTTTTTCTATATATTAATAATATTAAAAAGTGTTTGGTGGTGAGTTGACAAACCACAAATTATTTTGAAAAAGTAATTAAATGTATGAAAGAACATGATAATTATTTTATACTGAAAGGGAATGAGAATTGTTTTTTAAATTTAAGTTCTGTGCTGATGCCGTGATATAAGTTTAAAATTTGTTAGTGGGCGAACCAATGGTCTGAGCAGTCATCAATAATATTAATAGGCTAGGCGATTTCTTGTGACTGATGTTTTGTTCTACCGTTTTATCCCTATTTTGACCAAACGTATATTATTTGAAAGGTATTTCTTTTTAGCCATTTTGCAGATTTTCAGATTTTTAAATTTTTTCCTTTATTTTGAGTAAATTGCATTTAAGGTTGCTACTAACACATACATAAAATTAGGCAATGCTATGTGTGGGTTTAATAAATTTGTTAATGTGTTTGTAGTAAAAATGAGTTTGTTATTTTTTTGTGTTGATTTGTGAATTGGCTTTAATTGATTAGCATAATTTTAGGGTCTCTATTTAATGAAAAAATAAAATTTCCTAGAATTTGCGCTCGAATTTCGAGGGCTGAAATCTGCTAGTATAAATAAAACATTTAATATTTTCTTAGCACATATTAGTCTCAAAGATTATTTTATTAAAATTTGTTGATAACATTTTACGTACGCAAATATGTCTTCTTTCTCCAGAATTCCATTTAAATTTTTATGGATTTAGGTGTTGTTAACAACACCTAGGTTGGTGCGAATCGCTATGATATTAATATAGTTTTATCTTGGTAACTGTAAACAAAACGATTTATTTTTATTCAAAAATTCAGTAGCGAACATTTAAAATGTTTTCTCTGTACTCAGAAGTGCTTCTCGTTTTAACAAAAGCTTAAAGTTTATTTCTATGGTAAACAGAAATATTGTCAATGACAGAGCACCGAAAAACTTAGAAGTCGAAAAAAATTTCAAGTAAGCCATAGCACCCTCCTCGTACTGCTGTTGCTACTAGCAGCATTGCATTGCCATAGGGCAAGCTGAAGTGATAAAAATATCAAGAATCGAAGGCTTAAGTTTAAAACTCTTATTGCATGAGAATTTGGTTTAATTGATAAATTTCACAAAATCAAATATTATTTTTTTAATTATTTTTTTATACAATTTCGACACTTAACCCTCCGTCATGTACATGTTCCGATATTCACATACGTAGCACATGTATCTGGCCAGATACACTATGTATTTCAATACATTTGTATGAAAAATGTGGTATTTTAGTGATAATATTATATTGTTATATTGTTATCACGGATATATATGTTCTATTTTTTTTTGTTCCCAGTATATACTAAACCACCTAACCAGGCAAAAAAAAATTAATGGGAAATAAAACAAGAAATTTTTTTTTGTGTTTAATTTCAAACAAATAGTTGTTAAAATTTCATTTCAATTCAAAAATTAGTAGCTAAAAAAAAAAAATTCAATTAATTCAAAATTAAAAAAGTCTTACAGAGCTTCAGATAAGCAACTAAAACATATATATTCTGATTTCGAATGTTGTAGGCATACCGAATTCGAGCATTTGGAACAAAAACAACGTGTTAGTCGGCGAAATTTTTCGTCTCCCAATGTGTATAGCTGACAACTTTTTATCTTTTGCAGAGTAGCAGCACCACTGTAGAAAGTGCTGGCATGAGAGACAATATTTTTATCACGATAAGAGAATTTTCACATTTAGTTTAGTATTTTAAGTTCTTAAATAAATTCAACTCAAATTGCCATTATGTATTATAAATATTAAAGTTATTTTTCAAATGAATAACTAAATATATCATATTTACTATACCAAGTTTATTTACCCATTTAAAACCATTTTATTTAATAAGTTTATTTTCTATTGATGGAAAATTTAAATGTTAAAACTAGACAATTTGTAAAAGATTGAAAAATCGCTAAAATTACCACGTATTTTCTAATCTTGACTTAATATCTTAAAATGTTCACCACTCGCAAAAGAAAAAAAATTGAATTTAAGATGTATTGGTAACTAGTTACCTTCATATACAGCAGTAGTTGGCGCATGTTTTATTCAGCAATTTGACTTGTATATCTGCTGATCATATAAAAACCCTTATGGGATAAAACGCGTTTCATAACTAACAAAATTTAAAGTGAGAAAGTCATAGAAATTATTAAAATTTTGCTAAAACGATTGAGTTTGAAATTGTTCAGGCTCAAGATCAAATGTTTTTACTTTAAATAAAGTAAAAGCATTAGCACATTTGTTTCAAAAATTGATCTATGTATATTCTGCATGTCAGGTTATACAGCTGTTTCGGGAAGAGTCACCAACCCTCATCAGTAACCAAAAGCAGTAGATAGTTTGTTTGGTAAAAAGTTAAATTCATATATATTTGCTGAAAACAACCAAATGAGAATTCAAGCAAAAGTTATACTATTTAAGCCTCTTCCAATATAACAAACTAAAAATAGAACAACTTTGAAACAACACTGCTAAAACAGTGTGATAAAACAGAAAATTATATAATTACACCACATTTTCAATAAAATTTTCAAAAGCTTGGAATAAAACAAAATTTTTTTACTCCCACAACTAACAAATGTGGAATATAATCCTGAGTTAAAGGATATAATTAAATTTTGCACACTTAATCCTTGGTGCCACATCCTTACATTTAAAATTTTGTTATAAATTTTATATTCCTTTCTAATAAAGACCAATTATTTCTATAGATTTGGCACCATATTATAAATTCTTGGAATTGGTTATAATAAGCCTACACTCCGAACACCTAAAATCTAAAACAATTGGCACTTATAAAGAAGTAATATTCTGCGTCAGACCCGTTCGGTAAAAATCAGTTGCACAAGGAGTTTGGGATCCTAATATCTGAGCCATCTAATATAGCTACATTAGTAACCAGCAATTATTCATGCACGATATCGCCTTTGAATTATTCAAATGTCCAGCAGAATCTCGAACGTGTACTGAAATTTAACGCCAATTTTTCATTATTATCATCATCATTTAAATATTCTTAATAATCAACAGCATCAATTTGAGTGATTATTTTTTTATAAAAACTCCGGGTTAGGTAACATTAGTAGAAACTGTTCCAAATTTGTCGACTAGGAACATTACATAATGTTGCTAATAAGCTTGGAAACATGTTGTAATTTTTTTTTATCATAGAAAGATATGCAGAATAAGTAAAAGAGGAATTCAAAAAAAAATATTTTAAGAATCGATCAACCTATCCAGAAATTGCTGAATGGCCATTCATCGATGGATTAACTGCGACAACCATAAGTGTCATTTGATTACATATATTTTTACATTTATTTTATTTTCGCTACTTACAATATGAAAGAACAAGTGTTTTATACTAAAACAAAAATAATTTAACTAAATTAAAATAAAATTTATATATAAATGAAAATATTAAAAATATTGTATAAAAATAGTGAAAATGTCTAAATTAATTAAATGTTATGATATAAATAATGAGATCTGATATGGATTTGTGTTGTGTGTGATAAATATAAAGTTAAAAAGAAGTGTATAGTTAGCAAGAAGAAGAAAAATATAGAAAAGCAACAAGAGAAAACAGGGTTAAATTAAAATTTATAAATTTATGAAATGTGTTTGAAAAGTGTGTTTTCAAAATACAATAGTGTTTCGCATATTGTTCACATATTTATGGAATAGCAGCACTTAGTAATGTTCTGTAAGTTATTAAAATCTTATTTTGCCAATCTAAATCAGCCTCTTTTAAAGTTGATTTCAATTCTGCTTTCTTCTATTCTAAATATCAATACCGGGTGTCAAGCTCAATAT
The DNA here is from genome assembly GCA_963682025.1 of Cordilura impudica. Lineage (NCBI taxonomy): Eukaryota > Metazoa > Arthropoda > Insecta > Diptera > Scathophagidae > Cordilura > Cordilura impudica. Next base: position 6,368,223 of record OY821519.1, read on the forward strand.
GATTCTGTAAATTTTGTAAATAAATTTTTTTTTGTTAAAAGTTTACCTATATATAAGAATTTTGTTATACACTTTATATTAAATTTTTCTGTGAATATTTCTATAAATTTTTTTTCATATTTTTCTATAAGGGTTGTTAAAATTTTGCTCTAAAATTGGTTATGATTTTTATTTTATAATTTCTTATAAATTTTGTTATAAAATTTGTTTTAATTTTACTCTCTTTATATATTTAAATTTCAAGTTAATGATTTATTTCAATATATTGGAAAAAAAATAACATTTCAATATTATTATACCTATTAAATGGGTTATGAAATTAGCATGTTTTTTTTTTTGTTTTGACCTATTCATTGAATAAACTAGATACTATGAATTGCTAAACTCTCTAGTTTTTGATTCTAAAGGCAAAATCTAGCTAGGTAGCGAAACATTTTTGTTAGGGATCATGAGGATAATTTGTTTTCGGAAATACTCGTAGATCATCATGGATGGTTGGGCATAATGTTGCAGTTTCCATCTAATGGTAACAGACAGTTCTCAGATGCAGTGACTCTCAAGTATACTTTAAATATTTGTTTTTTTTTATATTTTAGCTGTCGTGGCTCCAATAGTTAAAGTTAAGTGTGTTTCTTTTAACTCGCATTCATAAAATATATATTGCTATGTAGTTTATTTTTTACATCTTATGTTAAGTTCATGATCCCGAACCGATTGCCGACGAGCCAGAGCCGGAGAACTAGAGCATGCGAAAACTTAACAACATTTATTTGAAACGCCTGCAAATCTTTAGGTTATAGCTACACCACTTGAGGTAGGAACTACTACTGGAATCTGAAATCAAAGAGAAAAACAAGGAAAATGTGATGAAATGAAGGGCAAATGTTACATCAATCAAATTTACATTTAGTGCTCTTCCAAAAAACGATTCCATATCCAAACGAGTGCTGAACTGTTAGCTGATGTGAATGTTGGTCATTCGGTTTTCAATATTTGGAAGAACGAATGTATCAGCTAACTTAGTGAGAAAATTTCTCCTAGCATTATTTTTGTTGAGACCATCAACTTCTTTCCAAATAATAAATACAGCCAGTGCCATGATGTCCAACATGTTGCAGATGAACGCAAAAGTCCATCGTGTTGTTGATCGCTTTGTAGTAAAATATGTAACCATTTGGTCCATACAATCGACGCCAGCTTTATTTTCATTGTAGAAGAGAATTACATCGGGTTTCATTGCTTCATTGCTTTCAATATTTCTTATAATGGACCATCGAAAGTAAGTTTACACATTCATTTTTTTTCGGAACGTAGCTGCAAATTGAAACTAAATTTTCGTGGAATGCAAATAACGATGACAGAACAGGACGAGAACGATAATTTCTCATTTCCTTAGTAATACATCTTTTATTAGACCGAATGGTACCAACAAATGCAAGACCGATTTTGGTCAGACGCTTTACTCCTTCTAGTGTCGTAAAAAAGTTTTTAGCTACAATTGTACGGCCAGTATTGCTGTACGACTTTGCGAGTTGCAGCATAACATTTTCTCCTTGGTTTACTTCCCATTCTTCTCCTTCTTGTCGACCTGTATAAAGTTTTCCTTGCAGTGGATGTTTAGATTTTGAATCACATGCCCACCAAATTTGAACGCCATATTTCGCTGGTTTTTGAAGGTGTATATTGTGTGAATTTTGTTTTTCCACGATATGGGCACAGTTGCTCATCAACTGTTATGCTGCCATGCGGACTGTAATTTTTGGCAAGATTTTCATTTAAAAAATTTCAAACGTCACGAATTGGTGCAGCCTTGTCAGCTCGCAAACGATGAAGGCATGATCTACCATCATCAAAACGAATGTATCGTACCAGTTAAGAAAATCGATTAAAAAACATGGCTGCTCTGAATATGGGCAGATTATTTGACTGCCACAAAAACTTTGTGGCTTGCATATTATTGTGGGAACAACCAGCTGCCAAAAAAATACCGACTAATGCATCTAATTAAATTTCGTTCATATCTTTCCAAACTTTTGATTTTTACTGGGATTAGCTGCATTCCATTTCTCGACTACAGCTTTTCCATAGCAATTCGTTTCAGAAATTATAACAAATGTTATATTTGGTATGAACAATTTTTTGAAAACTTCAATTGGAACACTGTTTTCTTGCTTCGGACCAGGTCGAAAACGCATGATATTATGTTGACGTATACGAATTCCAATATTTAGTTCATTTTTACACCATATAGTGTCAAACTTAGCAAGGAAAGAATGTTCGGCAGCATTGTGTTCTTCAATTTCTTCATCGTCGTCTCTATCAAGCATTTCATCTGGTTCGATAACCAAACCAGTTTCGTCATCTGATCCATATCGTCGTCAGCTCCAGGAAAGTCATCCATCTCCTCACCTGCAAACGCTTCGCCATCTTCAGCGGCCCTTTCACGCTCTAACTCATTGGCCAATGCTTCTGCTAGTCGTGTATGGAAATTCAATTTACCACATTGACCATCACTCTTTTTTTTCAAATAATTAAAAATTCGCCTGTAAATTATTGTCTGTATCTGTATATTTCAACGTTCACTATCCAATTGATGCGAAAAAATATAAAAACAAAAAAACGAACCGTCTTTGTGCTGCCTGCGAGGGTATGACCCTAATTGCGGTGACAGTATGTACACTGCAGAATGCGAGGGGCGTAGGCAAAAATCTGAAAGGGGGTTACCTAATTTTTATTCATACAGTTGTCAAAAAAGCTATATTTATAAAGTTATATAAAGTTTGTCAAAATGGGGTGGGGGGGCTATAACCCCCTATGTCCCCCCTTCCCAGCTACAACCATGCAGAGTACGTATAAAATCCAGTTTGAGTTGATTTGAGTAAACACACGCAAAGAAAATTAAAAAAAATAAAAAATATGTGTGTATCTGGCCAGACACATGTGCTACATATGTGATGTATAGATGAAAAAACCCACATAAATTGTTTTTGTTATTTTTTTAATGGGTTTTTCCATAAAACAGTAAATAACAATATTCGTAGAGGGTACCTGATGTAATGTAAATTGCCTTTGACTTGGCTTATTTTAATCGTAAGTTAAACTGCATGGTAAACCTTAGATTAAGGTGTTCAAAAAAAATCTTTTGGAGGAGGACTGCGGGAGCCATTGAGCTACTAGCTTCAGTCGGCTGGGGGGTTCGGGTCCTGTTCCATAAAGAATTTATATGTCACTACAAAAATTATTGTAGACTCCCTATTTTTTTTTTATATATAAAACTAGCTGGACCCGGCAAACGTTGTTTTGCCCTCAATGAATTTTTATTTTAGTTAGAATCTGTATATACCTATATAAAATGTGTGACGAAGATCTCCAGATAATAAAATGAGAGCTTCACCAAAAAATCTTTCATTGCCTTTCAAATCTTTTATCAAATCAAATCACAATGTTTGTGAGCCATGGTACATTCATCCCAAATAAAAATACTGCATTTTTGCAGAACTTTTGCCATACCGGAATGTTTTTTGATATTACGACGGCATTCTCATTTTTTTGTACGTTTAACGGTGATTTGAGTGCTGAATGAGCTGTGCGGCCACCATGCAATAATGTAGCGGCTTTTTCCTTCTTTTTCGTTAGAATATTTATATATAAAAGCGTTTGTGAGTTTATTTATTAAAATTTATATAAATTTGACAACTCATTATTTTTCGAACGACAGCGCCATCTACCGGGTCCAATAAAAAAATGTTTCTAACATAGATATATGTACATTCTTAGTTTCATTAAAATCACACCATAAATAAGAATATTCGAAATAACTTTACCCAGCGCCACCTATCGGGTCCATTTATACATACAAAAATTTCTTATGACGAAACATACGTTCATTCTGAATTGCAGTCAAATCGCGCTGAAAGTAAAAATTTTTGTTTTTAACTTGACCCCAACGCCAGCTAGAGGGTTAAAACTAAAAAAAAAACACAGAAGAGCTCGAACCGAACCTATGCTGGAAATCCTACATCGACAGCTCTTATGGTTCCGGAGATCATTCGTTACAATCAAATGCATCAACGTTTTTATATATACGCCACGCCCCTTTGCCCACTAACAACTTTATATAGCTAAGGTCTTATTATTTCGCAAAGATATCCTTTTGTGAAAATTTCATGACGATCCTTCCAGTAGTTTAGAAGATATTACGATTTTTTATTTTTCTAAAAAGGGGCGTGGTCCCGCCCACTTTTCTTCTTGTATGTATTTCTATTCATGCTAATACCATATGTACCAAATATGACTGCTGTAGGTAAAAAAATTCCCGTGATATGACTTTTTCAAATTTTGGGTTATATGGGCGTGGCACCGCCCCTTTGTTCAATCAAAAATTTATATAGCATATTATTCCTTTCAGAGTCACAGTAACACGATCTGAAAATTTCAGGAAGATCGGTTCTTTGGTTTGGCCTCCTATAAAGCACAAACAAACACACATTCATTTTTATATATATAGATAGATTGAAAGCAGAATAATTATGATTTAAGGTAAAATGGGGCGAAAAAGGGGGACTTGGTAATAAAAAAATGTATGGCTACCTTACCTGTAGATAAAAAGTGTATAAAACTTTAGATAAATACATATTACAAAAAAATTATTTTGTATAGCAAACATTGTTAGTGGTATATGTAAAAAAAGGGGGCGGTGAAATGGGCGTGGTTCATAGTTATATGGCGACGTTAACAGTATTAAGAGCAATATACTACCAAATAAAAAAATCCGTTGGAAGGAACAAATTTGTACAGAGAAAAAAAAGTTTAAAACTTTCAAACAAAATTTGGCGTGAAAAGGGGCGTGAAAGGGGGCGTGGCGTAAGAAATGTTTATTTCTACCTCGCCTGGAGTATAATGTGTATACAATTTGAAGTAAATCTGTTAAAAACTATATGGGAGCAATTACATAATTTTAAAAAAGTGGGCGTAAAAGTGGGCGTGGTCAAAAAAAAGTACCCTATTAATCATGCCAGAGTCCCAGTTAAATGCTGTGAAAATTTCAGGAAGATCGGTCCAGAGGTTTGGTCTCCTATAAGGTACACACAAACAAACAAATAAACAAACACACATTCAATTTTATATATATAGATGAGTATTAAATGGACCAGATGACTACAACATTACTTCCTAAAGTAAACCCCATTGTAGCCTGTTTAATTTCATATGAAATAATTCAAAGGTAACAATCGAATTTGCATTAGTTTTTGATCTACTCATAGATATCTTTTAGAGTTTGGCGCTTCTTTACCCTCCCTTACAAATGTCCTACAAGCGCGAGATGATTGTAAGTAGGACCCCAGAACCTATATCACCCTATCACAACATTAATACATTGTTCGTAAGAAAACACTTCTATTGATTTAGAGATTCATATTCGAAAAATTCATGATTTATTCAACCCATAGATTACTACACTAAGCAATGATATCGTATATTTTCATAAAATTGTAAATTGTTATATAAAACATAGTTAAATCATATTTAGATCAAAGATAGAAAAGTTTTTAAATCAAGCAATAGCACACATGTGCTATTATTATACAAAAATATTTAATATTTAATTATTGGGAAATGAAAATGCATTATCATATTACGATTCCGATTGTTTATACGGTTTCAAAACGGAAAACGATTTCGGTTTACAGAATTTTTAAATTACGGAAGTTTACTGAACTTTATAGAAACAAGCAAAAACTAACAGAAACTACATGATCAAAGAAGAAATCAAAAAAAATATTTTATTCCTAAAAAAAACATAATTATGAGGTAAATGAGACTTATCTCTCAATTGCCGTCATGTAGTGGAATAGTTTTTGCTTGTTTATCAAAAAAAAAAAAAATCCACTTTATACAATGACTAATTAAATGCAAGAGACAATATTAAATGTTAACGTTGTAAATCATTTGAACTCACCCAAATAACGAAGTTCGATGAAGGCCTCCAAGAAGTTCGATGCTTTGGTTGCAATGCTGATGATGTTGCTGTTTAAATGTTAATTAATAGTGTTCTTGCATGATTATGACTAAGGTGATGCTTTAGGTACAGTCGGGTCACAAGTAAAGAACCAAAATTTGTAATAAAATTTTAAGTATTTAAATTTTCTTTAAGTTGTTGATATAGATTTCTAGGTTACTTTACGCGATCGTTATTTTATTTTATGAAATTTAAATGCATATTAAATTATTTTTAATATTAGTTTATAAGTAGTTACTTAATTTATATTATTTAAGTAAACCGTTTTGAAAAATGTAATGCACTTTCTTTTAAATTGTTTTAGTATATTAGAGATTTTAAGAAATTTATTCTAAGGAGCTCACACTGTAATATTAATTTCATTCTAGAAATGTGGTACTAAGTAATTTAAGTAGATGACATAGGTGACTTTAGCTAATGATATTCTTTTACCATGACAAGTAAAATTATAAAAGTTTGTTTAATTTTTTTTACATAAAACTATTCACTTTTATACACAATTTTCCGGAATTTTGCAGGTTGAACCACTTAATCCTATTTTGTATTGTTTACGAATTTTAATATTTTTTAACTATTGATAAAAATTTCTCTGTTAGAATTCTGTAATTTTATGATCAATTCCGTTGCCTTCATTAAGACTCTATTTTGTGTGTAACTTTCTTTTCTGTCTTTTTCTTGTATGACGGCGGAGTATTTTTTGATATGATATTGTTTTTGCAGTTCGATATGAAAGCAACGAATGATATACGAATGATGAAGAGGTTATGTGGAGAGTCACAACAAGTATTTTTTTCTGGTTTCTTTCGTTTCGGGGAAAGGTAACTAAGGTAAGACACTTTACCATCAAATTGGAGTTGATTCCTTTTGTGTCTTTGACCACAGACAAATCTTTGATTAGATAAAATTATTTATACCCATAAATGAATTAGAATATTTCTCAAAAATTACTTGCTTAAGAAAACTTTACCTGATGTTAGTATTATATATATGTCTTATGTTATCCAATATTCATATCTGCTCTGTGGATAATACCATCGGAATACGAGTTTAATAAAATTTTGTCTTGGGGATTTCAGAGGTCTGCACTTTCCAACGTGTTGAACAAAAAGGAAGTAAAATATAGATTGTCATCTTAAGGTTACCTTCGTACGTCGCAAAAACGTTGTTAACTCATGCAAAAAGGTATAATAACATTGAAACGAGGTAACATTGGTAAGAAGAAGTTATCGTTTGGGTATCGATTTCTTCAAGCACACATAAAAAAAATTAAGTAAATGTTAATTGGAACATTTTACTACTTTAGTATGAAGTATAGATTCGTTACCGATATTTATACCGCACAATCTATTTTATTCCATGTTTTATTTATAATTTACTTGTGGGTTTTTTATATGCAAGAACATGTTACCAACACTAGATTTAGCAAAGACGTAAACCTGCATTACATGTAAAACGTAAATATAATCCAATATGAAGTTAACCCACAAACGATTAAACAAAAATTAAAAAAAAAAAACAAAATTGGAATTTAAGATACAAATTATTATTTTGGTAAAAAAAAAGAAAATATTTAAAAAAAATGGTATCTTTCAAAATACTTCATTACACTGAAGACTCAAACAGATACCTAAATTAGAAATATATTTAAATTACAGTTAAATCCGTAAAATGTCTGGCCAGATGCATGTGCATGATGGAGGGTTAACTATACAGAATAGTTTGTATAAATCAAAAAATAATGTTAAGTGATTCAATCGGCGAAATTATTGGGTTTCGATTAAAATCTTTTACGAAAGCAACAAAGCGTTTTTGGCAGTTGGAACATATACATTTTAAAACCAGCAGTGTGATTGTCGTTTATTGATAAAGAAAATGAAAACATTTCTTTTACATCCCCTCAATGCATTTTTATGGAATATATTTTTAATATCAATCTTTTACATGCACTCTCAAGCTGTAAAATGCATTGGTTAGCGGCAATTCTGTTATACAATGTAAAGCAACAAGACAATACAATTGCGCACATACGTATGTATACTCGTCTGTATATAAAATATGAAATTTTCACCTTCATCATTTACCGAATCTCGACAGTTCAACAGTAAAAAAAATATATAACTGGTAGTTTCTTGTACAGCTTTTATGGAATTTCTCATTGTCTCCTTCATCACATGATGGCGGTATAAATTGCATACTTATTGTGGAATATATTTAACACACTAGAACCGATACTTGTAGATCCGAAAAAATGGGTAACTTTAAAATAATATATATTAAAAAGCATTTTTGTCGACCTAGCCAACAATTATTGTGCGAACTTGAGAATGGAAGGGAATTTCACTTGATTATCACCCAAACCATCAATTGATTATGATTTCAAAAATACCAACTTTAATAGAAGAACCTCGTACTTAAATGTAAATAAAATGGCTAGTCACATTTAAGGTCGATTTTGCCTGAATCTTTGGCATATGATAAAAACGTATCTTTTCCGATGTTATTGTTTTTCCACTGATTAAAACACAGCTGTTGAACACATACATATGGAACACATTCATGCAAAATCCTTTTTCAAAAGAAAAATGACAACCTCTCCTTGCTTTATGTCGATGTTCGCATGCATAAGTGTTAATTTTATGTTGCATGGATATACTCGTAAATATCAAATGACAATAGTAACAGGCTGCGGTCAATAATACAAAAGGCTGACCATCAACATGGCTGCAATAGCAATTACAAATACAAATTCATTGGTTGTCAATAATCTTTCATTTTCCACTTACTGGTTTAACAAAAATTCTTCACCACACAGTGATTGAAACTCATTCATTTCATTCATATAAAAATGTTAAACCGCAAACAGTTAATTTTGAAAGATAGTTAATCAATGCGTATGATTTATTATTTTTTTTTTATTTAATATTAAAAATACGCAGCTATTCTGTGGTAATAAGTAATAAAACGGCAATAATAAAGTAGAAAATGTTTGACGATATAGGAAATGGATATAGCATGTAGTCAGTAGGGAAATAATTATAATATAGGTAATTTAAGATTTTTAATAATTTAAAATCAACATATCGTTGTGGTTGAATATGTTTTACATGTCAAACAAAAAATTTGGGGTTAAAAGAAATTGGAAGTGAAAAAATAAGACTATTAAATTCGGCTATGCCGAATCTTTGATACCCTCCCTTGGGTTTAACGTTTACATTAATATCTGGAGTTATTTCAGTATTTAAAACATAGTATTCGACTAAATATTTATCAATTACCTCTTTATATTGGTGCCAGCTATCTATGCTTTAAATTTTTTGTATGTCTATAAAAAAATATTTTTTTAATTTCCATTTCTAATGTATTAATTTCTTCATTTGAGGATGTGTTTAATATCAGTGATATTTATTTTATAGCTATGTAATTTCAGATATTGGTTCATATTCAACACCCTTGTTTAAAACAATTTCTAACCAACAATTGTCCTTTAGAAATATGGAAAGTCTATACATCATTTAAAACAAATGTTTTATCGACACCATAAAATTTTCGAATTTTTTTAAAAATAGTTTCCTAAGTTACAAAGCATAATTCTTTAATGAAATCTATTATTTTTTAAAAATTTCCATTTCCAGTCTTAAAAGAGTGTGTTGTTGTCTTACCACATATCCAATACCGATAACGATCAAATGTGTTCTAAATATATGCCTTAAAAGTTTAATATATAAATTATATACATCATCAAAATCTACTGCTCAGATTGTATACACTCGAGAAAACGAAGTTTTGAGGTTTTAAAATTTTGTATATTTTTAAAATCCAGTTCCTCCTGCCATAGTAAACGGTTGCAAATCTAAGCAACACTTTTTTGCCGAAAGAAGAGCATTTTAAAATTTGTCGACATTGGTTGTAAAGCATTTTGAATAGTAATTGAATTTTTCTAAAAATTAATTGACTTGACACCAATATTGTATATTAACTTTGAGCTCGGTGTCATATATTTATTTGTTGATGATTTGAAAGGTCAAAGAAAATTAAAATTATTCTTATTTAAATATAAATGGTTCAAGTAGTTATTTGTTAAATGGACTTCCAAAAACTTGATGTTATGTATGTATGTTTTAGTCCAACTTCATACAATATACTGAAAATCAGATTTATGACCATATTTTTCGGAGACCCATTTAACCGCAGATATTGGGAGTGAGGAGATTGAATTAAAAATTATATTCTTTTTAGATGCGATAGTATTTCAAGGCACACCGGTGGTGTTTGTTGTTACATAAACAATAATTGGCAAGCAACACAAATTAATTGCAATTCCGTTGGAAAAATGAATTGGTGGCTTAATGTGGAAATTAAAAATAGAAACAGAAATTTTAAGCTAATTGGTGTGTATAGATCACCAGATAGACAAAAATCAACAGAAGCAGTCTTTAATGGTTATCAAAAGGAGATACCGTCACTAAATTGTAAATTAAATCAAAACTTGTTAATCGATTTTAACTAAATATGGCTTATTTTATTTGCAGCATATCTATGTTTTTAACCTAAGATTAAAAAGAGCAATTTTGATGTTTTTGATTTTTTATGAATTTTAGAACAACAAAGAAATTTTACATCGAAAAAATTATCTATTCGGAAAAACTTTACGAATAGTTCCGAAACTGTTGCCCTGATTAAAAAATTGAGTAGACATAACTTGGAGGTAATTTAGCTGTGGATTTTCGTATTTTTTATTTAACCAAATCGGACAAACCATTCCTGGGTTATGCTAAAATATGTAGTGAAGCCTCCTTCATTTTTTAGATAGCGGTTTATCGCAAAAAACCAGAGTCAATCCACAAAAAGTGAATTATAGGCTTAGGTCTTCATCAGCATATGTAGCAAAATTTAGTAACAATTATCATGCCGCAGAATTAGTATTGCCCTGTGTAACATATCACCGCATGCTCTTGGCAATGCATCATATAATGGATTATGTAAAACCATTAACGATGCGATAAAACCAATGATAGTGACAAAAAATATAAAGAATACAAAATCAAACGATTGGTTCAACAGCAATCTAAAATAAAATGAATGAAAGAAACAAAAATTCGACTTTATCAAATGGCTGTGTGGTTTAATAGTGATTTTTGTTGGAATAGGTATAAGTCATTCAGAAATAACTATAAAACAGAGCTCTCAATTGCTAAAAAGAATTTTATTAACAATAAAATTAATAGATGTTGTGACCAAAAAACTATGTGGAAAACTATAAAAACCCTTGTTCTCAAAAAAGATAAATCAAAAATACAAGAAACAGAATTAAATGGTATAACGATTTCTAATGAAAAGGAAATAGCAGAACAATTAAACAATTTTTTCATAAACAGCATTCAACAAATTTGCGACAGTATACCATCGTCACATATGAGAATCTCATTGAAGAGAACCCACAAAATAACTTAAAATTTGGAATCATTGATATAAGTATGTTGAGAAATATTATGCATGCTGAATAAAATTGTGGGAGAAAATCGACTTTTTATAAGTACATACTAATGTATGTGAATTTAGGAATTATTTGGCTGGTAATAAATATACACACTAGTGTATGATCAATCGTGATAACCAAACCATTTATTTATAATATAATTTGGTGAACTTCTTTGGGATCGAAGGATTAAATTAACTTTGTAAATAATAAAGCGATCGGGATTTTATAACAACTTACATATGTATTTTATTTCCGCTTAATAATCAAGTAAATCCAAGGTAAGTTTTTAATCATCAATCCAATATGGCGTATCTCCGTTCTATCTTCGATCCGAGCTTTGGTGATGACTTCGTTGAGAGCTAGACGAGTAATAATAATAAATAACGAGTCATCTTTGCAAAAGGCTCCATACCAAAAAATGCCGCTCAAAACGAGGATAGAAAGGAGGGGACAGAGATGCCATTTTAATTTATAAAAAATAGGGGTTTTAATCTTTTACACTTTTAGAGTTATAAGTGATAATACCAGATTCGTTATTATAAGCGATGGAAATTCAAGGTTTATAATTAACAAATTCAAAAAAAATGTAATAAGTGCTAATAAGTGCTATTACAATATTAGTTATTATTAAATATGGAAAAGAATAAAAGATTATTATAAAATGTGGTGAATGATCGTGATCACATGCTATGAACAACCAAAAGGATTATTATTGTTTAACAGTTAAAATGTTACTGGATAATTTTGATACAATACGACCCCATTTACAACATTTTATTACATCTCCCCTTATAACTGGATTTTTTCCTGACTGTCTAAAAGAATCTTGTATTACTTCAATTCAAAAAATAAAACACACAAAAGAGCCATAAGAAATTCGGCCAGTAAATATGCTGCAAGCAATAAATAAAATTTTGGAAAAAGTTGTACAAGCCCAATTAGATAGATACTTCGAAGATAAAAATTTATTAAATGAAACACAATCAGGCTTCAGACAAAATCATAGTTGTGAATCTCTATTGAATCTAGTGGTAACTCAATGGAAGACAGAAGTGAAGAATAGAAACTGCATTGTGGCTGTTTTCTTAGGCTTCAAAAGAGCCTAAGGGACAATTAACAGGGAAATAATGTTAGAGTCATAAAAAAGCAAAAGTATGTATGTTTGCGGACGATGCACTTATATATGTAACTGGAAAAAATCCAGAAGATTGTGTTCTAAATTTAAATACCGAAATGAGAGAAGTTGACAGGTATTTAAAAATTAATAGAAATAGATTAAAACTAAGTATAAATAAATCTAAATACATGGTGATAAATGGAACGGCAGATGAAAACATTATTATAGATGGTGTACCAATTGAGGAGGTCGAAGGAATTAAATATTTAGGAGTTATTATAGATAAAAACCTTAAGCTTAATGCACATTATAACTATATTTGCAAAAAGATTGCTAAAAAAATCATGTGAGTCCGATCACAGGTGAGATGTGTAAACATCTAGTAATTAAAGATTTTTTTATGGTAATTTTTTAAAATCACGCTGAAAGCATCATCTATGTTTCATTTATAGCAATCAAATGCAGGGACTCTGCTTATATAAATATATTTATTATTATTTCAACCGGTTAATTTTTATTTTTTCGTTTTTTATTTTTCATCTTTTCGTTTTTATTTTTCATTTCTCATTTTTTATTGTTTTTCATTTTTCTTTTTTATTTTTCATTTTTGATATATGATTTTTCATTTCTCATTTTTTATTTTTCATTTTTTATTTTTCATTTTTATTTTTTTATTTTTCATTTTTAATTTTTTATTTTTCATTTTTAATTTTTCATTTTTTAATTTTCATTTTTAATTTTTCGTTTTATATTTTTATTTTTCTTTTTCGTTTTTTATTTTTCATTTTTCATTTCTTATTTTTCATTTTTCATTTTTTATTTTTAATTTTTTATTTTCTATTTTTTATTTTTTATTTTGTATTTTTCATTTTTGATTTTTGATTTTTTATTATATATTTTTAACTTTTCATTTTTAATTTTTTTTAAATTTTTTATTTTTCATTTTTTATTTTCATTTTTAATTTTTTATTTTTCTTTTTTATTTTCCTTTTTTATTTTTCATTTTTCATTTTTTATTTTTAATTTTTAATTTTTAATTTTTAATTTTTTATTTTTCATTTTTAATTTTTTATTTTTCATTTTTTATTTTCCATTGTTAATTTTTCATTTTTTTTAAATTTTTTATTTTTCATTTTTTTTTTTAATTTTTCATTTTTCATTTTTAATTTTTCATTATTTATTTTTCTTTTTTATTTTTCATTTTTCATTTTTTATTTTTCATTTTTCATTTTCAAACATGTTATTTCATATCGTAATTTTTCACCAATACAATCATAAGTCACACCAATTTTGTCTTACGTCTCACATGTTACGCTGTTTTTCTGATTGTATTGTGAAATAGAAATTTACCCCCTGCGCGTATAGATGTTTACACATCAAAAATAGCTTTCTTCAGAAGAATTCGAAATGATTTATCAACAATTACATCTATAAGAATATTTAACACAATAGTTAAACCCCACTTTGGATATTGTTCAACGCTGCTTTTCCTTGGGAGTCAACAAATGAAAGAAGGCTTCAAATGCTTCAAAATAAGGGTAAGAGATGTATTTTAAGATGTCGTAGGTTAACACATATAAGTGACATGCTACAAAAATTGCAATGGCTCTCAGTGAATCATAGATTGGTGATAAATGTTCTAACATTTATATTTAAGATGAAAAATGGAATGTTGTCGAACTACTTGGGAAAGCAAAAAGTTTCTGTAGCAGATGTACAACCATACAATCTGAGAAATATGAACGAAATTTATTATTTTATAATGGACTTAAGTTATATAATGAAATTCCATCAGAATTAAAGAATGAAATAAACTTTTTTATATTTAAACGAAAAATTACAATGTACGTAAAACAAATGTATTAACGAAAAAAATCCATGAATGTAACATTATTTAATTTTATATTAATAGCAGTATGGTTAAATAAATAAATAAATTAAAAAAAATTTTAAAAATTTCTTGCTCAAAATTCAAAATTTATATTTTTCAAGTATTTTACATTTGCCAATGTCTATATTTCCGGCATTCGGAGATTGCACTTTCATTTACAACAACTTTAGCCTAATTTCTTAATCGGCTTTTCAGCCTGACTTTTTTCCATAGTAGCATTCAATACACTAATATTTTTTTACTAATGCACACACATTTTTCGCAGTGGTCACACAAATGGCACGAAATTGTTCATGCGAGTAATTGCTGCCACTAACGATAATTAATGTAATCCTGTTAAAGACTTACTACAAATTTACTGGATTACTACAAAATTGTCATTAAAGTTTTAAGTTGTTAAATGTATTTTTATGAGTCATTTCTTGAAATGCGCATATCAAAATGCAAGCTTCTTAATTATAGAGTATACATATTGTTTAAATAATACTAATAATAATAAATGTTAACTTTTTCCCCCCAAAATGTGGCTATATTATGAACATCGTAAATTTTCAAAATGAAATTGCAGTGGCATGTGCAAGTAGAAATACTAATGATGAGATATTCGACTAATTCCAGCAATTTTCGTTGATAATACGTATATAGCTGTAGTGGCAGTGGCAGTGGCCTACGTAGGACGGGCGTAAAATTGTATAGTTTACACATTTCTATCAATGAATTGAACAACCCTGCCATATCATATTGTAAGTATTGTCATACGTACTTAAACATATAGGAGCCAGATAAAATTAGAAGAGGAAGAATAATTTTTATTTAATAGTTGCTATAAAATAAATAAAAACAGAAAAGATAATTTTATTATAAAAAAAAAATTACTAAACTGGTTAAGTCGGCAAAAAAAATTTGACGAAATTGTAAAGGCGCTTGCTTCAGCATTTTCCTAAACTTAAATTCACTAATAAATTATATTTTTTTTTATTAAGATCTTTAAAATATTTTAAATTTTTCACCAACGCCATCTAGTTGTGATTCTATCACACCACAACACTTAGCTTTACTTAATTCCTATCACATAATTGACGTTTATACGCACTTTTGTTTACGCATGAATTATTAGATTTTGGAAAAAATAGCGTTAGATGTTCAATTTAGTCAAATCATGTTGTAAAGCGAAGCTTTCGTGAAAAATCAAGACATTACTGTCTACCTTTTCAACATCTAACCGCCATCGAATGAAGGTGATTTCTTTTCTAATTTGCTGATTTTTTTCAAATAAAAGTTTTTCGTTAACCCTAGATAGTGTGAAGAAAAGGAGATCGAATTGTAAGTACAAAATTACATCTTCAAGTTAATTTTCGCTTGGTTAATTTCTCCTCTAACATGAGTATTATTTTTTTTGATTTGTAGATTTTTTTCCTTCATTTAATTAATACCCAAATTTAATTGTTGGATACGTTTTTCGAAAGGCAGGAATTGATCTGCAAGTTCAAAAAAAAAAAAAAATACGATATTTTATAGATCAGGTAAATTTAATAACTTAACTATAATTTTTATAGACAATCCATTAATGTTTTTTTATCTCTATTTAGAGAGTTCATTTATTTCATCTATTGTGGAGGGTGCAAAATTTACTTTTTTTATTTATGGTGCCAATCTTTAATGGTAACTATTGCATTACTCTCTCTTTTTTGTGCTTAAAAATTCACATAATTTTAACCTTTTATATAGTTTTGGCACTTAATTGTGTTTTATTACACTAACAAAGTGATCGGTATGAGCTTTTGCCTAATTGGAATATAGAAGTTTCGTTTGGTTCTCATTTTTTTTAACATCAGCCTTAACCTCTTCAGTAAGGTGAGAGTATCATTCAGTGCGGTGTCGTCATTCGGTGTGCGGGTGAAATTGCTGGTTTAGAATGCAATTGAATTGCTTCAATATATTGCTTAATCCTAAATGGACGATTGATTATCCAGTGAAATTTCTATATAAAAACAAAAAAAACAGTGAACGAAAAAAAAGCCTTACGCTCGTCTAATTTTTTTATATCAGCTTATTTTACCTTACCCTTCGCCGATTATTATATATATACTTAATATGTAGGTATGTGCTAACCAACTAAACCACAAAAAAAAAAAAAAATGAAAACGAAAAGTGACATTAACAAAAAAAAAAAAAAAAAAAAGAGAAAACAACAAAATTAAAAGTTATTGTAAAAATTGATTATAATGTAATTACTTTGAATTTCTATATGTAGAAGAAAAAGGAAAAGAATTTAAAATTATTTTTGCTTGACAGTGTAAAAGAATTTCTTTTTTGTTAAAATCGTATTACAATATGCATTGTACATATTTACATTTTACATAGTAGGTGAATATGTATACATGTGTACAAACATACAGACAAGCAAGAATTCTTTTCATTGTTTTCTTCTTCTGGCAATGCTGTTGATTTTCTTTCATAATCTCTTTAAATAATGTTTTATTTCCCTTTAAATCGCTGTTAAAAACAAAAAAAAAAAAACAAAAGAAAAAAAAAAGAAAAAAAACAAAAAAAAAAATAAAAAAAAAAATTAAAATCAGATGAATCATGTTGCTAACAACAATTACAAAATACATAAAGTTATTGTAAGCTAAATATTGTCCTAAAAGTGTTTCAGTGCTTAAGAACAAATTTAATTGCTCTCTTAAGAAGAATGTTGCTAAGCATAGCCTATCTCCTTATGTGTAAATAATCATAGAATTAATTCGACAGACAACTCCAACAACATGTATGCTGTGCACTGCGAAAGATCCTTCGACGTGGGAACAACAGCAACATTGATGTAAGTGTCTTTTTGTTTTTATTTATATCTCATTTACCTTTTGTTCTTCGCTTTCAACTTGCAATTAAATCTTTTTATTTAGAAGTAAACGAGTGACCAGACTAAAATTTAATAACCAATTCTAAATTTCAATTGACAATTAACCGTTGTGTCAGCAGCTGTTGGGTTTTATCCACATCGACAGTAGATGTACCCGGGTACTTCATACGTTTTGTATGGCAGATAGTTGCTTTTGATATACAAATATTAACTACTACCTGGATTCTTGTAATTTTCTGTTTTTTTTTTTTTTTTATTTCTTGGAAATATTGTCTAGTTAACAAAACTTTTATCATAATTTGGGAAAAAAAAAATTTGGTACCTAAATAATCCATTTTTACCAAAAATGGGAATTGCCAAAATCCATAAAAATTTAACAATTTCCAAATTCTTTTTTAATCCTTGTAATTTGATCCCTTTTTACAAAGAAAAATAATTAACATTGAATTTTCATTCGCAAAATTCCGTTATATTTGAACTGAAAATCAACCGCTCTTGCTCATAGTGCTATTTTTAGTACCTGCGCAGAATAATTATAACTCATAAAATATTTGTTCAATGTAAACATATTTTTTTTTGGAATGTGTAGGAAAACACGTCTACTAACAGGAACAAAAGGGTATTTGGGAATATCTTGCCTACCTACCCTTGCACAACCAGTTTTGCAGGCAGAAACATGATTTTTTGCGCAGGTTTCGTTTTGAGTAGGTTTGTATGCATAAGTCAGTTTATGTGCGATTTTTGAAGTGTAAAGACCTAAAAATTTATTTTGTGCGGCAAATATATAAAAAGTGAAAATAAAATGGCAGATGGTGAGTGGCTAGCTCCGCGTCGATTGAATGCACTACCGTATGAGGAGCAGCGTGACTATATACGCACACTTGTTGAGGCTTCTGACTCCGAAGAGAGTGACCACGAACAAGCGGTAGATCAAGAAGACTTAGAAGGAAATATTGATGACATTGGTGGTGAATCATCTGACGCTGAACAAGTCCAGGAAATTCAGTATCACCTAGAGGACGAGAGGGATTCAGACGAGGAGTATGAAGAACCGCCACTTGAAACTGGTGATTATTATACGGCAAGAGATGGCAATGTATGGTCGTCAATACCACCAATACCTGGACGAATACGTGCGCACAACGTTCTAAGAAGTCGCAATCCTGGACCAGTGCCATCGACAAATGGCTTGACAATGGCAGAAACCTTCAATCTTATGATGTCAAATGAAATATGTGATGTTATTATTCGAGAATCAAATAGAAAGGCAAGGCAAACTTTTGATGCGTACAATCAGCAGCATCCAGATGCGGAACCACGAATATGGGTGCCTATAACTGAAGTAGAATTTCGTGCATATTTGGGTGTGCTTTTGATGGCTGGCGTATGTCATTCCGGTTATGTTCATACCACTGACCTGTGGAAAACAACTTCACATCCATTATTTCGTGCATCAATGAGCTTACGCAGATTTTGGGCAATCAGCCGCTTCATACGCTTTGATAACGGAAACACTCGGAATGCACGCAAACAAAATGATAAGGCAGCTGCAATTACAGACGTATTCCTGATGCTAAATGCCACTCTGCGCAAGTATTATATATGTGGCACAAACGTTACCGTAGATGAGCAATTATACCCATATCGTGGTGGAACTGGCTTCACACAGTACATTCCATCCAAACCATCCAAATATGGGATAAAAGTGTGGTGGGTCTGCGACGCCATTTCATCATATCCCGTGCAGGTAAATCAGTGTTCATACATTCATTTTATTATATCAACTTGTTGCAAATAAACTAAATGACTAATTCAAATTTCATTTTTCAATTTTTATTTTTTCAATACAGGGTCAAATTTATACTGGAATGGCAGCGTCCGGCGAACGTGAAAGAAACGTTGGTGAGCGTGTTGTGAAGGACTTAGTTGTCAACAATTTTGGTGGAAGTGGGCGAACAGTGGTATGCGACAATTTCTTTACAACATATAACTTAGCAAAAACTTTGATGGTGGACAACAGTTTGGCTTTGTTGGGCACTTGCAACAAAAGGCGTATGTTCGTGCCAGCATCATTTGCCAATCCTAAAGGACGTGAAGCAGAGTCTACGCTATTTGGATTCTGTAACAACATGACGATGTGCTCATACGTCCCAAAAAAAAATAAGGCTGTTGTGATGCTGTCTACTTGCCACGACACTACAGAAACTGCAGGTCCAAAACGGAAACCATTGCTCATACTTGATTATAACAAACATAAAGGCGGCGTGGATAATATGGATAAGTGCTTGACTGAATATTCAACCAAACGGCGCACAAATAGATGGCCTTTAGCATTTTTTTATAATATGCTTGACGTAGCTGCGTATGCTGCGTATGTTATATATATGGAAAACAACCCCCATCTAAAACCATCTACCAACCGCCGTAGGATATTTCTGCAGCAGCTCAGCGATCAGTTATGCAGACCACAAATCGATATAAGAGCGGACAATAGCCATATTACGCGCATATTTTCTACTAGACACGCTATGGAAGCATTATATGGTATGCCCTTGAAGATGAATGTTGGTGCACAAGAGGAAGAGGAACGTGACAGTTCTGGCCGCATAAAAAGAAAAGGAAACTGCTATATTTGCATTGCAAAACGCCAAACGAGAAAAGTATGTGCAATTTGTAATAAGCCTGTGTGCGCAGAGCACTCGAAGGATCATCCACAATGCCTCAGATGCTGCTAAAATTCATAAAATATATTTTTTACTTTCATTATAATGATTTTCTATAAATAAATAAACAAATTTCCATAAAATAAACTAAATATTTCCATTTATTTCTATATATTTGTATGAATTTTCATAGAAGTACCTGGGTACATCAGCTGTTGACGCTAGGTCATTTTCTAGTAACTGGGTTATATTTTCCAAACGGTTGGTCCAATTGACCTGAAATTTCACACCAATATCAATTACATATTTCCAAGCTATGATACGAAGTTTCATCAAGATTGGACCAGCCGCTTGGAAGATATAGCAATATAAAGTGAACTTTGCCATTTATTTCTATATATTTGTATGAATTTTCATACAAGTACCCGGGTACACCAGCAGTCGACGCCATTCCACTAACTTGAATTTGGGCTGTATCGACTGAACTGCTGCTCCAATCTTGATGAAACTTTTCCACATGATGCAAAAGTGTATGGTTGAGGATATCATGAAATTTCAGGTCAATCGGACTAACCGTTTGGAAGATACAGGAAAATTAAAGTTGCAAATGTACCCGTGGGCTCTACGATCGACACAACGGTTAATTAATATGATTGTTACTGCGTCTTATGGTAAAAAAAAAAAATCTTTTTGTATTATTAAATTTTAGAACGGTCGAATTTTATATTACGTTTACTTTCTTGATTTGTTTTTTTAAAGTCAGTGTCCCGTTAACCACAACAGAATATAAATACATTCCATGGAGTACTGAAACTTTGTTTTTGCATATTATTTTTTTTTTTTTTTGATCCTATCAAAGTAAATTTGATTCAATTGATTTACTAGTCTTTTCATTAAATTACCCACAAATTTTAATACTTTTAATATCATTTCAATTATACTTTTTACTTTCTTCCTATGGATTAATTAAATTGAAATGAGGAATCCACTAATTGAATGGCATAATTTAATTTATTGTTTTTTTATTGTTGTGATTTCAATTAAATTTTTTTTGAATTACTGTAATCAATTAATATATTTTTTTTTGTAAAAACAAAAAAAAAAAGGTGGCTTTAATTATACTATAATATAGTAGAACCTGAATATTAATAATATTTTTTTTTATAACTGAATTATTATTATTATCATTTTGTTTATTTTTATTATTATCATTTTGTTTATTTTTACAGAATATAGTTCATAAATGATATTTTATAAATATTTCGGTAATACAACTTTAAGTTTTGTTTCTAAAAGACTTTAGTTTTAAATAAATCAATATGATTTGTGACTAAATTTTAATTCATCTGTTTGATTTAAAACTTTTGGTTTTTAACTTGCTGTGTTAGATATGGGATTTCTAAAACTCGTTTTCTTTCGGTTTTTAATTTATTTAGAGATCATGGTAGGGTTGGCGCAGTATATCTGTAACATCCAAGATATACGACTGATATTTTCGGTACAGATCACTTTTTTATTTTTGGGTCCAATGATTTATTATTTTCTTATTTTCTTTTTCTTCTCTCCCCCCCCCCTATTTTAATCATACGCATGCATAAATTTAAAATTTTATTGTAACAACGTTGGCACGAAGGCAGCAGGCCCCGAACCTCCCCTCCGACGAGCACAAGCCGGAACATGTGCATGCAACCGCCTTGCTATGCTTTCCCAAATAACATCTGCCAGCCAATCCTCAATTTTACACGTTATATGCTAAAAAATTAGCCGGCTGTTTCGATGGCGATGGCGATTCTAGCTCCAAACCAAAAGTCGTCGTGTGCGCTTAGCGGGCTTTTCGCCGAACAAATAACATTTCCTCGTCTACATTTAAAACAGATTAGAATATTCGAGAAAGATTGCCATCAACAAAGAAATTACTCAACCAATCTGCTCTAATATAGCTATCATATGAAATGTTTGTGCTTGTTCAATATGAGGTAGGCGATAGGAAAATACAAAGGCATTCCGAAAGTGACTGCCGAAAGACAGGCGAAGGCACGTCAAATATATATTTTAAATTACAAAAATTTTTGTCGTCAAAGTGGAAAAATAACTGTCTCTAGGTAAGAAAAACTTTAGGGTTGAGACATTTCTTTTTGGACGTGATACAATTTTTTGCAATTTAAATAAACAAAATAAATTGAAAAATTTTGCAACGGAGAAATTTGGAGGTGAAAGAAGTGTGATAGCATAATATTTAAGTAGCTTATGCTTGTTATTGAAAAAAAAAAATACCTTAGCGTTAAAAGAAAGAAAATTTTTCTAAAGGATACAAGTTTTGAATTGAAAAAATTAGTGAAAATTGTTGTTCAAAAAACACTAATAGCGTGTAACCTCTTCTTCGGCTATTACAGCTAATATAATATTAATTCAGTATCATTATAAATAAACGTTTTGCGATATTTTTGCTCACTTTGCTTAAAGGCGAACCTGTTTATTTATTTATTTATTTATTTTGATTTCCTATACAAAAAGACTTACATTCTTATGATTGGAGTAAAGGAGGAGTAATAGTAATAACCAATGATGTTAAAACATTTACAAGTAAAATTTAAAATTTTGATCAAT
Source organism: Cordilura impudica (assembly GCA_963682025.1). Lineage (NCBI taxonomy): Eukaryota > Metazoa > Arthropoda > Insecta > Diptera > Scathophagidae > Cordilura > Cordilura impudica. Next base: position 6,390,859 of record OY821519.1, read on the forward strand.
ATACAAAAAAATAATAAAATAGGTTTAATTGAAATCAAAATTGAATCACAGTTATACATCAATTAAAAATGGGGAAAAAATTAAATTAACAAATCAAAAATTAAATTAATTAAATTAAAACAACAAAAAACATAACATGTTTATGCACGACTATAAAAATTAAAAATTGACCTTTTAAAACGAATGCATTGTCTATAAATTGTATGGATATAAAAATGCCATTCAAACTTTGAAGTTCGATGTATAATTGGAGTCAAATCATTATTCCTATGTGATAGCCAAAACGTTATTCTGTTATAGAGATACGAAGGTTCGTGAGTATATACAATTTTGTGGAGCAAAATTGAAGTTCATATTTGTAACAAGTCATAAACTTGTGTTACTTATATGTTTACATTAGCTAGAATATATTAACATCTGAACAGAAAAAGATAAAAAAAAATTACAACAGTAATACCGTGTTTAAATACAGTTATACACACAATCGTTACAGTTCCAATAAGTCGTCATTCTTCTCTTATTCACATCCACAGTAACGGATATAGCAATTATATTATAATGTCTATTCGCTTCGGCACATTTTCTTCGAACGGATCGAAATATAATTTGATATAATAAACAGATATAATTTGATCTGTGGAAATTCAGTTAAACAGTTTCATAACATCGAATTTGTCTGTTAAGAATGCTTATCCATATTTTTGCAAAAAGGCATTTAGAATCAATTTTACCATGAAGTATAAAAAGAGTAAATGTTATTTTAGAAATAATCCTTCTACTTTTCAAATTTGAAAGTTTTAGTAGACTACAGTGTGAGATATAATTCTGCATTACACCGAAGATATCGATGATAAAATAGTAAAAATTGTTTTTGAACTGACTCAAGGTTTTTGAATTGATTTTAGGTTTTTGATTGTAGACACTTTACTGTGGATTGAAGATTACTGATGTGTATTCAACTATCTGCCTGACTAGAAAAGTGAATAAATTTTTTATTACACAAGGATCATAAACTTCTTTTCCCAAGGTTCTATCTAGATATTAATAATTGAAGGAACATTTTTTCATTAATTTTTAAGCATGATGCGGGCACAGAGGGGTGTGAAAATTGGCATAGTTATATTTTATATGGAGGAGAAGTGCAGAATGATAAAATTTATGTATACTATGTTTTAAATATATATTATATTAAATAAAATAAGATATTTATAATAAATAATTTTACGAAAGCCTAAAGATATGATAATCAATTTTAGCGAATTCATAATTTATCGAATTTCAATATAATTTCATATAACGTGCAGAATTGTGGATTGCATACATATTGATCAGCATATTTCTGTGGCCTTCTGGAATAACCGCGTATGTCAATTTTTGTCAGTTTTGAGTTAACGATGCCAAATATATTAATTTTAACGCTCTTTATATGTGTTAAATTTAAAAAAAAAAATATTGACCATTTCTGAGATTTTTCTTTAAATAATGACGTAACTTAAATGTTTATTAAATTAATTTGCAGCAGTAACGACGTATGTCAACCTACGTTTGATCGCTGACAAAATATTTGCTCAGAAGGCGACACATATCGACATATGTTGTTATTAATGAAAAAAAAAATGCAAAATAATTTTGGATTAGTTTTCAGTTTGTAACCACTTGTAAAAACTTGTGTGTTTCTTTCTGTTATTTTTTGTCACTATTATTATTGATACGTTGTTATATTCGCAGTCCAAGTCCTGTTAACTTCTTGTTGACGAACAAAAAAATCAATTTTTCAAGCAACAACAACTTTTGTCTACATGTCGACATAAGTTGTTTTATCTGCACAAACTTTAAGTGTAATTTACATATTGTTTTTCGTCCTTCTCTAGGATCAATTCCTCTGAAGATTTTTGACTCAAAATTTTATATAAAGTATTTATTGCCCATATCTACAGGACTGTTAAATAAAAAGCGTTAAAAACTTTTTATCGAGCCCATAAATTCAAATATAACGTTTTTTGGAATTTCAAGGCTTGTGGGTTGTATTATTGAGATATTGGATTTAAAACTTTAGTGCGTAAAATTTGAGCCAAATTGGACAATGCTTTCTGGACGCGCATTGAGTTCAAAGTTCAAATATGCATTTCTATGTTAAAATTATCAAAAAAAAAAAAAAAAAAAAAAATAATAATCATTTTTCACAAAAATTTTGATATTAATAATTGTGTTTCAATTAAATTAATAGTAAATCATCTTTCTAATAAAACAACAAAATCTATTATCGGTTGAAAACTGCCAAGTTATATCAAGTTCCCTAGGCTATAAATGCGTCGCAGACCACTTGATTAAGAAAATCGAGCTCACATTTTTAACGACGTTGAAATAATTTACAACAACAACATTTTTCATTTTCCTGGTCAACAAATAATCATATGTAAGGTATTTTGCATTTCGCCTATTGTTATGCTTTTCTTAACTAATGTCAAAATGGTACGACAATTTTACTTTTTCAAAAATTTTGTTCAAGAAATTTTCCTGTCTCAACGATTGGGTTCCAAGATCTTATTAGCAATACTTATGTGATTAAAAATTCCAAATATTGTAGGTATACTGTTCTTAATTTGTCGAGGGCAGCGTTTTTATTTCAGCGGATTTGAAGAAAAATGTGATTTTTCATACTTTTTCAACTTTTAGGCTACATCTTTTTGGTGTTTTCATATTTCAAATATCTTTTATCAAAATATTATACTACTTGATATAACTTCTCAGTCTTGTAAATTAATGTTAAATGGAAGAATTATAAAATGTCCCTCTTTAAGGTCAAATGTCAAATTTAAGACGATTTACATTTTATTACAACAAAATATCGAAATAATGTATATTTGTAAAAGGATTTCAATAAAACTTGTTAACAGTATTTTAGTTAGTCAATTAAATAATATTCTGGACTTATTATCTGCGATTAACCCGTGGGGTATCCTTGATGTCAGATCTATAAATATTTTCTTCATCAGGATTTTTTTTTATATAAAACAGATTTCATGTATTCATAAAATTCCTCAAATTTATTCGTTATTTTATGAAAATATGTAGATTAATTAGTTTTATATTTAATGCAGTACAAACAAATTTGTTTATCGAGGCTTATATTAAAAAATTGCTATCTGCATCAATAATTATTTTAAAGAAAGCGTGTAAAACCAATTTATTTATAAGATTTGAAAGTAATTGTAGATTGATTTGCTGCAATATCTATTAAGAAATAGTCGTACTAATCATGTATGATATCAAAATTAATATTATATTTGACAGTAATATTAGACAAGAGTTTGAAATCAAAATTTAATATTGCTGTCATATGTAGATAGCATCGATATAGCTTTATATGAATGTAATAATTCTGGAAAAAAAATAAAACTAATGCCGTTTTCTTTTCTGACAAAAAATGTCGCCCTTTTTTTGCCGTTTTTTGGAAAAGTGTATTTTTTTTAAATATTCTGAACAAAGAGCAACCTTATATTATATATCAATCGAAAGGCCTCAAAGTGCTGTTATCACAAATGCAAAAAAAATTTTGATTATTATCCTCTTTGAAGTCATAGGGTGAAAATATTCAAAAAAGGGGAACAATGGGGAAATATTCTCACACTATGACTTGAAAGAAGTCAATGGCTGGAATTTTTTGTGATTTACGAGGGCTCGAACTTGAGACCTTTCGATTGATGTATAAGATAAGGTTACTCTTAATTCAGAATATATAAAAAAATACACTTTTCGAAAAAAGCGCAAAAAAAGGGCGACATTTTTTGTTAGAAAAGAAAATGGCATAAGACACACTTTGGGACACGCTAATTGTATATGAAAAATTTTAAAACTTTTTTGTTCCAGAAATAAAATAATTAATTAAAAAAAAAAAAATAAATAATAATATAAATCGTTATCTTTTTGTGGAGATTGCAAATTTGCATTTTTCGAATAATGTTGCCTATAATTTTGTACCACCTGTTAAATAAATAAAAAAAAATAAATAAATTTTATTTAGGATTTTTAGTTTTTTATAATAGACTGATATTGACCCATAAGTTCTTAAGGCTTAATATAAAAAAAAAATAAAAAATCGAGAACCTCACGAGTTAATTTCAGCAAGTAAGTCCAGAATATTATTTGTTAGAGTTATTCAAATATTATCAACCAGTCTTATCGAAATCCTTCCACAAATTATTATTTTGATATTTTGTTTTATAAAAATCTAAATGTCCTTAAATTTGACATTTGACCTTAAGGAGCGACAGTTTATAGTGTTTCAATTTAACCTTAATTTACAAGATTGAGAACCTGTATAAAGTAGTATAATATTTTGACAAAGGATATTTGAAATATGAAAACACAAAAAAGATGTATCCCAAAAGTAGAAAAAGTATGAAATCCGCTGAAATAAAAACTCTGCCCTCGCCAAATTAAGAACAGGATACCTACAATATTTGGCATTTTTAATCACATAAATTTTGTTAATAAGATCCTGGGATCCAATTCTTGAACAAAATTTATGAAAAAGTAAAATTGGAAATTTTTAAATAGTGCTAAAAAATACGTACAGCTTTGACATTAATTTAGGACGGCATAGCAAGAGGATGCAAAATACCTTACATATGATTATTTAGGGATCAGGAGAATGCAAAACTATTGTTGTTGTAAATTATTTCAATGTCTTTAAAAAAGTGAACTCGATTTTCTTAATCAAGTGGTCTGCGGCTCATTTATTGCCTATGGAACTTGATATAACTTGGCAGTTTTTTAACGGATAATAGATTTTGTTGTTTTATTGGAGAGATAATTTACTCTAGATTATGGTCTATTAATTAATTTAATTGAAACGCAATCATTGTTATCAATATTTTTGTGAAAAATTATTATTTATTTTTTTTTTGATAATTTTTACATATAAATGCATATTTGAACTTTGAACCCAATGCGCGTTCAGACAGCATTTCCGATTTAGCTCAAATTTTGCGCACTTCAGTTTTATATCCAATGTCACAATAATCCGAATAGCACTCCTCAAAATTCAACCAAAAACTTTTTTTCATACATACCTCTTTCACCCTAATGTATGTATATAGATTAAAAAAACATTGAAAGAAAAAAATTTATAGAAAAAATAAAACTTCCTAGAATTTGCACTCGAACTTAGAGTAGTGGGTTATACTAATAAAACTTAAAACAGTCATTATAATATGAAAATTAAAACTTTGCCTTTTATCGAATGAATGAGTCGGCAGAAATCAAATTTATTTCATGGACGACGTAGTCATTTAAAGATGGCAAATGTCTAGAGAAAGTCGTAGACTGACACTTTTAAGATTTGGTTAAATTAAGTTGACATTACACCACTTGAAGAAGCTATTTAGGTAAGACCTGACTCAATTTTTTATGAGAGTTGAGAAGATTTTTACATTTCCAGCATTGCCGGTATTGAAAAGATTTTGGAAGATCATTTGGAAAGAGAAAGAATATGAGACGCCCGAGGTCATTACATTGAGGTACAAAGGAGGTACCATCTATGTATATATTTTGATTTTGAGTTATTGAAAATTACACATTGCTTACGATCCCAATGATCGAATCCATTATAGGAATACGAAATGGCATCATAAATATAAAATTAAAAATTCTCATCGACAATTGCCTAAAAACCCTACTAAACTTATTAAACTCAACAGTTGTAAAGGAAGTTTATGCCGTATTTCTTGCTACAAGTCCTTTTCTGTTAGATAATATAATAACGTTTTAAAAAAATATAGAAATTTTTATAGTTCCGTTGCTAAGAATGTTTGTTTACTTCAAAAACTTTAACCCATAAAACAATGTCACCACCAAAAACAACAAAAACGACATAAATAAGTTTACCAAAAACTACATAATGCAATAGACAGATTGTAAAACAAAAGTAAATAATAACAGTGACAAAAATATACACTGTGAAAACTGATTTGTTTAAATAAAAAAACTTGGTTTTCCATTGCTGAAAATTCGACAATGACAACAGAATGCCAATGACAAAAACAAGAGTAGTAAAACTAACAATATTTTACAATTTAGTTGCTGAAACCAAACCCATGTAGCTTTTCTCTGTGTGTATTAAAAATTTTTTTAGTGCCGAAACGAAACGAGCAGTAGACTGTTGTTTGACCTCTTGCAGCAACAACAACTGGTCACAGTAAATACAATTAGTTCACAAAAAAAGAAAACAAAATAAACTGCTTCTTCTTCAATAGCCAGGCACCAATTTGTGTTAGTCTTTTTATTTTGTGTACATTTGTTGTGACAGACAGCAATAGTTTACGAATTTATGGATTAGCACTGTAAATTAATTGTGGTTCAATTAAAAATATTTAATGTATTTACATGGAATTTAAGTAGGCCTAGAGAAATGAAAAATTTTTCTAAAATTTGGGTTATGTCGTACAGAATATAGACAAAACTTTGGCTGATGTGCGAATTACTGCTGAGCAAATTTTAAGCAATATGAAATAATGAAAAGATTTTAAATATCTAAATTTATCTCTTTCGAAAAGTACTACAGTTTTACCAATCATATATTTAAATTCCTGCACATTCTAAGTGCAATACCCAGAAGAGTTTCCTTGTATACTGTAACACTCCATCGCACAGTGGTTTAAGAGCGGCACTAATTCATTTTTTTCATGTCTTCTGATCTACCTGATTTTTCCAAAGTTTGTAATAACTAGATTAGATTATCATGTACTAAAAATATTAGGCTTATATCTTTATTACTTTTGAATAAGTGAATGCGTTTGAAATGACCGTATTATGTATGCTACCTTCTATCGCTTCGTGCTTTTAAAACACTCTTGTAATGACAATATAATAATTTTTGATGTGTAAACATCTATACGCGCAGGGGGTAAATTTCTATTTCACAATACAATCACAAAAACAGCGTAACATGCCGTAAGACAAAATCTATGTGACTTATGATTGTATTGGTGAAAATATTATGATATGTTTGATAATGAAAAATAAAAAATGAAAAATGAACAATGAACAATGAAAAATAAAAAATAAAAAATAAAAAATGAAAAATGAAAAATAAGAAACAAAAAATAAAAATAAAAAATGAAAAATAAAAAATGAAAAATGAAAAATGAAAAATGAAAAATAAAAAATGAAAAATGAAAAATGAAAAATAAAAAATTAAAAACGAAAAATAAAAAATGAAAAATGAAAAATAAAAAATGAAAAATGAAAAATGAAATATGAAAAATGATAAATGAAAAAAAAAAATGAAAAATAAAAATGAAAAATAGAAAATTAAAAATAAAATATGAAAAATAAAAAATTAAAAATGAAAAATAAAAATTTAAAATGAAAAATAAAAAATTAAAAATAAAAAACGAAAATTTAAAAATTAACCGGTTGAAATAATAAATAATAATAAATATTTTTATATTAGCAGTTAACTTTAAAAAAGTGCCATAAGAAAATCTTTAATAACTAGATGTTTAACATCTCCCCTGTGTGATCGGACTCACGTGATTTTTTTTCATACAATTGGATGTTATAAATGATATATGCAAATAAAAAAATTTTTCAAAATTAAAAAATCTAATATTCTTTACTGTTATAAATTGTCTAAAAATATATATGCTTGTATCTATTGATCTCCAATCTCAAGTCTCAAGCTAACGATTTATTAAAAATTCAACTGTCCACTTTTTTCCCTAAGCAATTCCGGTATAAAAACTAAAAAAATTAGGAAAATTTTCCTTCACAAGCATGTTAATGCGCATTGAATATCAAACCACGTAGTGGTATAGGGTATAATAACTTTGTGCTGCTGTTTGTAACTACCAAAAATATTTAACATAGACCTATCTTTTATTATTATACCGATTTAGCGATGTCCGTCCGTCCGTCCGTCTGTATGTCCATATAAACCTTGTAATCAAACTACAGGTCGCAAATATGAATATATTTTGATGAAATTTGGTATGTAAGTTTTATCGGCCACGGGATGAACGGTATTGAAATTGGTGAGAATCGGTCCATGTTCAGACCTAGCCCACATACAAATGACCCCTATGAAATCGACATAAATTCCCATAAGATCCAAATTATCATTTCAGTAAAGTTGAGTTTGTATGTGTTTATTACATCCACGAATCAGTACTCCAAAAATAATCCCAATAGGACAATTCTTTGTCGTAGGCCCCATATAGAGCTGCTTCCCGATCTTCACTTAAATCTATCAAAAAAACCAAAAATGTTGCATAGATTTTTCTCAAATTTGGTTTGTTTATATTTTTCCAAAACATAAGTGACTTTACCAAATATGGTCAGGATCGGTCCATTTTTCGGCCAAGTCCCCATATAGATGTAGCACCCGATATGAACTTTTTCATATCTGCAGCCAAAACAAATTAATAACAATGCCACTCAAATTTGGTTTATGCTTATTTTCTATATCGTATTAGTTGGATGGAAGAGATAGGGATTCTAAACCATGGTATAGGGTATCGTGTAGTCAGTCTAGATCGGCCATAATTCCTTACTTGCTTTTTTGTTTGCTTGCGATGATGCTTTGTTGTAAAAAAAACACACAAAAGACAATATCAAAACCCAAGTTTAACAAGTAAGAAAATTATAGTCGGTCTAGACCGACTATACGATACCCTATAGCATGCGTTTAGAGACCCTATCTCTCAGGCCCAACTAACTGGATATAGGAAATAAGCATAAATCAAATTTGATTGGGATTTTTATTAATTTTTTGGCTGCAGATATGAAAAAGTTCATATCGGGTGCTACATTTATATGGGGACTTGGTCGAAAAATGGACCGATTCTGACCATGGTTGGTAAAGTCTCTTGTACTTTGCAAAAATATATACAAACAAAATTTGAAGAGAATCAGTGCAAGATTTTTTTTTTTTTTGATAGATTTAGGTGAAGATCGGGAAGCAGCTCTATATGGGGCCTATGACTAAGAGTTGTCTCATAGGGATCATTTTTGGACTACTGATTAGTGGATGTAATAAACACATACCAACCCAATTTGACTAAGATTTATATGATAATTTGGATCTTATGGCAATTTATGTCGATTTCATAGGGGTCATTTGTATGTGGGCTAGGTCTGAACATGGACCGATTCTCACCAATTTCAATACCATTCATCCCGTGGCCGATAAAACTTACATACCAAATTTCATCAAAATATATTCATATTTGCGACCTGCAGTTTGATTAAAAGATTTACATGGACACACAGACGGACGGACGGACATCGTTAGATCGAATCAGATACTGATTCTGATTCGATCGGTATAATAAAAGATGGGTCTAGGTAAAATATTTTTGGTAGTTACAAACAGCAGCAAAAAGTCAATATACCCAAACCACATGGTGATATAGGGTATAAAAAAATGTACTTTCTAATAAAATAACAGCTATAATACTAATAGGCTAGGCGATTTCTTGTGACCGATGTTTTGTTTACCGTTTTATTCCGATTTAAACCAAACGTATATTATTTGAAAAATATTTCTTTTTCGCCGTTTTGTAGATTTAGAAATTTTTAAATTTTTCCTTTATTTCGAGTAAATTGCATTTAAGGTTGCTACTAACACATGGATAAAATTATACATATGCTATGTGTGTGTTTTATTTAATTTGTTAATATGCTTGTAAATGAGTTTATCTTCATTCACAATAATAATAAACCATGAAAGTGTTGGTTTGTGAATTGGATAAGTTGAAAAAATAAAGCTGCTAGAAATTGTACTCAAATTTCGAAATCTGCTAGTTCAATATTTTTATCAGCTGTGATTATTAGTTGCATTGTTTTTGAGATTATAGCTTATTAGCTTATTGTTTTGAATTTCTTATCAGCTGCGATTATTAGTTGTGATTAAATGATTATAGCTAATTAGTTTATTGTTTATGAAGTGACAAATAGAAAAAAAAAATTTTTAAATATGGACAATCTTCAGTTATCTTATTATGAAATTTTTGATCTTTTATTAGATTGTGATAAAAAAACATTGATGTAGTTTGTGATATTATTTCAACAAATAATACCAATTTATCAATTATTAACGTAGATCAATTCAAAAAATTTTTAAATAAACAATTTTTACCAAAATTAAAAACAAAGTGGGTCATTGCAAAATGTATGAAAGATAGATTTGTTGAACAAAACTAGGTTTGGTTGGAAAATATGTATCGTTTTGATGAAGATCTTCCAGAATATAAAGAACCAATGTGTTCTCATGAGGTCAAACGTGGTCGCCCTTCTAAAGATTTTGAACTTTGCCAATCTCGTGCTAAAAGGAGTAAAGTACAGCAGTTACATTATAGTAATTCGGCAGAAGTTATTTCATCAGCTGCCAAAAAGATGAACAATTTTCAAAAATGCTTAGTCCAGAAAAAGCACTAAGCCTGATTATTGACGCTTGTTTATCAAAACATCAGTATCGAATATTAAGATGGATTGCTAAAGCAAATGGTTGTGATATTTTCCCCCCATATAATCAAGTTCTTGGTGTTAAAAAGGAATGTTATCCTAAATATTTGGAAGTACAGGAGAACTATAGTAAAGTCAGTATGCAAGATTTAATCGATCATGCTGTATCCAGAATACGAAAACGAAAGCTGAGCTAGGGCTACTTCCAAATCAACTACAACTAATTTTAAATCAACTACAACTAATTGTGATGGATCTGCAGGACATAGTGAATATCATCAAAAATTCAATGATCCAAATTTAAATGACAAATTTTTTTTATTTTGACAAGTATTGTTCCTCTCAATTTGAAATGTATTGATACCACAAAAAATTACTGGAGAAATACAAGGCCATCATCAACAACTTTTTGTAGGCCAATAAAATTTCAATTTGTAAAAGAAACGGCAAATGTTTTTTCTGAAGAAGTTAAAAGAATTAAAGATTTGAAAAAAAAAACTGTTGATAATATATATGACAAAAGTTTTGAATGTTTTAATCATGATTGATGGAATGGTTGCGAATACAATCACACAAACAACAGGAATGGCTTTATGTTTTATATATAAAGCTAAACATAGCAAAATGAACAATTTGGAAGTATTAAGGACAAAACTAGTTTTGGAGGAAGGGCTTCAATTTGGGATTTCCCCTTTACATGTGAGGATAAAATTTATAGAGCGCATATTGCATATAGCATACAACAAAAGTTTTTCAAAGTGGAGAGTAACTAAAGATACAAAACATGAAAGAGAAGAAGCAAAAGCGAAAACGCAAAGAAATTTGAAAGTGGTTCTAGGCATAAATGTGGACATGGTTAAACAAGGAATGGGCTCAACGAACGATGGCAATACTTCTTGACGTTTTTTTCTTCAAATGCTTCCATAACGGCAGATGTTCTCGGTGTTGATGAAAATTTAATTCATCACTTTAAAACAATTTTAACGGTTATATATAGTAATTCCGAAATAAATGCAGAAAAATTTAATGTTTATTGTTTCGACACTGCAGAACGATATATACAACTGTACAGCTGGTACTATATGGCTATTACTATACACAAAGTTATAATTCATGGGAGCAAAATTGTGTCAGCAGCAATATTGCCACTTGGCATGTTATCGGAGGAAGCCCAGACGCTTGTAATAATGATTACAGAAGTTATCGCCTAAGCCACTCCAGAAAAACTGATCGCATATCAACAAATGAAAATGTCATGCATACGTTACAAGCGTCTTCTTATATTCACCCCTGTTCTTGAAACCACTATCACCAAAAAAAACTCGTAAATGAAAAAATTCTTAAATCTACGAGTTTTTTTGCTGTTCTCTAATTTCAATAAGAATATTTTTTCTCGTTATACCCTATACCACTATGTGGTTTGGGTATAATGACTTTGTGCTGCTGTTTGTAACAACCAAAAATATTTGACTTACACCCATCTTTAATTATACCGATCGAATCAGAATCACCATCTGATTCGATTTAACGATGTCCGTCCGTCCGTCCGTCCGTCCGTCCGTCTGTGTGTCCATGTAAAGCTTGTAATCAAACTGCAGGTCGCAAATATGAATATATTTTGATGAAATTTGGCATTTAATCTTTTATCGGCCATGGGATGAACGCTGTTGAAATTGGTGATAATCGGTCCATGTTCAGACCTAGCCCCCATACAAATGACCCCTATGAAAGCAACATATATTGCCATAAGATCCAAATTATCATACAAATCTTAGTCAAATTGGGTTTGTATGTATATATTACATCCATTAATCATTAGTCCAAAAATGATCCTTTATTGGACAACTCTTAGTCATAGGCCCCACATAGAGATGCTTCCCGATCTTCACTTAAATCTATCAAAAAACAAAAATATTGCACTGATTCTCCTCAAATTTTGCTTGTATATATTTTTGCAAAATACAAGAGACTTTACCAAACATGGTCAGGATCGATCCATTTTTGTGCCTAGTCCCCATATAGATATAGCATCCGATATGAACTTTTTTATATCTGCAGCAGAAAAAATTAATAAAAATCCCACTCGAATTTGGTTTATGCTTATTTACTATATCCAGTTAGTTGGGCCTGTGAGATAGGGTCTCTAAACGCATGGTATAGGGTATCGTATAGTCGGTCTAGACCGACTATAATTTTCTTACTTGTTTTAATTGACATAGAAAAGGCATTGTGAAATCAAAACGAATGCCCTTTTTTCTACTAAGCAGGTCTTAAGAGATAAAAAAAACTAATTGATATTTAAACCCTGACATGTTTTTTATTGAACCTTGTCATTATTTTAAAAAATTAGACATTAATTTTATGAAAAAAAAAAAACGATTTTAAAGAACGTCTACATTTTGCGCTGATTAAAAAAAAAACTCGTAATAAGTGGTCGATGTTAATAAAACACACTTTTTGCGATGATGCTGTTCGATAACTATAATAAAAACTCTTTATTTACATAATCTATTTTCCATTATAATTTTTTCAATTATAATATAGATTCTTTATGCACTAATTGTTGCAAATAAAGGAATTAAAAAAAAATTTTTCATCAAATCAAAAATTTTTATTTTTTGCATGTGTTCGAGACAGTAGTGATGCCAGTCAAATCCAATTTATTTGAATTTCGAAATTTTTTTTGGTGATGCCTAATTTTCTAAAAATAGAAAAATCATTTTTAATTGAATGAAATTGAAGAACAAAAACAATTAAATGAACAAATAAGTTGTTATTTTAAAAGAACATATTTTTCTTTATACTTTTTCTATAAACTTAAGAAAAAACATGTACAAAATACTTAAAAGTTTTTTGTGAAACTAAATAAAGAACCATATGGCACCTCGGTTTCTAGATAACATATGTTCTTAACTCAAACATATGGTTCTTAACTCAAACATATGTATGCTTCCATTAAATAAATGAAAAAAGTGGTTTCAAGAAACCCAAAATTTCAATTTCACGTTATTTTAAATTCATTCTTATTCAAATAACAACGTTTCAAGAACAGGGCTGATTATGTACATGAATTACTTTGTTTTTAAATTTCTTTTAACCCTTATACTGTGTAAAAAAAAATTACGTATAAGGTGTAAGTGGGTAAATTTTGCCCAATAGTAATTTATTATAAAAACATTAAATTATGCATCATTTTTACAGTTTCGACATTATGGAACGAAGTGATATTTCATCGTGGGCAACGGCATTACCTAATTCTTCCAAAAAAAATACGACGTCGAAAGTGTTTTTGTTCGTTCCATTCAGCGTCAATGGCAGTATAGATAACAAAAGCATTATATGCGGAAATATCCAACATGTTGTAAAATAAGGATTGTGGCCACCTATTTGATCGACGCTTGCAAGCACAGTTGCGGACTTATTGATCAAGTGTATCTACGCCGGACTTCGTTTCGTTGTAAAAATGGATCAATTCGGGTTTCTTGGTATCAGAAACAATGTCAGCGCTATGATGTAATGTACTCAATAAAATGACAGAACTATTCTATTTTGGCACATATTACACAATTGTTGTATTGTGGGTTACATCGAAAAAGAAATGCGAAAAATGTTGTGGTTTTCCTTTTAGAGTCGGTAAACTTAGGTGGAAGAAAGGTTTTGTTTTTTCGAACGGTTCCAACGACGTTTGGTTTTTTTAAAAGCTCAATTCGAAGTTCATGAGAAGTAAAGAAGTAAGAAAATTATAGTCGGTCTAGACAGACTATACGATACCCTCTACCATGTGTTTAGAGACCAACTAATTGGATATAGAAAATAAGCATAAACCAAATTTGAGTGGCATTTTTATTAATTTTTTTGGCTGCAGATATGAAAAAGTTCATATCGGATGCTATGTCTATATGGGGACTAGGTACAAAAATGGACCGATCCTGACCTTGGTTGGTAAAGGCTCTTTATTTTGCGAAAATATAAACAAACAAAATTTGAGATGAATCATTGCAATATTTTTGTTTTTTGACAGATTTAAGTGAAGATCGGGAAGCAGCTCTATATGAGGCCTATGACCTAGAGTTGTCCCTTAGGGCCCGTTTTTTGACTATTCATTAGTGGATGTAATTAACACATACAACCCCAATTTGACTAAGATCTATACGACAATTTGGATCTTATGGCAATTTATGTCGATTTTATAGGAGTCATTTGTATAGGGGGTAGGTCTGAACATGGACCGATTCTCACTAATTTCAAAACTTTTTATCCCATGGCCAATGAAAGCTTATATACCGAATTTTATCATAATATATTCATATTTGCGACCTGCAGTTCGATTAAAAGGTTTACATGGACACACAGACGGACGGACGGACGGACAGACGGACGGACATAGTTAAATCGATTCAAAAAGTGATTCTGACTCGATCGGTATAATAAAAGATGGGTCTAGGTCAAATATTTTTGGTTGTTACAAACAGCAGCACAAAGTCATTATACCCAAACCACATAGTGGTATAGGGTATAAAAAAATGTCTCTGGTAACATTTCTACCTTTTAAATCCTTTACCAAATCCAAAACTACGTGACGTCCTTGACTTTTTTCAGGTTGGCAATTTCTGTCCTTACTTGTATGCACCTGCATTGACTATGCATAATTAGTGTCCGAATCGCAAGGAGCCCATATTTGCTGGTTTTTGATGGTATAAATTGTTTGAAGGATTATCTCCCTCGAAATGTAACTAATTGCTCATCAATTGTTACGCATGGACCAGCATAATGGAGTTTCCGTAAATTATATTCCCATCGATCCCAAAGGTTTCTAATTGGGGCAAGTTTATCTCGAGCGCGTCTTTCAATTCTATCGCTTTTTTTTATCAAAACGGACAACTCTTGTTATGTTTTGAAATCTATAAAGATGCATAGTTGTTTGAAAATAGGTCATCCGTTTCGATCATCCCATAAATTTTCCAAAGCTTCGCCATGCGAACGAAATACACCAGCCAACAAAAGAATACCAAAATACGCCTTCATTGATATCTCGTCAACTGGCTTCCAGTTTTTGCCATAAACAGAAACTCCTAAATTATATAAATAAATATGAAGCTCCTAAATTGTAAAAAACATATTCCAATGTAAATTTATAATTTACCTTCTAAATTAGTCGTATCTATGATAATTTTAAAGATCTCTCTGGGCATAAGCAAATCGAAAGATGATTCTATAGATGGCATTCTCGTAATTGCGCAAAGAGTTGGTCCAGGTTTAGTATCTATAATGTTTTCAGCTGCACGTCTTCCAGTATTATCTAAATTTGGAATCTGGTCTGTCCACACGTATTTTCCGTTCTTAGAGATAAAGTTCTCTGTGATTTCATCATCATTAGTTTCATCACTATCATTTTCACTCACATCTGATACATTTTGATTATATACGGAATCAATATCTGATATCACACCATCATCTTTATCTGTTGAAAGATCGTTAGCTATTTCATCATCTTCTGATTCACATAACAAATCATGAATTTTATTTTCATTAAATTGCGATATTTTTTTAATTTTTTTTTACAACAACCGCACGCTTTGAAATTGTATTCAGACTAAAGTAATATTCATACTCAACTAAGTTTCTCAATAATATATTTAAAAAATTATTTCCTTGAATTGAAAAAAAAAATCCTTTGGCTACATAGTTTTATTAAAAAATTCGAAACTGCAAAGTGTTTTTCATTGAATTTAAAAATTAAAATATCATATAATTTGAAATAAAATAAATGAATGTACAAGTAGAAAACATATAAAACTAAGAATTATCATGCAATTTGTATTGGGCAATTTTGACCCACCTTCATCTTATACGCTACTTTTTTTAAGGGGACGCTCTATTAGGTGATAGGATTATTTTTTTTTTTTTATTCTATACATCTTTTCGAATGAGCAAAAGCCACCAAGTTTCAGAAAAATATATTAATAACTTTTCAAGATAAAGCAAAATAAAAGAAATTTTTTTGGCTTTGCCCCGCTTACACAGCATAAGGGTTAATATTTTATTTCATTTATTTACAGATATTTTCATTGAATATGGGCGTGACTGTTACTGCATTTTTTTTTATATTTTAATCAAATATAAAACACGTTTCTTTAAGCGTTCTATTTCTGTTAGCAAAGAAAATCTTGCATTTTATGTGGTCATTTTATATGAGAGGTAGGCGTGGTTTTTAGCAGATTTTGCTAGTTTTTTCACCATTGGTTAATATTATCATAAAATTGCAATGAGCAAAAAATTGCAACTCAACAATGATTTATAATTTTTGTGTTATATGGGAAGTAGGCCTGGTTGTGCTAAGAGTTTTTCATATTTGCAGTGTTTTTTTTTTTATCACAACCAAATATTAGTCTATACCAAAATTCAAGGCTCTATGATGTTTCCTTATATTTAATGCCACCAATCGTATGAAGCTGAACCACTGTGCATCGCCTTACAATTTAAAATTCTAACTGTTCTATGTGATATTTGAACAGGATGTTTTTACTATGCACAACATCTAATGGTAAACTTTGTAGTTTCTTTTAAGTTCAAGAGTTTTGGCCACACAACAAACATCAAAAGGTGGTAAGCGAACGATGAAATACATTCATAGAAAATTCTATACGAGTAGTTTACACATGTTTTCGTGGCATATATGAAAACGGTATTCAACACAAAACACTCACGCTTGACGGTATTGCTTAGTTTAAAATCTAACAATGTGAATACAAAAATAAATAATAAATGTACAAATATTTTTTTATAGAACCAAATTCCCAAAAAAAAAAAATACTTCAACTTTTCTACTTACGGTTTAGCGATTTGTACACATAGCAAAAAGATTAGTTCCTTTAACAATTGAAAAATGTAATCACGCAATCAGCATTTTTATTGTAATTAATAACTGTTTTAAAATACATAATTAAAATACAATAATTTAAAATAAAATTTTTATAAAAAGAAAGTGTGCGAATTCAATTGCAGTAACTAATTATACCCACTATAACATGATTACTTCTTAAATATTGGTAGTTGCAAAATATAATGCTATTAAAACAACATATTGTTTTTTTTTTTTTATTTATTATTATTTTATTTCAAATAAATTTCTATTACAAAAAATAATTTAAACCCTCAGCACCAAAATTCGCATCAAAGAGGCTAAAAGGCAACTAGTGTTAATTCATTATTTACATAAAAATATTAACTATTTAAATTTAGTTATTAATATTATTTACAGTTTCTATTTACATTTTTAATATTTTATTAGTTTACAATAAAAATAAAGTTTATATTACAAAAAGAAATTACTCAAGAAGTGTTTCGAGATTGGTTAGCAAAAATTTTTTAATTCGCTTTTAAATGTTGACAAAAGTTCAATGGTTTTCAAAAAAATTGGTAAATCATTATATTCACTTGGACCAGCAAAACAAATACGCTGCTTTGACAACTCAAGGCGACATCTAGATATGGATAAATCTTGGCTTTGTCTTGTTAT
The DNA here is from genome assembly GCA_963682025.1 of Cordilura impudica. Taxonomy (NCBI): domain Eukaryota; kingdom Metazoa; phylum Arthropoda; class Insecta; order Diptera; family Scathophagidae; genus Cordilura; species Cordilura impudica. The sequence goes on from OY821519.1 coordinate 6,408,845, forward strand.
CCTTCGTGTAATTTGAACATTATGTTGGAATTGAACTGACGAATTTCCTAGACTTTTAATGGATTTAAAAACAAACTTCGTTGTTTGCATTTTATATAGTGCTCTCACAGGTAAGACGTTTTTAGCGTGATTCTTAAAAAGATCCAAAGTATGATATCTGATTGGCAGATTAAAAGCTAACTTTAAAGACTTGTTTTGCATTATTCTTAAACCCATATATTATAGGAAGGTAAGTTAAGTGGCTATGTATCAAACTCTGATATATTAGCATTTTCGTTTTAACTCAAATTTATTTTTGAATTTATATAAAACACCAATAGCAGAAGATATTTTTGATTTAATGGAGTCAATATGATTATCCCATTGTAAATTATTACAAAACAACATGCCTAGATACCGTATGGTATTGATTTCTTGGATTAACACACCATCAATATGAACTGCAACTGTCTCATCATTCTTCAAAATGTAGGGTCTGAACCTTATAAACTTGGTCTTATCTGCATTCAAAACAAGCTTGTTAAATCTTACATATTCCGCTAATATTGCTGAATCATATTCCACATGACTTTTTAACACCTGAGTAAATTTGTACCGATATAGCAAGCAAATATCATCCGCAAACATGAATAGTTTACCTTTAAAGCTTATGTTGCCAATGTCATTTATAAAAATTTTGAACAAATTGGCCCAAGCACACTACCTTGAGGTACACCACATTTAGCAGCTAATAAAGAACTTTTGCCTTCTCCAATCTGAACGAATTGCTCTCTATTTGTCAAATAATCTTTTAATAGCTTAATAGAGTTATTAGACACACCAATTAATGCCAGCTTTTTAATTAAAATGTCATGATTAACTAGGTCAAAAGCTTTTGACAAATCAAAGAAAACACCCGCTACGCCATTAAACCCTGCATCAAAGCCTCCACATATATAGTCAACAATATTTGCAACCGGTTCTTCTGTACCAGAACCTTTACAGAAACCAAATTGGCGTTCAAATAAGATTTTATTTTTTTCTAAATATTCAGATAGCTGATTAAAAATTATTTTTTCAAGTACTTTATCTACAATAGATAAAACGGACACTGGTCGAAACATATTTATATTATTAGAACCCACTCCTTTGGGTATTGGTACAATTTTATGAATTTTTAAAACAGCAGGGTATTCACCAAGCTTAATCATCTTCCCAAACATAACTGACAGTATATCTGCAATTTTGGTTTTTTTGCATAATAGCATTTTAGGTGTTATTCTATCATAGCCAGAACTCTTATTCATTGACATTGTATTTAGTATATCTTCAACATAGTCTTTATTAATATTGGAAAGATTAAAGGTTGTTCCAAGGGGTGCTAACGTTCCAAAGTTGTTAATATTGTCACTTGGATAACGTGGTATATTACTACTTAGGTTCTCTATCATATCAAACAAAAAACTGATTGAAAACCATGACTTTGTCATTATCATTTGTTATGAAATTACCATCAACTGAACAAATTTGTTGAATAGCTTGCGGATTCCTTCCCAGCGCATTGTTAAGAAACTTCCATGTTTTCTTAGTATCACCACCGATTTGTTCCAAATTTCGAGAATAATAATTATTCATCAAATTTCTGTTACAATTTTTTATTATTTTATTGATTCTTTTCAGCTTTTCGAATAAAAATCTATCATTCCTATTTTTTCTTCGCGCTTTTAGTAGTTTGTCTTTGAGTTCCAACAATGAAGCTAAGTTTCTAGTAATCCATGGTGTAATTTTGGTTCGAAGGTTTATTGTTGAGGTACTTGTTGATGTACACTTTTCACCCGCGTCAGACAACAAATGTATTAATTGTTTACATTGTTCCGAAGGATTATCAAAACTATAAATTTCATCCAAATTCTGATCGAGTATAGACCCAAATTTAGCATAGTCAAATGTATACCATGTTTTTGATATATTTTCATTCAAACATCTGTTGATTTTTAAAAAACAGCTCAAAATATTATGATCCGTAAATGTGCTTTCAATAGAATTTACATTAATTAAGTGAATTATGTTACTAAAAGCGCAATCTATAGCCGATTTACTCATTGGCCTAGTAATTAGATCAGTGGTTCTTAACCTTTTTAGCTACCGGCACCCCTAAAATTTTCAAACAATATTCTCGCACCCCTTACTAGAAATTATTGAGTTATATAAATTAAAAAACAAACATTATGCAAAACATATTTTTTATTAATTTTATGTGCGTAACAAATATTTTATAAATTTTAATTGTTAGCTGAAATAATCAATTATAAATTATCAAAGTTTTTATTAATGGCTTTTTTGTTGTTGCTTTTCCTCAATTATTTTTGAAAACCGGGGGATCTTTTTTGAAATAGCTACACGCATATCATTACTAACATTAAGTCTATTTCTAGCTTTTGTTTTTATATGCACAAGTGACGAAAATCCCATCTCACACAAATATGTTGTGGCAAATGGAACAAGATGCTGAAGCGCTATTTTAGCTAATCGTGGATATGACATTACTTGAGCACACCAGAAATTTTCCAAATTCTCTGCTTCAAATTCCATTTGATTATGTCCATTTGTCCGTAGTTCAACAAGGTCATCTTTCAATAAATTACTGTCATCCATTGAGTCCAGATTATAAATAAATGGATCTAATATCCATTTTTCTGATATATCTATATCTCCAGTAGCAAAATATCCCTCAAAAGATTCGCTCAACTTTTGCAAATGATCTTTAATTTCGGTGGTAATATTGTTTCTTTCATCATCTGAAACAAGAACTTCTTCAAGCAAAGGAAAGTTAGCATAATTTATCTTGTCAACACGGTTAATCCAAATTGAAAGTTTTCGACTAAACGCAGTCAACTTCTCTTTCGCTGTTATAGTGTTCACTCCAAATCCTTGGATTGAAATATTTAATTCATTAAGGTGCGTGAATATGTCTGCCAAATACGCTAGCTGAATTATAGCATCTCTATTGCTGAATTCATCAGCTAAACTACTGCCTTGATTATTAAGAAACTGCATTATTTCACTTCGCAATTCGTACACACGATTTAGCATACGTCCACGCGATAGCCATCTTACTTCTGTGTGAAATAAAAGGACAGTATGCTCGGCACCAAGTTCTTCGCATAAAGCACGGAAGAGACGATGATTTAAAGCTCGACCTCTGATAAAATTTACAACTTTGACTGAAGTGATTAATGTTTTCTTTAATTTTTCAGGCAATGTCTTTGTAGCTAGCGCATGTCTATGTAAAATACAATGGGTAATTGTAACGTGAGGCACTTCCTTTTTTACATACGCTACAAATCCAGAATTTTTGCCTAACATGGAAGGAGCTCCATCAGTACAAATTGATCCTATTTTGTTCATCGGTATCTCATATTGTAATAAAAAGTCTTTGACTTTATTAAATATATCAATTCCTTTTGTAGTCAATTCTAATGGTTCACAAAACAAAAATTCTTCAACAATTTCTTTTTCTTTTACATATCGTACAAACACCATCAGCTGAGAACAATTTTCAACATCTGTAGATTCATCCAATTGAATACCCACTGGGACATTACTAGCTTTAATATCTTCAATTACTTGTTGTAAGATGTCTTTACTTATATCAGAAATTCTAGTACGGATTACGTCATTTGACAAAGGAATTTGTTGAAGCTTTTGTTGTGCTTCAGTACCCAACACTATTTTTGCCATTTCTAATGCACAAGGCTTTACAAGTTCTTCAGCTATTGTATGTGGTTTCTTCTTCTTGGCACAGATATATGCAACTTGATAAGACGCTTGCAACAGCGGCTTTTCGTGTGATATAAATCCAAAAGTTGTGATAGTTCCACTTTTATCAAATCGAACTCGTTTAGATTTCAAACTTTCAAAATCATAGCCAGCATCTACACCACCATGCTGTTTGGTAAAATGCTCATTTAGTTTCGACGGCTTGAGATTGGCGTTTGAAAATTTATTGCAGCACAGAATACATTGTGGTCGCTGCGTTCCATCCTTCTCCGTTGTAAATGTAAAACCATAACGAACATAATCGTCATTCCAACATCGTTTCTTTGACATGGCGTAAACTAAATTAAATTTTTTAATAAAACACTAAAAAAATATTAAACTTCTATCTATTATTGCTATATTTTAGCTTACCTTTTGAATTTGACTTTAATGTACCAAATTATATTCTAATAATTAGAATATAAATATTCAACTAAACTTGTAAAATTAACTTGTATTAATTATTTTATTATTAATATTTAACTTTTAATATTCAACACGAAAATTCAAACTTGTAATAGTCGACACTAAAATTCAATTATTTTTAAATTTTTCTTCAATGTAATGTGCGCATCAACAGTATTTATATTTCTAAGAATAATCGCAACAATCAACTGAAATTTCGAGGAAATATAAAAATTAGTATAGAAACTAGAAACGCATTTGAATTTTTGTAATTGTAGAAAAAATACAAAAATTAATTTGTCTCGATGGTTTATAATTTACAAACATATTTAAAAAATGTTTAGGGAATAAAAAATTTACTAACCAAAATGAATTTTTAAGATTAGTTTTTTATTTTGCTAGCTACACGTGAATTTGTAAAATTACAATTTCGCACCCCAAAATATTCAAGCTCGCACCCCTAAGGGGTGCGTGCACCACCGGTTAAGAACCACGGAATTAGATCATGACATGGCTCTATACTAAATTCCGAAAAAAGATTTACTAAAGTTCTACTGCAGTAGTCATTTGATAATAGATCCACGTTAAAATCACATGCAACCACACATTGGCCATTTGGCATTACCGGAAGAATATCTTCCATTTTTTTAATAAACTGTGAAGAGGTACATTTCTGCGATCTGTATAGTGAAATAAATAGCAGTGGCTTGTTGTTAATAATTATAGTGGGCAGTTCAATCATTATCAAATCTAAAAACTCCTCACTTCGATTAACAAGAGTTTTGTAGTTCAAACTATCAGCAACATAAATTGAAGTTCCACCATATCCATCACTCCGGCAACAATGCACAACACGGTAACCTGGTATTGAATACAAATTAACACATTTACCATCAAACCATGTTTCCTGTACTGCTATAACGTCAGGAAGTTTATTAAATTTGCTTAAAAGCAATTTAAATTTGTTAAATTTGTTCAATGACGAAACACTTCTTACATTTACAAAAATTATGTTAAAAAAATCTATATTTATTGTTGAAAGAGAATCATTATATGATTTCAAATTTAAAAAATATTTTGAGTTATTCATAAAAGATTTAAAAATGTATACTTAAAAGCATAATTAAATACAAAATATATACTTAATTAGGTGACATAAACGAATTATCATCTTCTTCAGCATTCTCCACTTCACGTTCTTCATTTTCATCTTCTTCAGGTAAATTTACACTCATTCTATTAACGACTCGACTTCTTCTAGATGTTGGTACACCTCCTCCACTTGTTGAATTCATAAGAATTTTATCAACATCATCCATATTTTTTATAAAAATTACACGAGAATTATCTGTTTTTCTTACAAAAACTTTACTTCCTCTAGTAAAAACATATTTATATCCAACTGCTTTTACAGATTTTGCGTATTTAAAAAGCTTCATTGACTCTTTACACAAAAAGTCGTTATTAAAAACATCCTTCATATCATCATCTTCTTTAAGCTTCGATTTCCCGGCCATAAATTTTTCTTTTTAAGACTTAGTTGTAGCGAATATATGTCTATGAATATATGTCTACAGATATTGTGACATATTGTTCATGAAAATATTAGAATCAAATTAAAAATTAGAATTTTGTTGTCACAAGCATTATCTACCTAAGCTGAAAATCATGCTTTCGAGAAAAATCATTTTTTATATAAATGTAATGGGGCTTAGCTACGACTTAGGTCAATATATTTTTATTAATATATTTTTAGAAAAAAACGTTGTTTGAGAAATGGGGATTATATGTAAATATAAAGTCTTGTTAATAGAATATGATAGCATATATAATTGAAATCATTCCTAAGTCGATTTAGGCGGTTTTCGCTTGCGACCATGGATTTGTAGATTTCGATTACAATAAAAGAAAACTATATAATAGGATGATAATCATAACCGAATAGTAAAATTTTTTTGTTATTTTTTAAAATATAAAATAAAGAAATACAATTCTGATCTCTGAGATATCTTTATAAATTCTTAGCTATCCATTATAACTAGATGCTAATTACGCGTTTTTGATTTGAGATTCAGTTAACATATCTGACAGAATTTTATTTACAGATAAAGTCTATATTACTTTTCAGTAAGTAATTTGTAAACCAATGAAAACTGTGAGGGAGAGAATGAACGGCCCATAAACCAAAAATCTTGGCAGTGAAACGTGCAACAAAGAAAACACTACGAAGTAGAAGCTTGTAGAAGGTCTCGACGGGAAGAAGTACACGAAAAAAAATTTTGAATAAAATAACTGCTGCGCAAATGTAAATTCCACTCTCAAAAAGTTGTTACGTGAGCCAAGCGTGAGGAAATATTTACGGATTTCTACTCTTTAGAAAATTTAAGGTGTTCGAAAAGGGACTAAGGGAAGCGCTTGGTAAAAGTGGGAAAGTACATGCTAAATTATGGGAAAATGCCTGTTAGGGGTATAGGAAATACATGCCAATGGTAAAAATGCATGTCAAAACTGGCAAAATATTTGCTAAATTTGGGCAAATTTATGGGAAAATGCATGCTAAAAATGGGAATTTTTCTGTTAAAAATAAGAAAAATTTGCATGGTAAATGTAGGAAAATTGCATGCTAAATGTAAGGAAATTGCATGCTGAATTAAGAAAAATTATTTTCAAAGCTGCAAATAAAAAAATATTTCGGAAAAACAAAAACATGCACATGACATGCATTTTTACAATTTAACATGCATTTCCTATAGACTTTAGCATGCATTTCTGTACAGTAAAACCAATTCTCTCATTTGAAAAAGCTATAAATCGGGAAATTGGCGACTAAACTTCTCTTTTAGCTGCTTTCAAAAATTGTTTGGAAACATCATTAGACTTTTTAATCCATTTTGGATTTCTAAAGAATAAGTTTACAATCCACGCGAAAAGAAAAATGATGTTACTGGGCTTGCTAAAGTTTGCAACAAGTGTTTGAACTCTGAATTTGAGAAGAAAAGCTTTCTGAAATAAAAACACATACTACATCAATCCCAAGAATGGAGTCCCATTATTACCGTGCCAACAATGTAAAACTTTGCCTAAACCTTATAAAATCTTAATTGGAACCGTGTTCTAGAATTCAAAACGTAATGGTTATAAATTAGTAGCACACTTATACCGGGTATATTGAGGAAGAAGTGGGAACAATATTACATTAAAAATCAAAACAGCTGCCATCTATATATACATAAATACTTGAGATCAAAAAAAATAATGCCATCAAATTTCATGACCTAGTGTTTTTTAGACACAAAAGTGGTCTGGGGAATTTGCTATTTCCTAGAAAATTTGTAGAAGTTATATAGCTTTTTGAAAAAACAACTTAATGCTGAAATCGACTCATGTAACAACTTGTCGAAAAAACGTAACTATAGAACGGAATTTTCGTAAAATCTGAAAAAAGTCATATTTTCCCCACATAAACAAACTTGAAATTTTCAACCGATTTCCTGTGCGACTTATCTTTATCCAATTGTCCCCAAACTTCATATTTATTAGTTTTATATAGAAAGGAAACAAACTGAACCCCAAACACTCTCCAAAATCGTCATTTAGAAAATGTGCATATAACTTAGCCCTAGCCTCCAAAGTGTTTAGTGTCATCAGGTTTCAAATTAACCCTCATCATACCGTCATAAAAATTACAAATCCTACCAACATGTGGTACCGACATGTGTGTCTCTAAGACACATGTGTAGAAATGAAGAAAAAGTAACTTTAAATAATTGCAAACAAATTTATGTTAAGAAATTCTTTTATTAAATACATTCCTTACAATTAACAGATTTTATACACACAGAAAAAGAATGTGTTGGAAATAGGTTATCATTAAAAATAATTATTTATTTTTCCAGATATATTATTGTAATTCAAATATATTTGAAAATAAAATAGATTTTCTTTATAAAATACCTCTTAACCATAATTCTAATAAAATGAAAATAGATACAACAGCAAAATAAGTTCCTTTCACCAATGAAAGGTTTTATGCAAGTTGTTAAAATAATTCAATTGGTGCAACTGAACTAAAGCCAGTATAACATATATTAACTCTAAATATTGGTGATAACAATAAAATATTCTATCATAATGAAATATTTGAAACTAAAAATGAATCTACAGTCATTGTTACAAATTTTATGTTAATATGATAGAAACAAAATTGAATTTATAACAATTTTTCGGTTACAATAAAGTGGGAAACTAAATTTTAAACTCTTTGGTATTTACAACCGAAAGGAAATCAAATTCAGTTATTAGTATCATCAAATATAAAAAAATTTTAAACCTAACCGAATTTTCGAATTAATATGTCATTTTTGAAAAAATAAGACAGCAGATAAAAAAATTTAAATTAAACAAAAATATAAAATAAAATTTTGTTAATATTAAATTATGTTTAATCGTATGTACATACATATGTATGTACATAAGAATGGATTGTAGCATAATAAAGAACTTTAAATGGTCATTATTTTTTTTTTTTTTTTGTTGTGTTTTTATTTTTTGTAAAAATTAATTTATGCAACCTTAGTTCAAATTCAAAATAAGCTTTTCCAAATTTTGTTGCATTCTATTAGAAGTAAGATCGTCAAGGAATAGTTTTTATAAAAAAGTAAGTAAACACACAACAATGATGGTCGTAAATTTTTCATTCTATAGGAAATCTTACTATTTTAGGTAAATTTGCGACAATGCATAGATAAACTGCTATTTTTTAACATCAAATTCAAATTGCTTTTACCCAATTTTATGAAACTATCTTTGGCCATTAAGTTGGTATTTGGGGGACAACAAAGCAAAATGTTAAATAACCTTGAAAATAAATTTAAAGCCATTATCAAACAACAAACTGTCTGGCCATATTGCTTAGCATTGGCAAATTGATCAGAATTAATGGGAAACGTATACAACTCTCTCTGCAACTACTTCAACTGAATAATGGCGTTTACCTTCATAGACACTCTAAACGATTTGCAAGCAAAATAAAACAGACGAGATAAAAGCCTTTCGGTGACGGGGACAGGATCGCACATTCTAACCGTATTTGTCTACAATAAAACGGTCATCTTACTTGGATCCGAACATGGTGTGCGGCCTTATTTTTACTATATTTTTATATTGCACAAGTTTTATTTTACTTATAACATTTTTAAGAAATATCAGAAGAATATAATGCGAGGGTACAACATGCAGCTTTAGACAATTATCAAACGGCAAAAAAGTAGTATAAGAGCCTAAGTGAAAACGGGAACATTAATGCATTAACTAATACACGTAATATCGCTTATTTATTCCCTATTCGTATGTGTTACTAAAATCTTTTTTATCATGTAATATAATCTTGTCTTTTAGTAATTTTAATTTCATATTTAGAAATAAACTAATGAAAAAAAATAAGAACATTAAAAATGCATGTGGTTTTATATATCAGATGATTAGTGCGCTTTTAAAATAGGCTACCTGATAAATGGTTGTTACAACCAATAAATAAAATCTAAATTCCATTTCATAAATCGAATTTATTTCAAAATTCAATTGCCTGAGTACTTAATACGTTAGTTTTTAAAATATAATTCAGTAATCACAATAGAATAATGTGATAGTACATGGGACTATCAATATTCGGTTGGCAACAAATACGGTTGTCACAACAAATCCGTTCTCTCTGTTTAGCATGTTCATTACGGATATTATTTTTAAATTTCTGAAAGGATTGCTTTATAATACGACTTATTTTGGGATCACACAAATAACATCTTCAGCGCTTATTTACCGTAAAGGTGGTTGTATTTGGTGTATTTTCTGTTTGAAGAACTTTTTGCATGCATTAAATTATAGGCCGTTGTAATTTATTTCTCGTCCTTTAATAATATGGGGAGCAATAAGTCCTTCGCAACATCTCGAAAAAAGAGTTTTCAAGCTTCGTTGGCTTGCGGAGCTTTCCAAGATGGATGCAATTTCTTCCAAATAAGATATCTTGCAATTCCACTAACATCAATTAAATTGCAGAAGAACTTAAATGGCCACCTGTTTGGTTTTCTCCGGCACGTAAAACTATGTGTCAACTGCTCCTTTGGTGAGTGTCATAATGCATTGAAGGCAGTAAAAGAACTGTTCTATTCTGTTTTGTGATGAAACATACCAAAGTCATATTTTTGGTAAAACCAAACAATTTTGTTTCCACTTGCCGTTTTCTGTTTGGTAAAAATGATGAGGGAACACAGCGCTTATTTTTCTTAAGAGTGCCAGTTAGTGTCAAATCTTTTCGTAATAAATTATGGGCAAGTTCAAAACTTGTAAAATAATTATCACATGTAATGTTTGGGCTAGTGCTTGCATAAGTTTGAACTAACTCCTCCACAACTCTTTGGCCCAAACCAAAACCCCTCTGGTTATTTATTTTGCCTAAGTAAGGTATTGCGTTGAGCGGGTAGCTTGTTGTGCTGTCACATACCCACCAATTTTTTAGCCCATACTTGTCGGGCTTACTAGGCATATATTGCCGAAAAGAAAAACTTCCACGAAAAGTAACAAGGCCCTCATCGACAGTTGTATTGTCACCAGGAGTGTAAAATTTCTTGAGGTTTTTGTTGACGATTTAAAATATATCCCTTATAGGTGCAAATTTATATTTTTGTTCTCGAACTCTCCTAGTGCTTTTGAAAGCCGCTGCGTTCCGTCCTTACCAAGAAATAGTTCACCATATTCCTCACCTGCGTCTTCCTCAATATCTGAAACAGCACCAGATACCTCTCAAGCTTCATCTCCATTATTTTCATTTCTTCCAGTTTCTTCATCATTAGATTGTATAAAAATTTTATGCTCTTCAATATCATCGGTCATATCTTCATCAATTTCTTCCGCGGCTAGTCGGATTTCCTCTTCCGTAAGTCGCTTTGGCATATTTGTTTATGAAATAAACTTGCACGCCAATACTGTACAAAGTCTTATCTCAACCAATGTGTTATTTACAACGTGCAAAACCACTTGATTAGTAATTGCAATCTAAGGGGATTTCCCGAAGTTAACACAGCTACATGAGGATATGTATCTTGTACAAATATATATGAAAGCTAGTTACTGTTACACATATGGAGTTGCTGTAATATACATATATGAAAGAAAGTTTCTATTGATTTAAAACAAATTTCTTGGCATGTGCCTTTGAGACACATTTTGGTAGTTTATGTTAAATTTTGTTGTCTTGGATTATAACAAATAGAACCATTTTATATTTATTAACTTTTTTCGCTAAATTATGCAAAAAATATGTAAAATAAAAGTCATGAAGTTTCGTTGAAACTAATAACGTTGTTCCATTGTAATATTGAATTAAACATCAAAATGTGTCTTACAGACACATGTTGGTAAGATAAGGGTTAATTGATGACAATTTAATTGTAGTTAAGGCATAAATAAATAAGTTACATTAATATATCCGTGTACAAAAACCAAGTTGAACCAATTTTATCAAATGAAATCTTCAAAAAATAATCACTCTTCCCCTTTTTTATACTCTTTCTTTTGTCTGTCTGTCTGTCTGCCATGGGTGGACCCCATTCCCCCTTATTCAATTGATCTGAAACTAGGCCCATAGTCTTGTCGTGACTACAGATTAATTTTGGGGTAGTCACGCACAGTCAAGCGTGGTCACGCACAGTCACGGAGGGATCTAAATGTAATTTCCCCTTATCCGATCGATCTCAAACTTGGTACATACACTTGCTGTGAAAAAAGATTAACTTTGAATTAGTCACGCACAGTCACGCATGGTCACGCACAGTCACGGCTGACCTAAATGTCATTTACCCTCATACGACCGATCTGAAACTTGGTCGATAGGCTTGCTGTGAATAAAGATTAACTTTGGCATAGTCACGCACAGCCACGGAGAGATTAAAACCCCACTTCCCCTCATCCGATGGATCTGAAACTTTGTCCATAGACTTGTTGTGGCCAAAGATTAGTTTGAAGACAGTATCGATACGCACAGTCACGGAGATATTCAAAACTCATATGCATAAGGAAAGAAAGAGTTTAAATAAAAACTTTGGTTTTGTAGATCAGATTTTTTTTAATCAATTTTTGTCAATTATTCGCCAATAACTCCAAATTTCTGGCCATAAATGACTTTAAAAATTAAGCGAAATACAAATCAACATATATTTTTTATTTGTTTATTTAAAATGAATACTAGTCCCGACATCTCAAGTATTATTAATAAATAACAGGATTTCTTTGAAAATATGGTTACATTATACACTTTAAATGAAGAAATTTTATTTGATGTTTAATTGTAATAAAAAATTTTAGATAAACTTGACTTACATATTGACATTTGCACAATTAAAGTCAAATGGTAAAAGTAATCAAGCCACCACTATTTTTGGATTTCGCAATTTTATATATTGCAGAATTCTCTATTATCAAAATATTTTTGGGCGATGAAATAAGCAATTTTAATTTGCAAAAAAAATCAGTTTCTGTATGAAATATAACGTCTTTACCCGACTTCTACGAATTGTAACTATAAATAAGTACGCCACACATGTTAACGTACCCATTTTTAAAATACTTTCTATTGCGTCACATGTTTATAACCTACTAGCAGATTCCAGCCCTGAAATTCGAGCGCAAATTCTAGGACATTCTATTTTTTCAGTATATAAATACCCTAAAGTTATGCTAATTAATTATACCCAATTCACAAATCAACACAAAAAACAAACTCATTTTTATTACAAACATATTAACGAATTTACTAAACACACACATAGCATTGTACAATTTTATGTATGTGTTAGTAGCAACTTAAAATGCAATTTACTCAAAATAGGGGAAAAAATTTAAAAATCTGTAAATCCGCAAAACGACTAAAAAGAAATACCTTTCAAATAATATTCGTTTGACAAAAATTGGGATAAAACGGTAGAACAAAACATCAGTGACAAGAAATCGCCTAGCCTATTAATATTATAGATACCACAATGTGGTTTGGGTATAATGACTTTGTGCTGCTGTTTTAACTACCAAAAATACTTGACCTAGACCCAACTTTTAATTTACCGATCGAATCAAAATCACTTTCTGAGTCGATTTAGCGATGTCCATCCGTCTGTCCGTTCGTCCGTCTGTCTGTAAGTCCGTCCGTATGTCCGTCCGTCCGTCCGTCTGTCTGTGTGTCCATGTAAACATTGTAATCAAACTACAGGTCGCAAATATGAATGTATTTTTATGAAATATGGTATATAAGCTTTTATTGTAGTAGGATGAACGCTATTGAAATTGGTGAAATTCGGTCCATGTTGAGACCTAGTCCCCATACAAATGACCCCTATGAAATCGACATAAATTGCCATAAGATCCAAATTATCATATAGATCACATTCAAATTGGGTTTGTATGTGTTTATTATATCCATAAATCAGTAGTCCAAATAAAATCCCTGAAGGGCTATTCTTAGTCATAGGCCCCATATAGAGCTGCTTCCCGATCTTCACTTAAATTTATAAAAAAATAAAAATATTGCACAGATTTTTCTCCAATTTGGTTTGTATATATTTTTTTAAAATATAAGTGACTTTACCAAATATGGTCGCGATAGGTACATTTTTCGACCTTGTCCCCATATAAATATAGCATCCGATATGAACTTTTTCATACTTGCAACCAAAAAAATTAATAACAATGCCACTCAAATTTGGTTTATGCTTATTTTCTATATCGAATTAGTTGAACCGAAGAGATAGGGTCTCTAAACCATGGTGTAGGGTACCGTATTCGGTCTAGACCGACTGTAATGTTCTTACTTGTTTTTCGTTGCTTTAGTAAATGCTATTTGAACCGAAGGTTTTTAATTGGTCTTTTGCAGTAAAGCCGCTTCCAAGCTGCATGCGGTATTTTCGCTTTAAATGGAGTGTTTATACCTGAAAAACTAATCCAACAAAGATTAAGATAAAGAAAAAATATAAAAGATCTCAAATAAAGGTTTGACCTGAGAACGCCAATCCTCTTTTTGGATTTTACTATAGTAGCCTAGTACTTACACCCTGACTGGGAATTTCCCATCCATCAGACAATGGCCCTGAAAATATTCCACAGTGTTATAATTAAACAATGCAGCGAAGTGTAATCTTATGCTATTCCCTGTTTTCCTTACAAAAATCCTAAGAATATATTCCTCCAAAGATTGGAATTATATAAAACTACATACAAACAGACGCATATACAATAAATTTTAAATCCAATTACGTGCTCCATTAAGTATTTGTATTTCTGTTTTAGAACATATACATTCAGCTGTATATGAAGCATTTCATTGAATTTTGTTCTGTGCATTTTTCAATATGTTGAGTTTTTTGTTAAACAACCAAATTATGATTTTCTAATATATGAAAGCGTATTTCTAATAATAATAAAAAGATCTGAAAATACTAACAAATCTATAATAAAAACTGATCACTCAGTTATAATTTTTGCCAGTAGAAGTTAATTTTTAAATATAATGCCCCATATATTGAGACTACGTGCAGCGCTATTGTTATTGGAATTCTTAATGACGTTACATGGAACATTTGGCACACAATGTGAAGTTTCTTTTAAATGACATTAAAATTCCTAGACTGTTCAAAAACTAAATCGCAAACTAATTGTTCTTTTATTGGAGAATTGTAAAATCAATTTTGTAGTAAATTGAAAGTAATTTTAATAAAATAACAACTTTACTAAAATTTACAAAAGTTTGTGGTTGCAGCATAGAAACATATATTGGTTAATTAAATAAATGAATGTGGCATAAAATTTATGCAAAAGTTATACTTTACTGTAAACTGAGTAAATGTTTAATTTGGATCATTATATTAAACATCAACAACCTGCTTAAAATAATCTTATTTATAAAAATGGACTTTTGTATGTTTGCTTGTACTTTTTTTGTGGTTTTTAGGAGACTACACCACTAGCTCGATCAACTTAAAATTTTTACAGTAGGTAACTACCTATCCGGAAGGAATTTTTAACATATAAGATCCGCAGTACTACGACAGTAAGAGTTCTGAAACCATTTACAAGTACAAATTTAACTAATATAAAGAGTGACGGATAAAAGAGGGGGGATCGGAACAATGGACATGGCATCCACCACACAACGTATATATTTAATGTCATATATTTACAGTACTGTAATAAAGAAAGTCTTGGGACTTTATCTAAATTCATGGGCTATTAGTGTTATTAGTAGGACCAAATATGGGCGGGATCTCACTAATGGGCGTGGTAACCCCATACAAAGTAAATATTTAATGTTATATAACTAGTTTACTATAGTAGAAAAGGCCTTAACACTTCGTCTAAGTTTATGAGTTATTAAAGTGAGTAGTTGCTCAGAAAATGGGCGTGATCGGACTAATGGGCGTGGCACCTCCTATACAAAGAAATATGAAGTACTATGAAAATGACAGTCATGAGGGTCTAGACAAGTACATTAATTACTAATGTGAGTAGACGTGGAAAATATGGGTGGCATTGCCAGAACCAAAAATCGCCAAAACCGAAAATAACGAAAAAACAAACATCACAAAAAAAAAACAAAAATCTTCAAAATCAAACATTACAAAAAATTAAACATCGTCAAAGTAAAAAATCGCCAAAACAGAAAATCACGAATAACAAAAATCGCCAAAAACAAAAATTGCCAGAACCGAAAAACGCGAATAACAAAAATCTCAAAAAACAAAAATCGCCAAAACCGAAAATCGCGAATAACAAAAATTACCAAAATCAACAATCGGCGAAACCAAAAATCGCAAAGCATAAAAATCGCTAAAGCACAAAATCGCCAAAGTCAAAAATAGAAAAAAGTCAAATTAAAGATCGCAAAAAAGAAACACAAATCGCCAAAAATCAAAAATAGTAACAACAAAAAGACAAAAATCGCCAAAAATCGTCAAAAACAGAAATTGCCAGAACCGAAAATCGCGAATGACAAAAATCTCAAAAGACAAAAATCGCCAAAACCGAAAATCGCGAATAACAAAAATTACCAAAATCAACAATCGGCGAAA
The DNA here is from genome assembly GCA_963682025.1 of Cordilura impudica. NCBI lineage: Eukaryota > Metazoa > Arthropoda > Insecta > Diptera > Scathophagidae > Cordilura > Cordilura impudica. The sequence goes on from OY821519.1 coordinate 6,425,155, forward strand.
CCAAAAATCGCAAAACACAAAAATCGTTAAAGCCCAAAATCGTCAAAGTCAAAAAGCGCCAAACTAAAGATCGCAAAAAAGAAACACATATCGCCAAAATCAAAAATAGTAACAACAAAAAACAAAAATCACCAAAAATCGTCAAAACCTAAAATCGCGAAAAATAAAAATCGCCAAAATCTAAAATTGCCTAATCAAAAATTTCCAAACCCGAAAATCTCGAATAAAGAATATCGATAAAATCACAAATCGCAAAAAAAAAAAACGAAAATCGAATAAAATCAAAAATTGCAGAAAACAATAATCGAAAAAATCAAAAATTGCCATATATAAATAAAATAGTTTTCTACAAATTGTTATCCGTTTTCTATTTTGATACGATGGATGTAGCGAAACCCATTGGGTTACAGGTAGTAGAAGAAGATATTTTATTTTAGCTCTTTGTACTGCACTTGCTAACTGACGAAAAAATTTAAAAATTTATTAAGAACTCTTTAAATATGAGAATTCATTTCAATCCATTAAATGTTATCAATTTTAATAAAATTAAAACAAATTAATAACTTTAGTAGTAAAATGGAAGCAAAGGATCATTAATTGAGCTAAATTTTTGCATATAAAAATTTTTATTATTTCATTACAATGGGAATGGCAGGCAGCTGCGCACAAATATTTTAAAACTCATATAAAATTTCATTAAAAATGTTTTAGCAGCAGAAGAAAGATAAATTGTCATATAATGTATTCGATTTACAATAGACAGATAATAAAGGAACAATATTTTATTTTTAAAAGTATTTGCATGAAGCACAAAATATCGCAACAAAAGAAAATTAAATATTAAAATTTTTTTTGGCAAAAAAGCTGATTTACAGATTTTATGGTCGGTCTTATAAAAATAAAAATAATATGCAAAAAATTGTTTACAAAATGTTGAACTTTCTGTTGGTTTAGTTGGGAAGAAAAAATTCTGGTTGTGTCGTCAACAGGTAAACATGTTATTCAAGTTAAATATTACGTCAGGGGAAGAAGTAAGATTTTGTTTAAAATCTTCTTACAAATATTTACATTTTCAATTTTGCTAAAGCAATGTTTATGAATACTGAATTTGTTGAGCAATAACTTTTTACAGTTATGTAAAAAATTCAATGCAGAGAAATATTTATGTGCTGTAATAGTTGCCATAATAACTTCCGAATAAACACAAAATTATTTGGATTTATAACTTATTGTTATTTTAGTTTTAGTAGAATATAGCAAATTTTGTTATGTTATTGTTACGAAGAACTGTGAACAAGTCTATTTTTATAACTAGCATAAAATATTCACCGTATAATTATAAACTTAGACATATTAATCTGATGTTCATGTACTTCATAATATACTATTTTTTTTTTTGTGGCAAACATTGGGGTAATTAAATACAAAACTTAATTATGGCTCAATCTTCCGACAACATTTTACTCTTGAAACCACCATCGTCCACCAAAAATAACGTGGTGTGAAATCCAATAAATTGAAAGATAATATTAAAAGCTGCAAATAATTTTTATTTTTACATGTAAACTCCTATACGCGCAGGGGGGTAAAAATCTATTTTACAATACTATTACAAAAAACAGCGCAACATGTAAGACGTAAGACAAAATCGGTGTGACGTATGATTGTATTGGTGAAAATTTTTTGAAAATAAAAAATGAAAAATGAAAACTAAAAAATTAAAAATGAGAAATGAGAAATGAGAAATAAACGATGAAAAAATAAAACGAAAAATGGAAAAAAAATCAAAAATAAAAATTAAAAATTAAAAATTAAAAATTAAAAATTAAAAATTAAAAACTAAAAATTAAAAATTAAAAATTAAAAATTAAAAATTAAAAATTAAAAATTAAAAATTAAAAATTAAAAATTAAAAATTAAAAATTAAAAATTAAAAATTAAAAATTAAAAATTAAAAATTAAAAATTAAAAATTAGAAATTAAAAATTAAAAATTAAAAATTAAAAATTAAAAATTAAAAATTAAAAATTAAAAATTAGAAATTAAAAATTAAAAATTAAAAATTAAAAATTAAAAATTAAAAATTAAAAATTAAAAATTAAAAATTTAAAATTAAAAATTAAAAATTAAAAATTAAAAATTAAAAATTAAAAATTAAAAATTAAAAATTAAAAATTAAAAATTTAAAATTAAAAATTAAAAATTAAAAATTAAAAATTAAAAATTAAAAATTAAAAATTAAAAATTAAAAATTAAAAATTAAAAATTAAAAATTAAAAATTAAAAATTAAAAATTAAAAATTAAAAATTAAAAATTAAAAATTAAAAATTAAAAATTAAAAATTAAAAATTAAAAATTAAAAATTAAAAATTAAAAATTAAAAATTAAAAATTAAAAATTAAAAATTAAAAATTAAAAATTAAAAATTAAAAATTAAAAATTAAAAATTAAAAATTAAAAATTAAAAATTAAAAATTAAAAATTAAAAATTAAAAATTAAAAATTAAAAATTAAAAATTAAAAATTAAAAATTAAAAATTAAAAATTAAAAATTAAAAATTAAAAATTAAAAATTAAAAATTAAAAATTAAAAATTAAAAATTAAAAATTAAAAATTAAAAATTAAAAATTAAAAATTAAAAATTAAAAATTAAAAATTAAAAATTAAAAATTAAAAATTAAAAATTAAAAATTAAAAATTAAAAATTAAAAATTAAAAATTAAAAATTAAAAATTAAAAATTAAAAATTAAAAATTAAAAATTAAAAATTAAAAATTAAAAATTAAAAATTAAAAATTAAAAATTAAAAATTAAAAATTAAAAATTAAAAATTAAAAATTAAAAATTAAAAATTAAAAATTAAAAATTAAAAATTAAAAATTAAAAATTAAAAATTAAAAATTAAAAATTAAAAATTAAAAATTAAAAATTAAAAATTAAAAATTAAAAATTAAAAATTAAAAATTAAAAATTAAAAATTAAAAATTAAAAATAAAAAATTAAAAATTAAAAATTAAAAATTAAAAATTAAAAATTAAAAATTAAAAATTAAAAATTAAAAATTAAAAATTAAAAATTAAAAATTAAAAATTAAATATTAAAAATTAAAAATTAAAAATTAAAAATTAAAAATTAAAAATTAAAAATTAAAAATTAAAAATTAAAAATTAAAAATTAAAAATTAAAAATTAAAAATTAAAAATTAAAAATTAAAAATTAAAAATTAAAAATTAAAAATTATAAATTATAAATTCAAAATAAAAAATGAAAAACGAAAAATTAAAATCGAAAATTAAAAAACGAAAAACTGAAAATTAAAAACTACCAGTTGAATAATAAATTATAATAAATATTTTTATATTAGCAGAGACCCTGCAGTTGATTGCTATAAGTGATACATGGATGACGCTTTCTGTTTGATTTTAAAAAAGTGCCATAAAAAATCTTTAATTACTAGATGTTTACGCATCTTCCTGTGAACGGACTCACATGATTTTTTTTTAATTATACATATTTGTATACCCTCCTCGCTGCAATGCAGATGGTATATATCACTTTTCATTCCGTTTGTAACATATCGAAATAAAAAATTTGCTATCCCATATATATTCTTGGTCCTTGTAACACCCCGAGTCATTATAGTGATGTCCGTCTAACCGTACATCTGCTGAAATCATGCTCGTTCATAAAAAAGACCAAGTATATGAGCTAGTTTACATTAAAATTGGTTGTCATTATTTTGGGCAGATTGGTATTGAACATGGCCTAAATCGGGCAACACTATGATATGCACTTAAAAGTGGAGACAGAAATCTTTTGTTAGTTAGAAAATTATTCTCGGTCTGGACCGGCTATACGACACCCTACACCATACGTGCAGAGACCCTATCTCTTAGGCAAATCAAAATTTGAGTGGCATTGTTATAATTTTTTTTTTTTTTACTTCGGATATGAGAAAGTTCATATTTTTATGAGGACTATCCGACCACATTTGGTAAAGTCACTTATTTTTTGCAAAAACATACAAAAACCAAATTTGAGAAAAATCTTTGCAATATTTTTTTTTCTTTTTTTTTATAGATTTAAGTAAAGAACGGGAAATAGCTTTATATAGGACTTTTATCCTATAGGGTCTATTTTTGGACTAACGATAAATGAATGTAATAAACATACACAAACCCAATTTGTTCGAGATCTTTATGATAATCTGGATATTATGGCAATTTAAGCGGATCTAATAGGGGTCATTTCAATTGGGGCTAGGTTTGAACATGAACCGAATTTCACCATTTCAACAGCATTTATCCGATATAGGCTTATATACTTAATGTCATCAAAATATATTAATAGTTGCGACTTGTTGTTTGATTATAAAGTTTACATAGACACATATACGGACGGACGGACAGACGGACATCGCTAAATCGACGTAGAAAGTGATTCTGAGTCGATCGGTATAATAAAATATGAGAATATGTCAGTGGGAATATGCTAGTTATAACCGTCAGCACAAAGTCATGATCCCCTGACCACATAGCTGTTTAAGGCATAAATGTGATGGTATTCAGGTGTCATAAAAAACTTGCATTTTGTTGCATATAATTACACTATGTGAAAACATTCAAAAAAAGTTTTTATTTTATTATATTTTTTTTTATTTGTTTTTTTTTTTATTATTATTGTTGTTTTTTTTTAGAGAACGTAGAAAATAATTTCTTTTTATATGAATATTATAGCTGGTTTTTAAAAAGTAGTTCGTTAAAATATAACTTATTAAATAATTTCAACTTTGCAGGAAAATTTTATACCTAATTTAATATTAAGTAAATAAAAAAACAAAAATAAAGCAATAACATTGATGCATGTTGGAAAACTTTGTAAATTATTTCTGGTGCGTTATAATAGATTTTCCCAAAATAAAAACTTTTTAAAAAATTAAAAACAAAACGTTTTCCCACGGTAAATTTGAACTTGGTTATATAAAGATATGCAAAAAGAATTTCTCTAAATAAAAAATGGGCTTTGCAATGAATGATAATGTAACTTTCAATTTTTACTAAATTATTTTACGAATACACACACTACTAAAAATGATGGAGGCGAAAATTAGGTTGGTTTATGAGGAAATGAACGAATTAAATGTTCAGTACCAAAAAATTGGATCATAAAATTAAAAAACTCTTTTATTAATTTAAAAAGTTTGATGTTTTATTTATTTAACAAATATTAACACAAAATAGCTTACATTCAGAGAAAATAACAAAACTAAAAATTGTTAAATTTTCATTTCCAATGTGTTCCCTCATTTTTTGGTTTGAATGTTATGTTTGGCATTTTTTATTTTTTAGTGTCACTTTACAACGCCAGGCCATGGAAGCAATTATATTATTGATAGAATTTCCATTGAATTTTTTTGTCGGTCTGTATTAATTGCGTCTACGAGATCAGTGTTGGTTGTGTAATTTCGTCTCTGTGTTTTTTATCTACACTTTTCTATCGATTTTCTATGGACTGCAATGAGGTGATTAGGCTAGCTATTATAAAACATTAGCTTCTTTATATTTTCGCCATACGGTTACGACTTTGGAGGTGTGTTTTGGGATATTGTCATATTGGAACTCCTAGACCAGAAATAAATTTTTCTTCGCGTATGGATACATTATCATTTGGTATTTGCCTCTATCCCGTTCAAGTTTTTTTTTACTACACGAAGTGGACCCATTACTTGGCCGGCCCGCAAAGTAACTCCAGACCATAATATTGCTACCCCCAAACTTTATTTGTATATTTTGGGTCTGGTCTTTTTCCATATAGTTGTCATACAAACACGTTCTTACATCACGGCCTCTTAAGTAAAACTAGACCTCATCTAAAAACAGAACTCCAATTCCGTTTTGACCAGTTCATGTGCTCTTTAGCAAAATTTATGCGAGTCTGATGATTTTTCTGTGATATCAGTGGTTACTTCACAGGACCATAACACCGAGATGAGCCTGAATTGCTGGCAGGAAAACAGTTCGACGACCACATATTTTTAGTTTCAGATTCTTTAGTTGTTATCTTTAAACATTTCTTAATCGCTCTTGCTATTAAATTATCCTGTTTTTGACTTTTTTATGGGGCGTGCCGTCTAAATATTAAGCCATCAGCGTACCTCTTCTACGATATTTCCCAATAGTTTTTTAAATTATGGTTTTATTCAAAAAGCAGTTCTCACAAATCGTCAAATTCAGAACTTCGTAAATGTTTCCAATGCGTTGTCACCAACTATATATTTCTATATTATATTTTACAGTTTGTTTTTTTTTTATTATAAAATCAATCTCTATATACATATATAAAAGAGACGTGTTTGTACGTAACCGCTTAACTCAAAAACTACTGCACCGATTTTGAAAAAAAAATTATACACATATTCTATGGACCGTGAGTCGTGTTTCTGTGTAGGATCGCGTTTGTCCGATAAATTTCGCGATTTTTTTAAATTTCTTTTTATTGGTTTTATTAGGTGTTTTGCATATATTTGTTTTGAAAAATCATTAAATACGTTGAAATCAATATTGTTAAGCCTAAAAAAAATAATATGTCAAAGCAAAACGCAATAACGATCGTTCTTTCTTAATTGATTAGTTAAAAAATATACACGTACATGTGAGTATTTATTAAAATTTTATTTTTCAAATAAATCAATTTCATATTTAATCAAAATGCCACAATCGCGTGGAAATATTAGGCGCAATACACGACAAACAAATCGTGTACGTACATTACGTTCACAACACAGTCAAGAAGAACGCGCAGCAGAAATTGAACAAACTAGATTTCGAGTATCACGTTTACGAGAAAATTGTACAGAACAAAAGGACCAGGCAAGCAATAACAGCTGTTCATAACACTAATCGAATTATATTTAAGCGTATTGCATTTAACTACGACCCAACACTTGATTACAATTCACATAACAATATTGATATTGGTAGCATGGATCAAGTATGTGCCCCTTGTAAAGCGCTGAAATACACAGGGTTGTGTTGCGTTAATGGTAAATTGAAATTGCCACAACTAAGTAAACCACCCGAACCAAACAATGGTATCGGGACAATGCCGCAATCAAAACATTTTCTTAATAATATTTGAAAATACAAGAGTTGTTTCCAAATGACGTCACTCGGTGTTGACAGAATAGCTACTGATAATTTCATTCCAACATTTAAAGTTCAGGGTCAAATATACCACAATGCAGGTTCATTATTACCAATTCCTGATTTACAACATAAATTGCTTCAAATATATTTTCTTGGCAATTCTGAAGATGAAGTAAACACCATATCCGCAATTACTTCGGGAGTACGCCATGACATAGTACAGTCATTGTAAAATTTATTCCATCAACATTATGAGTTAGTAAAATTATTTAAAACTGCAATAGAAGAAATTCCATCCGACAATCACAAAATTATTATAAAAAGTGGATTGAAATTAAGAATTGTTTATTTCCATCAGCTCCGCTAGAATTGTGGGAAAAACATAGACGAGGACAGATGATATTTTACATCAAAAACGTAATGCTAATGAAGATATTGAATTACAATATTCTCCCGATATGTATAACCAAGCATTAATTTACATTGAGGATATTTGTTTAATGATGCTAAATAAAGTTTTAAATTCATTGGGTATGCCTTCACCTAATAGAGCCATTACAGACTTATCTAATCGTTAAATACAACGTGAAAAAAAATTATGATATCAATGCGTTTAATACTTTTCTTCAACAGAATATACCAAACATGAATCCACTGGAATTTATTTCTTAGATTCTCCCGGAGGTACTGGGAAAACATATATAATTTCAGTTATTTTAGCAGCAATACGTTCAAATGGTAATATAGCATTGGTAATGACCTACTTTGTTAGGTGGTGGCAGAGCGTTAAAGTTATCATTAAATATGCAACCAACAGAAACACCAACATGCAGTATTTCGAAAACATATGCAATGCCAAAGATACTCCAACTGTGCAAGATTATAATATGGGATGAATGCGCAATGGCACACAAAAAATCATTAAAGGCATTGCATCGAACACTGCAAGATTTACGTAACAACGACCAATCATTTGGAGATGCTCTTATATTATTCGCGGGTGATTTTAGGCAAAATTTACCACTTATTGCACGATCAACACCAGCAGATGAATTAACCGCATATTTAAAATTACATAACTTGTAGCATTTTCTTCAAAAACTATAACTTACTACAAACATCGTACATTTAAAAAATTACCAATCAGCACAGTTGCTTTCTAACCAATTATTTGACGTTGGAAATGGAAAAATTGCTATAGACAATACAACAGTATTGATAACATTACCTGAAATTTTTTGTGTTACTGATGAATCCAAAGAAGATTTAATTTCAAGTGTATACATATATAATTATAAGAATCATCAACGGTTAAGCGATCGCGCTATTTTGGCAGCCAAATACAAAGATGTCAGTGACATTAATATTGATATTCTAAATAAAATTAATGGCCAAACAAAATCATACAAATCGATTGACTGCATTATGAATCCAGATGAAATTGTGGATTACCCAACAGAATTTTTAAGCTCACTTGATTTGCCTGGAACTTCACCTCACATTCTACAATTAAAAATTGATGTGCCAATAATTCTTTTACGCAACTTAAATCAACCACGGCTTTGTAATGGTACTAGATTGGCTATTAACAAATTATTCAACAATATCATTGAAGCAACTATATTAACTGGAAAATACAAAGGTGAAAATGTATTAATTCCACGTTTACCAATCACTCTATCAGATATGCCATTTAACTTTAAACGCATTCAATTTCCAGTACGTCTAGCATTTGCAATGACAATTAATAAATCTCAAGGTCAATCGTTGCAAGTCTGCGGATTAAATAATCTTGAGACACCTTGTGTCTCGCATGGACAATTATACGTTGGATGCAAATGAAGGCAAAACAAAAAATATTGTTGAAAAGAGAACATTGCAATAAAAGGTTGCTAATTAATTAATTTCATGTATATGATATACATTATTTTTATTCACTAATAAAAAATATTGTACAACAAAACTTTTTTAAAACTTAAAATCTTTGTGGACCGGGTACAGCTAGTGTTTAAATAAAATTGTTCAAATATTACTTTCATTAATGAACACACAATAGCTTCAAAGATCTGGTCAACAACTTTCATCACTAACCTTCAAATTTTTAGGTCTTTTATTAAAAATGTAATATATTATTTATTTTAATAAATTGATTTCAAATATTTATTTTATGATTTTAGGTTTGATTTTAGGTTTGATTTTTTTTTTTTTAATTTTTACTCGGTTTTACCAGTTAGCTTCGAATAACAACGATGTGCTTCTTCCTCAATGATTTGTCATTACTGATTGCGTTAATTGCATTGGGAAGCATCACTTTTATGATGTTTAAATTTAAACTTAAAAACTAATAATTCTGTAGACTTGTAAACCTCTATATACAAATTGTAAATTTTATTTAGAATATAACGAAATGTTTCAATACTTCAACATTGAAATGTAGTATATTAACCTTGCAAAATTTTGATATAACAATAAAATATATACACAAATTCTTTGGATTGATTTTGAACACTCGATTAGTTTCGCTTTTATGATCATCACTATGTTTCTTTATATATGTTTTATATTTAATTCTGTTACAAATAGCTTTTTTTTTTGTTTTTTGTAAAAATAGGATAAAGACATTTTTTATTTTTACAACACTGTTTACTTACAAAGACTATCTTAATACATATATTTTTGTATACTAATAATTTAATTGTACCTTCGTATCTCTAAATTAGCATATCACAAGCTAATTCCGATAGACATATATAAAACATTTTGATGACACAAGGCAAAACTAAAATTTTTAATCAAGACTAATTTGAAACTTTTTTTAAATTGGGTATTCCCATGCCGGCTGTGTTATAAAAGTATTTAATTTTGGTTTTTTATGACGGGATTTTAATAGTTTTTCTATTCTAATAAGAGAAAAATTATGCAATTTTTCAGATAGAAGTTAATTCTTTAAAAAAAAAAAATTATTCTTTTTATAAAAAAAGACCAAATAAGAAATAATAAGAAATACTGTATGAAAACGACAACCGTACTCAATATTGGCTATAATATTGAGTTTAAGCCACAGCTGGAGGGTATGAAAAATTCGCTATAGCCGAATTTAATATTCTCCCCTGTTTTTATATCAACTTATTTTTGGTAACTTCACCACATCGTTAGTGAAAATAGTTATTCTTCTGAGTCTTAAGCAAAACCATACAAAACGTATTTAAGTACATAAAATTTGTATAACAAAAACAATTCTCCATAAATCAACTGTACTAAATTAACCCATTCCATTTCACTGTAAAAAAGGCGATAGCAAATAAAATGCGATGAGATTTCTAGTTATGTGTGTTTTAATTTCTCACTGTTATTATGTTTTTTATTATCTCGCTGATCTCTTATTGGTACAGCTCCAAAAGGAAAATTCCTAAAAAGTATTTCTCCAAATATTTAACGAATGGGTTAAAGAGCATATTCAACATCAAATCATTTTGTTCTGGTAAAATCGCCCATTAGATATTATTTTCTCATTCAGTCAGTTGTATGTTAGTATTCGTGATGTTTGTAAATGTATTTGTTTTTGTAGATGAACATATATCTGCAGTAATAACTGTAAAAGTTTAAAGAACATTAGAGACGAATGTTAACATCTCCGTAGTTGTTGGCGGTTTCTGTGGCTAAAAGAGATGCATGATAGAAAAATAAGAAGATTGTTTAATAAAATACAAAAAATACGAAGCATATCTTTTATTTGCTAAATTTTAACTATAAATTTTAAATAATATTTAATTACGAAATTAAGAAAAAAAAAAAAACATTTTACAGTATTTGCAGTTACTAATTTTCCGGAATTTTTTTCAGATTTTAATTTTTGCAAATTATATACAACTGTTAAAATATGAAATTTTTATGAATATTAAAAGGGGTTCAAATATATACAATCAATGAAAGGATTTCCCTTAGCTGCTCAGAATTTAAAAAAAAATATATAAGAGCTGCATCTTACCTCTTTGAAAAACTCTATGTCAGTAGTGTCTTTGGAAACTTATTCAAAATTAAATTTATTAAAATCCAATTTATGCAAATCACTAGTTGAAGTTTCAGGTTTTGCTGGCAAAGATATACCTATAATTGGTCAAAGTAATTTAGGACGTAGTTTCTATAATGTTACAAAGAAAATTTTATTCATTATTACTAATATAGATTGTCCTACTGCCTTAGGGTAGGCTTTTTAAAAAGAGTATTTACGTTGGGAAAAAATCAATGCCAGAAACTTGTTATGGAATACGATGATGTGTTTAAGGTTCTTTTAAGGATCTTGTCTGCCTCCTGTCTGTCATCTCAAACTACGTAAAGATGCAATTCCTTGTATTAATCCACCTAGAAAAGTTAAATTTTTTTTTGCTTAAAAGACTTAAAGAGAAATTGGACCGCATGGAAAAATGCAGGTTATAGAAAAAGTTACAAAATCAACTGCTTGGGCAAGTTCAGTTGTGATTACCGTCAAAGAATCGGGAAGTTTAAGAATATGCTTGGATCCTCGAAATTTAAATAAAAATATAATTAGAGAACATTACCCTTTACAAAACATGTATGAGCATAGATCCAAATTAACAGGAGCAGCATATTTTTCACATTTAGATGCCTTTTCTGGCTTTTGGTCAATAAAATTAGATAATTATAGCTCGGAGCTATGAACTTTTCAACCACCATTTGGCAGGTATGAAGACCTGAGGTTGCCATTGTCTAACAAGAGTCAAGTTGTTTGAATTAATTTTGTCATTAAAACAGTAAACACTCGACAATCGATTATACATATATGTAAAATAACCCTCTCATTAGAAATCTCTCTAGAAAAGCAAAATTCATTTTCAGTATATGACATGTTGAACTTATTTGCAAGCTAAATATGTTGCTGCCTAAAGACAATAAACTGTTTGAATCATATATAATAGGCAGATCCTTTCGAGTAAAGCAGAAAGACTAGTATTACAATATTCAGGATATTAGATCGGGTCTACCACAAGGTAGTATACCAGGCCCAATTTCGTACGTTTTGTGTACCTATGATATGCCAGTAAATCCAGATTGAGTACTCGATACTTTTACTGATGATATTGTCATATTATCTACGGCACGGAATAACTTAATTGCGACCGAACAGCTACAGACAGCCTGTGGACAAGAAAATGGGGCATTAAACTCAAAAGCTATAAACTTTCAAAAATCAACTTCACAATTAAGAAGTGTGAGGCCATGTTTCTCTTATTTTTTTTTTAATTGTTATATGAAAAGAAAAATAATACAAACTTTAAATTTTTTTACCTTAGCTATTTTTTTTATTTTAGTCAACTGTTCATTGAAACATATTTCGAAAAAGGGAGACAAAATTTTCATTTTTTTTATAATTGTTTGAATTTTGAAAACGAACGGTCGAAGGAGAAAAAGAATAATTTTTTTTTGAAGAATAAATACAACAAATATTAGTTTTAATATTTTTTTCTGTTATCTTTCTGGGAAGTGAGTATTAATTGCAAATAGAAATTTGTTTTTATTATTATTATTGTTTTTTTTTTTTTTTGAAATTAGTTGAACAAATTATTCGGGCAATAAGTCTAAGGATTACGTGGAAAAGAAAATTTGCGAAAATCAAATTGTTCGGGAGAAATATATATTTATTTACCATATTGGAAATCTTTATGTGATTCATGGATAGCGTACTTATAATCTTCGAAAATTTAAAAACCAGATTTGCGACAATACATTTTTTTTATAAATTTCCGTTCTGTATTGAATTGCAACTTAAAAAAAAAAAAAAGAACATACATCATTACTAAATCATTAAATATAGATATTACTATCGATAACTTATCTTAATAATAATTTACGATAAATTCATCTAATCTAATTTAAATTTTTTTTTAAATTTTAATTCTTATAACATTCAATTTTGTTTAAATTTCTAAATCCTATTTTTAAATTAAAAATTAATTTTTTTTTGTTTTCTTTAAATTAATTAATTACACTATCACATTTACAAATACACAAATATTTAAATTTGAAAGTACTTAAGTTTATTTATAATTTTTGAGTGTAAATCTGTTTAAATTCTAAATCATCGAAATTTCCAGCAGACAACAGGCCTGAGTCAGCGTTGGAGAAATGGTGAGTTTGATTTATAATTCTTAAATTTAAACAATAATTACACTCTTTTATTTTTTTTTATAATGAATAATTAAATTTTCTTTTGCTCAAATTCTGTTAAATTTTCCGACACTTAAGTTTTGACGTAAAATTCCGATAATATAAAGATAAATTTTATTAAATAGAAGTAGAAATTTACTTCTACTCATATTTTAAAATTTAAAACTAAATGCCACGTTTGCACCTACTTTTTATTTTTTTTTTTCTTTGAATATTTAAATTGGTATAAATTTCAATATAAAATATAGTTTTCTTTTAATATTTCTTTAAATGGTAGTAAAATGTTAAATAAAAATATTTTTAAATTAAACAATTTTAGTAAATTTTTTTTTAAATAAATGTTATCATTCATAATGGTTTATTAAATTTTTTTATTTCAACGAAAAGTTTAGACAATTAATGTAGTTAGGTTCTAAAATGGGCTATCAGAGACTTAGATTAAATGATAGCAAGGTAGGGTGGGTTTTGAAAATAAGGGGTTACTCCATCTTAATACCTCTTCCTGTAAACTTCATCATTCTTTTATTACTCTTTCTTTCTATATTATTTTTTATCGATAATAGGGATATGAGCTACCTAGTTTTATTTTTTTTTTTTTGTAAGTGACATCATCCTATTTCGAGGAAGACAAGATTCCACCCCATTACCCTGAGCACGGTCGGATTGATAGGTAGCGTTGTCTTCCAAAAGGTAGGGTAAAAAAATGTGTCGTTACAGAAGGGAGCACGTTAAAAAGAAAAAAGAAATCGAAAAATTAGTTGGTTTGTAAGCATAAACTCCAAACTCTCTATACATAGCAAAATTAGGGTGTACAAGCAGCTTGTGGAACCAGTCTGGGTCTATGGAATCCGAGCCGGGGGATATTAGAGAAATTCCATCATGATATTGATCGGAATTGAAAATAACCACCACAAATTAATAAATAATGATAAGGCTCATAGATTAAGGCCAATAACGCAACTCCAGAGTCACTTAATATTTCTAGTCTAGCCAGAAGGCTTATTAGCTATAAACACCATGACTTGACAGGTCGATACATATTGGGTTAAGTTTATCAATTAAGCTCCTACATCTGTAACCCTTATTACTAAATATTGTAGTTAGAACTAAACTATTAGTTAGTCCATATTAACTAGTCCCACTAGAGCCTTAGTTAAAGAGAAAAAACTAGGTAGATAAACCGGCCGATCATGGCAATATTAAGGAAACTTTAGTTTTCTTAAAAATATATATAAAACAAAACATACATACAATAATCTATGAACAATTATTGTTTGTTGCTAGATTTAGGTAAAGAACAGATTAGACCAGAAGCGGTCCAATAAATTTTCGACTTCTGATTCGTTTGTATAATAGATACACATATACCAAATTTAAACAATATATATATTCGATAATCTGGATCTTACAACAATATGGGTTATTTAGCGTCCGTCTTATATTCGATAAAATCTCATATGCAAAATGTCATCAACATAAATCCAATAAACAGACGGACGGAGGGACAAACGGATGGACGGACGAACAACGCTAAACGGATGCAGAAAGTGATTCTGAATCTAGATAGAATATTTTTAGTAGTTACAAACACATGCATAAACGCATTATACCCTCAACACATCGTGTTATGTAGTATATTTATTAGAGTAAGTTTTAAAAATTTGATTTGCGGATATCAACATTTTTTTTAAGGTTTTTGGGTAAACAAAAATAATGGCGGTCTTTTTTTTTTGAAAATTTTCACTCCTTGGGATGGTTCAACCCACCTAAAAACCCGGATTTTGAGCTCGTTTTTCTGCAGAGCAAAAACGGTTAAATATATTGCAAATCTGATTTCACCAGTCGATTCTGCAGCAAAAATTAATACAATGTATGTTTTTTGAACCCTTAAAAAAGTTCCAAAAACCCACAACAGAGGGCGCAAATCTTAAAAAAAAAAAAGGTTTTTTTAAACATGCACGATGAAAAGGCATTTTAAGCTTAGCGAAACGGTACCAACATTTTATTTTTATCACAACCCGTTAAAAAGTTATGAGACTTCAAAATTATTTTATAACAAAAAAAAAAAAAATAATTGATAAAAAAAGTTTACAAATTTTTTTATTGTTTCAAATGATTTATTTAAGGTAATTTTAAACAATTTCAGTGTTATCTACTGCGGCTATAGCTAAACGATTTAAACCATCTTTATTTTTCAGCAAACACGAATCGTTTAGCCTTGAAATTCGGCTTGTAGATTTAACGTTATTGGCGATTTTGATTGCATTTACATAGCTTTTATTAGTTGGCCAATCAATGGCTTTATGACCCATAAAAGAAATATTTATACCAAAATTAGCTAAACTTTTTATGCTCTGAAGAGTGACATAATCAAAAGGCGATTTAGAACAAAAAGAATCATAATTTGATTTTTTTTTTTTTTTATTTAAGTTTATTTTATTTACAAATTTATCTTATTAACTATAAATAAACAAATAGTTTGAAAATAATGCACAATACAAAGACCCTTATGCGAGTTCTCAAGTATAATATTTATAAAACTAAATATATTTTTAATAATCTTAATTGTGATATTTACATGTATGTGATAATTATGAATGTTATGTAAGAAAAAATTGGAAAAAACCTTACTTTTATATTTAGAATGGAAAAGAATTGGTCAAGAGATAAAAAAAAACAACAATAAGCTGATTGGAACTAATTCGATAGCCACCAATATTTTTTAGTATTAATATTTGGTATCATATGTTTATCTTCGGAATAAACACTTGTATCAAATCTACTATTTTCAGAAGTTAACTGATTGCTTAAAATAACTTTAATATTGGCCCTTCTATAAATGTGGTATATTATAGGTATGCCCGTTTCATCCTGGATATATCCATATTTATCTAGGTAAAGGAAAGCTTCCGGTGGAGCGTATCCTTGTCGTAACGATTTACATATGTATCCCTCATCTACGTAGTATGGTGCCATAATTAAATTATTTTCCCAATACTCTGTACATTTCACAATGTGATCTCTTATCAAATGAATTATAAAATTATCAATTCGACCAACCTTGGCCTCTTTATATAAAATTTTATTAGAAATATATTTCTTGTAGTCGCTATTAGCAGATCTATAAAGAGAAGTACAACTCCTCAAACACTTTCTCTCAAACAACCTTAATCTCTCCATGTAAGATGGGGATATGTTATTCCAAATTTGGCAACCGTATGTTAAAATGGGTCTAATTAAGGACTGATACATAATTAATTTAACTCTAGGTTTTAAATACCGCGATAAAAATAGTCTTTTGTACAAAAAGTAAGCATTTCTGGCTTTCTTTATCTGAATATTAATATGATCATTAAAGTATAGGAATTTATCAAGATTGATACCCAAGTATTTTACGATTTGTTTATTTGGAATAACAAAATTATTAGCAGATTTTATGCTAAAAGACTTCCAATTACGTCTTATATCATTAGTACATTTTCCAACGGGAGGGCGAAAAAGTATTGTCTCGCATTTGTTCAAATTGATTTTCATATGCCAATTTATTGTATATTTCTCTATAATATAAAAATATCTTTGTAATTTATCGTTAATTTTTTGTATCTTATTATCAGAGTGATAAATTATTAGATCATCAGCAAACCCGATGACATTCTGGATCTTGCTCAAAAGGTCATGTATGAAAATATTGAAAAGGAATGGTGCATTTACCGTGCCCTGTTGTAATCCATTAA
This sequence comes from Cordilura impudica, assembly GCA_963682025.1. Taxonomy (NCBI): domain Eukaryota; kingdom Metazoa; phylum Arthropoda; class Insecta; order Diptera; family Scathophagidae; genus Cordilura; species Cordilura impudica. The sequence goes on from OY821519.1 coordinate 6,442,222, forward strand.
CAATAATAAATTTCCTTGAACTTGTTGATTTTCCATTGCAAACTTGGAAACATTTATTACTTAACATATTATATATCAGTATTAATAAATGCATTGGAAATCCATAGTTTAACAATTTGAAGACTAAACCCGGAATCCAGATATTATCGAAAGCTTTCTCTAGATCTATCAAACAAGCCCCTGTAACTAAGGCCTTGTTCAAATTCCATTGTATGTCTGAAACTAATAGATGTATCGCATGAATGGTGGAATGTTTATGTTTGAAACCGAATTGGTTATCATTTATCAAATTTATCTCCTTACATGTTTTTATTATGTTGTTGTTAATGCAGGCTTCAAAAACTTTACTTATATTTGGTAGTAAGCTGATTGGGCGTAAATTTTTTGGATTAGTAATATCCTTATCCTTCTTTGGTATGACGACTACTTTTGCAGTTTTCCATGCATGCGGAAAATAAGAGTTATTAAGTAAATTATTGAAAAGTGTACAATACTCGAGAATGATTTGCTCAGGAATGTTTTTTAATACAATATTGGGAACGTTATCAATGCCACAGGAAAACTTTCGTTTTAAATTTTTAAAAATATAAAATATTGTATCTTTAGTTACAAAATAACCCTCTGCACGTGACTCATTAAGATCATTAGCTTTTTTTATAGGGCTAAAGGCAGTTATAGTAGTTTTATTACTTTCGTACAGATTTTTATCGACTAAAAATCTGTTGAAACAATTATTAACATTGACATGTATATTATTATCAGTATTTATCTCTTTGTGAGAGTGAACTGATTCTAGGAAGGATCCAATCACATTCAGTTTATCATTGTCGTCCTCAATCAAATAGAATTCATTACTACCGTCTTTATTTAATAATTCGGGTTCAATTCCTGCATTTCTGATCAACATTTGATTGTCCGTTGATATTTTAATACAATCTATATTTAATGTTTGTGTGGTCTTGAATTGTTTTTTAATTTCACTGAACATTTGGGGTGAGTTTTTTTGGTTAATATTAACAAGTTTATCATGAAAATATTTATTAATTGATAAAATGAAGTTTTCTTTTAGCAATTTCCTTATAAGTTTTAGTTTGGTTTTAACTAAGTTATATTCCGACTCAGTTAATATTTTTTCGAGTCTGTTGTGTTTCTTAATTGCCGTTATTATTTTACTTTTCTCAGCTTGTAGCTTTATTATTGTAGAGTTAGTAAATTTTCTATATGGATCATGATTTTTGAATTTCGGGATCGATTTTTCAATAGAACTATGAATAACTTGTTCAAGCCTACGAAGATAAAAATCTATTTCAGAATTCATTAGATTCCTCACATTCGGAATTTTTTCAAACTCTCTATATTCAGAACAAATGGAGTATTTAAATTTCTTCCAATTAGCCTTAGCGTAGTTATATTTTAAATTTTGTGATTCTCTGAGGAGTATAAGTGGGTGATCATTTTCCACCCCTAAAATTTGTATTTTGATTGCATTGTGATCGCTATCATAATCGAGGGTTTCGAGGCAGTTAACAGAATAATTTGTCCTATGAATATTTAAACGTGAATCTGTTATACATAAATCTAAATATGAGCCGCAACGGGGATAAGAAGGGGAGTTAGAAGCATACAAGTTACATCTGAAAACAATATCATTACATAATAACCAATCTTTCAAATAATTTCCCAGTGGATTTGATGTGTCGTTACCCCAATCAACATGTTTACAATTTAAATCTCCCGCTAAAATATAAAAGTGGTTTAAATTGTCCAATTTTAAAGACTGAAAAAGTTGAAGAAATTCTGATCTAAAGTTGTTATAGTTTTTTCCAGAAGGGAAATAGGCGGATATTACATATAACATTTTATTTGTCAATAAAGGAATTTTTATAATACATGTTTCTAAATATTCAAATTTGTTTATGTTAGTATTAGTAATACTGTAAAATTTTATATCATTTTTAATCAAGATTCCTGTCCTTCCGCCTCTTTTGGCATTCTTTCTATCTTTACGTAAAAAAATATAATTTTCAAAATATAATTTGTGTTTAGGATTAAGTTTAGTTTCATTAAGTAATACTATATCTGGTTTGTGATTTTTTATAAATACATTCAAGTCATATCTTCTGACTATTTTTATTAATGAATTAACATTTATGTGGATAATACTTAATTTTTTTTCGATTGTTTCAGCCATTGTAGTAAGTTAAAATTAAGATTCAAGCATTGAAAAAAGAGTATCTATCCTAGACGTTTGTAATTGTAAATTTTTATTTAAATTTATGATTTGATTTGCTAGATTCTGCATTGAATTATTTAACTGTTCAAGAACATTATTAATTGAGGTATGATTAGTATTTACTTGCGTAGTATTGTTATTTTTTACAATATTAGCATAACTTATATTTTCACTATTAAATTCCACTCTGTTATTCGTTCGTTTATGAAAAAGATTAAGTTTTTTGGTACGTAGTTTTTGCTGCAACTCCTTACACTTTTCGCATCCTTTATAGGATGCTGGATGACCATATTTATTACACAAGACACAAAAGATTTTTTCTCTTTCAGTTTCTGTAATATCTGTTAATGAACATTTTCCAATTTCATGATTTTCGTTACATTTAACGCATCTACGTGGTAATTTGATAATTTGCTAGTTACATCGATAGTTTTGTTTAATACATTTTCATTTTCATCGACATCAACGAAATCTTTTTCATAAAGTATTTGATCGGTTGAATGGATCAAGTTAACAAAATCTTCAGCTTCTTCATCCGGTGTACAATATGTAACAGTGTCGGCATCATAGTCTTTGAAATCGTGTAAATAACAATTTGGATCAATTTCTAACAACTTTTGAGTTTGATCTTTGATTTTACTTGATAACAATTTTTTTTCGTAGTTTTTCCTTTTTTTCTAATGAAATTCGTTCGTCAAAAATTGAAAATACTGCGTTATCTTCGCTGAGGTATTCCAAATGCCGTAGCTGAGTGGCTTTAGCACTGTTTGCAATTAACTAACAATATTTTGCTTCCATCTGCGAAAATTTCTCAAGTTCGGACAAAAAGTCTAGGTAATTTTTTGTAGCATAAGTTGTTGATTCCACGTGAACCAATACTTTAGGTATACGGTTATAAAATGGAGAAGCATAGCTTCAAATTGCTCCAAAAACGTTTCCGAAATGTAAAAATGATTTTTGTACAACATTATTTTGAAAATATATATTACTTTTGAGAACCATCGGGCTTGGTGATCTGCTCCGCAGGCTTTTAAATTATAGCCAGGATTCGCATTTAAATGAACAAGTGCAAGTTCGGACACTTCTCTGTGGTCCGCCCTTCTGTGATTAACCTGGGTTTATTTAACATAAAAATCAACCAACGATTACCGATTTTGGTCCAGAATCCTTTTAGCTGCTTTTGAATTATATGCCGGTGTAATTTTTAAACCACGATTATGTATAAACCACTTTCTAAATTGACTAAAAATTGGAATTCCACCACCAACCGTTTTCATTACCACTTCTTTAAATTGATTTGCCATGCACAATTATTTTTGATGAAGTCGACAAGGTCGATGATTCAACTGTTTTTTTGTTGTTTTTTCGAATAACACTGCTGCACCTCCTTTCACGCCTGAATTTGCAGCTGTTGTATCGTAAGATAGACCAACAATCTTGTTTGTGATGTTTAATATATCACATTGTTTTTTTAATTCATTTGAAATAGATCTTGCTGAGCCATCGTCAATAAAATTGCAAGAAATTAGTTTTTGTAACCCATTTGTTGCGGAAACACTAATGACTAATCTTTCTACCATATCGCGGCTATTATTCTGCATACGTTTACCGTCCCAATGCAATATTAAGTAGTCGGGAAATTCAAATTCCTGGAGCCGTTTCATTGATTGCTCTGGTTCGCTAGACCGTCGTTTTAACAAATATGAAGAAGATGTATTTCCTTCTATGTTGTTGAGACGTTTCAATTCTTTGAAAAGAAGTGACATCGAATTGGAAGAAATTCCAAGGCTGGCCAACAGTCGAAAATCTTTGGATCTATAAAAAGAAACTTACCAGTTTTGGATTTTGCTTGGATTTTGGTTTTTGTTGTCAATGTCTACTTGTATTTCTTCCTCTTCTAATGTGTTAGTAATAGATGCTTTAACTACTTGTTTTCTCGACGCACGCTTAAATTCTTGTTTCAACGGAAATGGAATAGAGATTTTTTTTGTAGAATTCTTTTACGTGTTTCATTGGACCCGAACTCCCTCTTTTAAAATTTCGTTTGGCATTGCAAAAATTTCCGTAAAGTTTGGTTATCTTGATACGAAGGTAATAGCGTTGCTTTGGAAACAGTAGCAATTGCTCTACGTCGATTTCGATTTCGGATACTAGAGATGATGCTGATACAAACACATCTTTTTTGTTATTAAGTTCATAAATCGTGAGAAAACGGCGTAAGACGTCTAAATGAGTACACGATTGAACATTTAAAAAGAATTTTATGAGTTATTTCAGATTATTACAACAAATTCTGTATTTACCTGGTATTCGCTTAACTTTTTTATTTGCTAAATGTAACAGATCCGACATATTGATAAATTATTATCAATTGCAAACAAATGTTTAAGATTAAATTTTTTAAAAATTTTAAATGACAGGAAACTCTTTGCAAAATTTTTTTCAACAGTTTTAACTTTTTTCTAACAAGTTATTATTTAGCCAAAAATGTTTAAAGCCATATAACTTTTTTACGGGTTCTGATAAAAATAAAATGATGGTACCGTTTCACTAAGCTTAAAATGCCTTTTCATCGTGCATGTTTAAAAAAATCTAAATTTTTATTTTTTATTTTTTAATAAGATTTGCGCCCTCTGTTGTGGGTTTTTGGAACTTTTTTAGGGGTTCAAGAAACATACATTGTATTAATTTTTGCTGCAGAATCGACTGGTGAAATCAGATTTGCAACATATTTAACCGTTTTTGCACTGCTGAAAAATGAGCTCAAAATCCGCGTTTTTAGGAGTGAAAATTTTCAAAAAAAAAAAGACCGCCATTATTTTTATTTACCCAAAAACCTTAAAAAAAATGTTGATACCCGAAAAACAAATCAGGTGACCTGGTCGCCAAACGAACTCTAATATTTATAGCGATTTCATTTTTCGGTCTTCATAGGACCAACACAATTTCGCAATGAAAACAGAACAGTCATAATTAAATAAAATCAAATCTAAAAATATTTTTCCCATTTTATTGACCATTTCCTGAACCTACCAATGTGTACAGAGTCAGACAATTGTGTGTGGTTTTTCATTTTATGTTTCTACCGGTAATAGTTAAGTTATTTTGTTTAGGTTATTCTAGTTCATATTTAATTTTTTTTAGATTTTGATTTGCTTTAAAAAAAAAACTTTACTTGATTGCTGTTCTATTATATTTGCCAATTCTCAATTATTTTTCAATCAGCTTTACCAAAAAAAAATATTACTGGTTGACAAGTCGTAATTGTAAATCATTCTTTACTTTTTTTGTGTGCTATTTTTAATGCGATAACACAGATAAAAGTCTTGCAACAACTCATATAATGGGTAGACACAAAATCACAACAACTAATGGCTCGATAACAGGATATTAAGAGATAAAGGAAATACTAAAAATAAATATAATTACAAAAGCAGAATTTTTGTTTTCTTTTTTAATACATTTTGCTCTTTTAAGCAATTTCATTAAAATAATTTGATTTATTATTTCTGTTATTTGGCTTGAAGTGGTTATCTTTGAAATTATGAAAAGCTCATTGTTAAGTTTAAGTTATTGGATTATGTGTATGTTTCATTTGAAACAGTGACTTCATATTAAAATAGTAAAATTAATTTAAAGACATTCTGTAGTCGGTCCAAGGTTTATGTTATAATTTAATTTATTTTATGTAAAATCAAATTTTATCAATGACATGCCAGCCATGAGTATATGGTTCAATGGCCCGCATTTTATTTTTCTGTATCGGATCATAGAATTTCTGCAATACTTTAGTTTTCTTGGGAATTTTTTTTTTACAAATGTATATAAACAATTTAGCAGTAACCCGATGCGCTTCGCCACACGCGAAATTAATAAACTGGGGATACATTTTTTAGAAAACCATTTTATTTATTTTTGGCGATTTTGGATTTAGTCGTGTTTTGTTTTTGTGATTTAAAATTTTGGCGATTTTTGATTTTTGGCGATTTTTGATTTTGGCTATTATTGTTTCTTGCCATCTTCGGTTTCTTCAATTTTTGATTTTGGCGATTTTTGACAATTTTTGTTTTTTTTTTGTTAGATTTATAGTCATTTTTCAGACATATCTATAATATTAATAGGCTAGGCGATTTTTTGTTACCGATGTAAGTTTCAAAGTTTTACCCCGATTTTGACAAAAAAAATTTATCATTTGAAAGATATTTTCTTTTAGCTGTTACCCAGATTTACAGACTTTCATCGTTTGGAATATTTTTTTGGAGTTATGATCGTTTAAAGTTGCTACTAACACATTCATAAAATTATACAATCCCTGCAGGAAATGTCGATAGTGAAACACTACTGATTCACTATCGACTTTGTCACGAGTACTATCGACCAACTGTACCCCAGACAATGTAATTTCCAATAGACATTTAACATGTACGTGTCATTGCAAGTCGCTAGTGACATTGGTACTACTGACTAGGTAGTTCTAATGGGACCATATGTAGACATTGGAACCAGAGATTCACTAGTGACTAGGTAGTTCTCATGGGACCATATGTAGACATTGGAACCATAGATTCACTAGTGACTAGGTAGTTCTCATGGGACCATATGTAGACATTGGAAACTGAGATTCACTAGTGACTAGGTAGTTCTCATGGGACCATATGACGACATTAACTAAGTTTAAATAAGTACATATATGTATTTTATTTTAATATAAAATTATAAAGTTTTATTTATGTGGCTCTATTTTTTCCAGGCTGGCTAAACCTTCTCTTGTTTTTAAAAATGGTACATGTTTTCTTGAAAAATACTTAAAAATAAAAGGTACACTTAAAAAGTCTTTGTGTGGCTCTATTTTTTCCAGGCTCGCTAAACCTTTTCCAAACATTTCCTGGAAGTGCTGTTTCGATATACCACTTCTTTAATTTTTCCCGCAAATTCAGTATTGGAGAAGATAATATTTCACAAGGCGTCCCAAAATCTTCACCATGCTCTGCAAAATCATCAATTGGCACACAATTTTCACAACTAAAACTATCACTTTGAACTGTGGCGTCTTCGGCGTTTCCTCTATTTTTATACAAAATAGATTGTTTTTTCAAAAGTCTTTTAAAGTTTCTTTTGCTCATGTTATTTTTTTTTTTTAATTTCACTTGTTTTAACTCACTTTTTTTTCAATTATACTTGATTTTCTTTAACGACTCACTTTTTCTTTTTTCTTTCCAATAAAAACTTTTATTTGCGCGCAACCGCGTGTGTTTTGTATAAAATAAAGCGAAACAATAAAAATATAAAGAAAAAACACAGGGTTGTTAAAATTTTCTCAACCCATCAAAAGCACAGTGTTGTTAAAATTTTCTCTACCCATCAAAGGCAAAGTAAAAATAGTAGACACTTTGTTGACCATGTCGCCACAATAGTCGACAAAAGTGGTGACTTGGGGACACGAGACCCCAGGCTTCCTACAGGGATGCTATGTATGTGTTTATTAAATTTGTTAATGTGTTTGTGTTAATGTGTTGAATTGTGAAGCATACCTTTAGGGTCTTTATTAAATGAAAAAATAAAGTTTCCTAGAAGTGCTGGAATCCTGCTAGTTGCAATTAATACTGTAATTAATATTTTTTTTTTTTTTTGTTGATATTTTTGATTTTGGTGATTTTTGTATTTTTTTTTATTTTGACGATTTTTGATTTTAGCGATTTTTGTAGTTTATCGTTTTTTGTTTTTTAAGATTTCTATTTTTGGCGATTTTTGTTTTTGGCGACTTTATATTATGGCGATTTTTGTTATTCGCCATTTTCGGTATTGACGATTTTAGTTTTAGCGATTTTTGATTTAGGAGATTATTGTTTTTTTTTTTTTTTGGATTTTTGTTATTTGCGATTTTCGGTTTTGGTTATTTTCACGATTTTTGTGAACGATTTTTTTGTGATTTTCGATTTTGGCGATTTTTGATTTTTGTGACTCTGCACATATACAAACATAGGTAATTAATGTACTTCTAAAAATTTCAAGACTGTCATTTTCATAGTACATATTTCATATTTTTTGTATAGGAGGTGCCACGCCCATTGGTAAGATATCGCCCATTTTTTGTCCGACCAATCACATTAATAACTCATGAAATCTGACAACGTTCCAAAGCTTTATCTGTTATAGTACTCCAGTTATATGACATATATATTTATTTTGTATGGGGGTGCCACGCGCACTGGTCTGATCCCGCCCATTTTTTAACGGACTACTCACATTAATAGCTCATGAACTCACGCTAAGTCCCAAGACCTGATATGCTACAGTACTCTATATATATGACATTAAATATTTACTTTGTTTAGTGCGTGCCGCGTCCATTGATCCGATCCCGCTCAATTTTTAGAACTTTTGCTGTCGTAGTACTGCATATATTATATGTAAAAATTAATGTAAAAATTCACTTTATATGGAAGGCCCATTTAAAAAATCCAAAAATATACAGCATATTTTTGCTTCCAGATAGGCAGTTACCTACACGTTCTGAGTAGTTTTAGCGATGTCCGTCCATCCGTCCGTCCGTCTGTGCGTCCATGTAAACCTTGCAATGAAACTACAGGTCGCAAATATGAATATATTTTAACAAAATTTGGTATATAAGCTTTCATCAGCCATAGGCTAAACGTTATTGAAATTGGTGAAAATCGGTCCTTGTTCAGACCTAGTCCCCATACAAATGACCCCTATGAAATCGATATGAATTGCCATAAGATCCAAATTATCATATAGATCTTAGTAAAATTGGGTTTGTATATGTTTATTGTATCCACTAATGAGTAGTGGACAAGTCTTAGTCATAGGCCCCATATTGAGCTGCTTCCCGATCTTCACTTAAATCTATCAAAAAAAAAAAAAAAAAACAAAACAGATTTTTCTCAAATTTGGTTTGTATATATTTTTTCAAAATATAAGTGACTTTACCAAATATGGTCAGTATCGTTCTATTTTTCGACCTAGTCCCAATATAGATATAGCATCCGATATGAACTTTTTCATATCTGCAGCCAAAAAAAAATAATAACAATGGCACTCAAATTTGGTTTATGCTTATTTTCTATATCCAATTTGTTGGACCGAAGAGATAGGGTTAGGTATAGGGTATCGTATGGTTGGTCTAGACCGACTATAATTTTCTTACTTGTTATATATAAGATTTAGGACTTTACTAAGCCGCGACTACGTTTTTTTAATTGAATTTTTTTCAAATGTCCTATTTCTTTGGAAAGACCACTTAAATTATGTGAGCCTATGTTATTTATGTTAACATTAAATTAAATCAATCATAAAGGTTGACAAAGTTAACAAGTAAACCAATTCCAAACTTTTATCAATCTATTGATAGTTTGTTTTGTGTTGATGGAAATTAATTTATATTTAGTATGAAAGTAATTTATCATCAAATATACAAAACACTCGTCTGTGTTAATAGTAACACTAGATAAAACAATATTATGATGACATGACAGAATGAATTTGTTATGAGGATAAGTAGTTCTAGGAAAATCACTTCGATAATTATGCTTATTTAGGTAGTTAAGGGCGGTTTGTTAGTTGCACAGATTTTCTTATTTAATAATCTGTATTGAAATTGACAACTTTCTGCAACATTTACACAGCAGGCATTAATATTGTTTTTTTTTTTTTTTGTTCAGTTTCCATTAGGTACTTCAAATTAAATTACACATAATATGTGTATTTTTTCAATAATGTAGCCTTTAGTAAAGTTACCAGGCGAGAGTGGGTGGCTTGTGTTTCATGCATATCAACAAAGTCAATACTGTGGTTAATTTTTTCACCATTTGTTTTTTTTTTTTTTTGTAAGTTAGTTTGTTTATGTCGTAATTACTTGAATTGTCTGCAGTATCTAAACCAATCACACATACAAAGGAATATTTACTAAACAAGTTTGAAAAAAATATTACAATTAAAAATCCATTAGTAGAAAAATCCTAACCAGATTTCTTTGAACTGTAATGTTTGTCAGTTTTTAATACAGTTTACACTGATGTAAGTATTGTGGTTTTTGAAGATTTTCAAAATTTTATGTTAGTATAAATATGTCAGCCTAGCCAAAATATGTATGCAATAAATTTCGGGAGATGATGTTAGTTCCAATCATATTTGTTGAATAATTAAACATTAATGTGATCTTATGGTAGAAACAATTACGGTGAGAATGAATGGGATAATTTAGTAGAGTACTTTCGCTATAAAATTATTATTTTCGCTATCAAAATATTAAGGAAGTGTAACCCTTTCAGATCTGAGTATTAAGACGATTGCATTCACTGTGATATCATCAATAAAAAATTCTTTTTAGCAAAGTCTACTTAAAAATACGAGTCCTAACTTTTTGTAAGGTAATTATTTTGAAAAAAGACATAGCACGATTGTGTGGGCTAGGCTATAAGCTGCAAAATAATGCTGTTGAAATAAGAACACAGTTTGTTGCTTCATTGCGTTTATATAAATTCTTAGTATAAATAAATAACAAAAACAAAATAAGAAAACAAAAAGAATAGATTCCTATTCATATTAAGATGCTCGTTCTTCGTTTCATTTTAATACTTGAAAAGTAACAAAATAATTGTTGGAGATGTGAGAAAATAATATAAATTCGTAACTTGTTGCCAACTAAAACAAAATTTGTTTTACATCCTCAGTCTTTTGAATGGTAACAAAGGCTGATCGACACTTTTGGCATCGGTCTCTTATGCGACTTCCACAAGTATTACTACATATTCTTGGCGGATTGTAAGAAAATGCAGACCAGTGGTCATAGTGATCAAATCTAGTGTCATCCAGTGCATCATATAGTCGGTATTAGGTCCCGTGAAAATTTTAAACATGCTCAGAGGCTTCAAAATATACCATCAACACAGTTCCTAGCTCCTTTCTGAACGTTAAAAAAGTTTTATTTTTGGCTAATTTTGAATCCGTGCGATCAACGTCATACACCATACATCAACGCTGCCCTTAAAAGCATTGTAATGTTGAGCCATAGCTGGTAATTGACAGGGCCCGCTACCATGAATCCCGTTTGGTGCAGTGTTTTTAACATGGCAATTGTAATAAAAAATCAGATAAAGTATAAATGGCTGCTTTTGATAGGATTTTAGTGAGTCGTAGCACAATAGACGCCCCATGACCTAATCCACAATCTACAAATGTGTCCGCTCCTTCAAATACTTAAAAGTCAACTATGGCACCATTAGACATAACGTATACCAGATTTTTCAAATGGGCATCTTCCCGTAAAAGGTTCATTTGCTCATCTATTCACTTGCAATTGATTACATCGATTTCTTACCATACTGATCACTGATTGCACCCTCCATAATTTATTTGAAGAGAAGTGTAAGATTGGTGAATTGACCAATACATTATTACTGCAGGATATTCAAGATACCCCATTAAACTCGCGCATCTATAACATCTTTTTATATCTGCTACTCCACAATGCAATTCTTGCTCATAATTTGCCAGTGCATACATTTTTGTATACTTAACTGCAGCTTCATAGTGTGATTCCCGAAAATACTGTTTAAAATATTGCAACGCTTATTAACTTTATGTAACGGGAAGTTGATGATGAGCAAATGGTAAATTATTCCATAACTCCCTCCCATTTAGTGGTTGAGTGATGGAGCTTGATAGGTAGTGACTTGTATTAAGTACCCTGGCACTTCAGGTTCATTGATGATCCGTTGCTAAGGGATCAGTTTCATTTGCCAAAGTAGTTTGGTCGGCGCCCGAATTTTCGTCACTTTCGTTTCGGGAATTATGATTGCATGGGTTCATATTTCATGCACCAATACGTGTTCATCACTAACGTTATTATTAGACAGGAATCAAACCGTCAACGCAGCTTCAGCGTAATCGTTTTTTGACAAATCATAGTTTTTACTAAAGAAAAAGAATAAGATCACATAATCGTGACGATAGAAAGAGACGTGATGTTGTGCCTGAATAGCACAAATGTGATATCTGTTTTTCAATTTGATCAGATTCTTTAAAACTGTGAAATTTAGTAACTTATATTTTGTAGAACGAACTTACAAGTTCGAACTCAACAGAAATCACTAACTAAAGTGGAATTTTATGTTAAATAAAAAAAAAAATGTTAACCAACACGTGGGCGCATGTCACCCCATATTAAAATACACAATTAAGCTAGCATTCTAATTTATTTAAATTCTCTTTTGAGCAAAAATCATGCAAGAGAACTCACAATCACTGAATACCGGGAATTATGATTGCGTCTCCATCCATCCCTATAATCAATATCAGACTGGTCTCAAATCGACAATGCAGCTTCAACGTTTTCGTTTTTTGACAAATCATATGTTTTACTGAAAAAAGAAAAAAAGTTCACACAATCGCGACGATAGAAAGAAACGTGATGTTGTGCCTGAATAGCACAAATGAGATATTTATTAGTCATTTATTTCAGAGTATCTAAAAATATGAAATCTAATAACTTTTGTTTTGTAAAAGAACGTACAAATTCGAACTTGACAAAAATCAGTAAGTAAATTGGATTTTTACGTAAATAAAAAAAAATTAACCCCCCACGTGGCCGCATGTCAACCTTTAAAAAAAAATGTAATTAAACTAATTTTATTTTGCAGTGCATTTCTATTTTTTTAATTCTTTTTTGTGGATGTAGCATGCAAGAGAACTCACAATGACTGAATACTGGGAAAAAACCAAAAAAAAAATTATTTGTTTATATTTTAAGCATCTTAAACCAAATCTCACAATCGGTATAGCTAGGTCTAAAAGGGATATATGGTTTGTATGGCTTTGCACAAAATTTAGAAGGGAAAAGTATGCAAAATATTTAACTTAATAATGGATGTGATAGTTATATGGGGACCAGGTCAAAAAATTGTTATTGACTCAATTATATCTACTAAAAACAGTTTCAATATAATCTGGGAAACATGACACAAAGCGGAAACTGATTATTTTTTAGCTATCACTCAAGGGCCCAAATTGTAGATAGAGCTTAAATAAATAATTTTTATTCATAAATCCATGTAAACAATAAAATAAAAACAAGTAAGAAAATTGTGGTCGATCTAGACCGACTTCACGATACCCAAAACCATCCGCCTAGAGACCCTATCTCTTAGGTCCAAATAATTAAATATGGAAAATAAGCATAAACCAAATTTGAGTGGCATTATTATTATTTTTTTTGCCTTCGGATAAGTTCATATCGGATGCTATATTAAATGGGTGAGGTCACTTTTATTTGGTGAGGTCACTTATTTTTGCTAAAATATATAAATACCAAATTTGAGAAAAAATTGTGCAATCTTTTTATTTTTTGATAAATTTAAGTGAAGATCGGGGCTTAGCTTCATGTGGGGACTATGACTAAGAATTATCGTATAGGGTTTATTTTTGGACTACTAATAACTGGATATAATCAACATAAGCAAAACCAATTTTACTGAGATCTATCTGATAAAATTGAATATCGTGGCAATTTAAGTCAATCTCGTCAGAATCATTTGTATGGGGACTAGGTCTGAATATGAACCGATTTTCGCCAATTTCAATAGCGTTCATCCTGTGGCCAATAGAAGCTTCTAGACTAAAATTTCATCGAAATATATTCATATTTCCGACCTTTAATTTAATTACAAAGTTTACATGGAAACACAGACGGACACACAGAAACACGGATGGACGGACATCGTTAAATCGAAACAGAAATTGATTCTAAGTCGATCGGTATAAGAAAAGATGGGTCTGCGTCAAATATATGTGGTAGTTATAAACATCAGCACAAGTGGTATGGGATATGAAACTACTGACGTATGCTTGATTTAATTTTAAAAATATCACTAATAAATAATAATCATACGCCCATACATACATAATGTATTCATGTTTACAAAAATTTGATTTAAAAAGGGGAAAAAAGTTACAAAATTTCGAAGATTTCATTCGATAAACTTAATTTATTGAAGCTGATAGCTGAAGTGATTTATAGCTGAAAACCCAAGCAAACAAACATAGAGATAAAAAAAAAATATTTAAAAAATTTTTTATTTTAAGCTCGAGGCCTGTATTTTAATATATAAAATTATATTTATTTATTTTTTTTTTTCAATATTTCGCCAACCTCGGGTTCGCATCTTCAGGAAATCTTAATTTATAAGATATAAACACAAAAAAAAAAACATTACCTTTACACACAATTCATAACAAAAACAAGTAAGAAAATTATAGTCGGTCTAGACCAACTAGATTAGATTAGACAGATTAGATTCTTTCTTTATTGAATTATATAATATAACAATTTGGTATTACAATATTTCTTTTAATATAAAAATTTTATAATTGAGTATATTTATAATATTATATCTATATATATTATTATTATATTAAAAACAAGAAAGTTAAATATATTTAATGACATGTTTTTTAGAAAAAACGTCTGTCGAACGATCACAATTACCTCTATCAAAATTTATGCATACAAAGAAAATATAAATAAAAAAAAAAAAATATGTTTTAATAATATTGGTTATTTAGTTAAATTTATTAATTAAAAAATTTCGATAATTTAAGGCAGTTTTTAGATATTTTACTAAGTTGCCCCAGTCTTCCTCATTTTGGCCATTCAGTATATTAATCATCTCCTCCTCCATTAAATTTGGTTTGCGGAAAATTGCAAGTCGGAATTCTTTAAGTACTGGACAAGTTCCCAGAAAATGTTGAAAGTTTTCCAGCTGATGCAAATTGCATAACTTACAAAGTCTGTCTATATTCGCTACACCAAATCTGTTGTAGTTCAGTGCAATAAGCCCACTGCATGCTTTAAATAACCATGTGATTTTATTGGTACTGAAATTGTCTTTAAAATAATGGTTTCCTCCCTCGAAATTTAGAAATTTGTATAATCTTGTGGTGGTTTCGTTTTTTCTTTGTAATCTTTCATTCAAAGTTTTTCTTTTCAAGTTACTTAGTAATACCATACTAAAGCTGTTCCATTGAATTCATTTCTGACCATTGAATGTTTAATGAAATAGCTTTTGATTTCAATTCGTTTACCCAGAAAACGTTACGGCGTAATAATATTAAGGATAGCTTATGCGGTAACCTGTTTACTGCATAAAGGTACATCGCTTTGCGTATATACTTCAGGTGTAGCCCCAAATTATAAATGTGGCTATCTTCCGCAGCAGTTTCTAACATAAGAATATAATTTGGAGTAAAGATGGGTACATTTAAAATTTTCTTGATGAAATATCGTTGTAGCTTATTTACTTCTTCAAAATATCCGAATCCCCATACCTGAGATGCATATGCTTGAATTGCTCTGCACACTGCAAGATATACCTTCCACTTTATTCTCAAATTTATTTCTTTTTTTCCAATAAAACTTTGCCATGTGGAATTTATTGCACTTTTTGCTTGCATGTTCCTTTTTACTACATGCTTATGAAACTTGAGCTTCGAGGTAAAAACAACTCCCAAGTAATTATATTTGGATGAAATTTTAACCTGTTCTATTTTATAAAACCATTTTTCTTGCTGACTTATTCGTCCTCCCTTTCTAAACACGAGAATTTCAGATCTACTTAAATCCACTGCCAGATTTCACATATTGCAGTAATTTTCAAGAGTTTTTATTATTTTTTGCAATACATTAATATCGTCGGCCAAGATGACTATATCGTCAGCATAGAGTAAAAGTAGAATGTTTATATCTTAAACCATAAGTTCACCTTCCAAAACTTCATGAAGATCATTAATGTATAGAACGAAAAGTAATGGCGACAATAAACACCCTTGTTTAACACCAGATCTCGTTTCATAATACTCTGAAAATTCTTCACCAGTCCACACAGCAGATTGTGTATTGTTGCATATTTTTTCTGTAAACAGGACAAATTTGTATGACACTCCCATCTTAAAGAGTTTGTAAACCAAAGCTTTTCTTGGGACACTATCAAATGCAGCTTTAAAGTCCACAAAAAATGCATAAACCTTATTTTTTTTCAGCTTGCTTCAAAGACACAATGGCAGATAAATTACAAATGTTATCTACCGTGGAATAATTCCTACGAAAACCGGCTTGATATTTAGTAGTTATCTGGTTGTACTCCACCCAGTTAAACAATCTTTCATTTAAGATGCCCATCATTATCTTAACAGCGCAGTTCATAAAGGAAATACCTCTGTAGTTAGCCGGCCGACTGGGATCCCCTTTCTTGAGTATGGGAAAAGATATAGTTTTTGTAAAAGATTCATCTACCTGGTTGCTTGTGAAGACATTATTGTAAACTTTAAGCAATTGTGTATACAGTTTAGTTGTTGCATTTATAAAAAATGCAAAGCATAAACCAAATTTGAGTGGGATTTTTATTAATTTTTTCGCTGCAAATATGAAAAAGTTCATATTGGATTCTATGTCTATACGGGGACAAGGCCCCAAAATGGACCGATCCTGACATGTTTGATAAAGTCTCTTGTATTTTGCAAAAATATATACAAACAAAATTTGAGAAGAATCAGTGCAATATTTTTGTTCTTTGATAGATTTAAGTGAAGATGGGGAAGCGGCTCTATATTGGGCCTATGACTAAGAGTTATCCCATAGGGATCGTTTTTCAACTACTCATTAATGGATGTAATAAACGCATATGACAATTTGGATCTTATGGCAATTTATGTCGATTTCATAGGGGACATTTGTATGTGGGCTAGGTTTGAACATGGACCGATTCTCACCAATTTAAATAGCTTTTGTCGAATGCCCGGCAAAAGCTTATGTACCCAATGTTGTCAAAACATATTCATATTTGCGACCTGCAATTTGATTACAATGTTTACATGGACACACAGACGGACGGACGGACGGGCGGACATCGTTTAATCGAATCAGATAGTGATTCTGATTCGATATGTATAATAAAAGATGGGTCTAGGTTAAATATGTTTGGTAGTTACAAACAGCTGCACAAAGTCATTTCCCAAACCACATAGTGGTATAGGGTATAATGAGCTTACAAAAAAGCGAGTAACAATAGTCAAAGTATTAATGCGTATGGACGAACATTTTATATTGCACTAAATAGTCTTATTTTATTTTACTAATTATATGCCTATAACTATGAGCACAGTTTTCCGTGTCTGCTTTGCAATTTATTCTCCTTTGTTTTGGTACGTTAATAATGTGTAACATTTCTAACGTAAAGCGTCTCTTGTAGTTGTTCTCAGTTGGTAAAATTTTAACTTTCTCAAAGTTTGGTTTGTGATGTTTCTCCGCACAGTGGGCCGCAAGTGCCGCTTTTTCGGGTTAAATTATATTTAATCTTAAAATCCGATTTATGTCCTGCTATTCTTGTTTTTAGCTTGTTTTTGGTTGTACCAACATATACCTGATCTCATCTGTTTTATCGTCCCCTTCACATTCTATTCTATAAATTAGGTTGGATTTGTTTAATTTGTTGGCTTTGCTCTTCGTGTTGGAGAAGAGTTGTCGAAGTGTGTTGCCAGTTGTAGGCGCTATTTTATATCTTTCTTTGTTGTATATTTCAGATTTTACTATTCTTTCAGATATTTTTTGCACGTGTGTTAAAGGTTTGTATGTTTTTGTAGTTTCTTGTCTTACATTGTTCATCTTGTTATTCGTGTTATTATTTATAAGTTTCATAATACTGTTATCCGGGAATGAGTTCTCCTTTAAAATGTCTCTTATCTTCTTTTTTTGTCCGTATGAAACTGCTTGTCACTAATCGTTATCACTCTTCGTATAAAATTATTTGCAGTATTTATGGTAATATTTTTGGATTGGAAAAAGTAATTAATAATTTATAATTCTCCACGATGACGTAGGTTTTTGATACCAATCTATTTCTATTTTGTTTCCTCTCCTTATAACCAATATGTCTACAT
Source organism: Cordilura impudica (assembly GCA_963682025.1). Lineage (NCBI taxonomy): Eukaryota > Metazoa > Arthropoda > Insecta > Diptera > Scathophagidae > Cordilura > Cordilura impudica. The sequence goes on from OY821519.1 coordinate 6,460,406, forward strand.
CAGGCGATCTATTGTTTTCTTCTTCTTCAATGGTAAATTTAATTTTATGGTGAAAGCCGTTTAGTTGTTTTAGAATATGATCAATTTCATTTGTTTTTATTACACAAAACAAGTCGTCCACGTAATTGGTAAGAGGTCTAGGCTTTTTCTCTAGTTTTTTATTGTTTTGCATAATTACTCCTCCATCAGCTACTATAGGCGAAGCTGATGACGCCATGGGTAGCCCACTACTTTGAGTGTAGATTTTATCATTATATGTGAAATAACGGTTGTCTTTTATACCAAATTTTAATATTTTTGTAAATAATACTTTCGGTATTGTCGTATACTTCTCAATTTTAATCCACTTGTCCTTGATAACGTATATCGCATAATCTACTGGTATGCTTGGGAATAATGAAACTACATCAAAGGAAACTAATTTCTCGCCATTATGAATTATAGTGCTGCGTATTTTATTTTTGAATTCAACCGCATTCTTCACATTAAATTCTGAATCTACTGTAAGATGTTTTAAACAATACTATAATATATAATGGCGAGAAATTAGTTTCCTTTGATGCAGTTTCATTATCTTTCGGTACCTTTATTTTGCAAATTCATTTCTTATAACCTCTGAGTCTGAAGTGTCTCGAAATTCATCCTCGCAAAATGTAATGGGAAATATTACTTCTTCTCTTATTGTGTTTCGAAGTTTTATATGGGTACAGAAATAGACAATCGGAAGTATGGTAGGACGAAAAGCTTAAAATAAAATTAAAAAGTTGAATTTTATACGAGTAGACTGATTAAGCGAAATAGGGTTCTAGTTTATGGAGTAAAATATGTCAGCACAAAATCATAATAAATATTTACTCTAAAACAAAAAATAATTAGAAATTTTAGCAAAAAATTGTCTAAAAATTTTTTTTTTTTAGAAATGGGAATTTTTTCTTAACTTTTTATATCTTATAACACAAATGTCTCTTTTTTCAATAACTTTTTCAAGAATGCCTTCTGCATTTGCCCAGACGACAGGTTGCTTTTCTTTGAGTTTTTTGTTCTTATCACAAAAGTCGAATTCAAAACATCGTTTTGATATAAATCGGTAAGCGTTGTAGACGTATTTTGAAGATGTTCATTGTAATGTGGGCGGATCGCTTTGCGGCCGATACTGGAGCGAAGAAAATTTAAGAATTTACTCTATATAATCAGCTCTGATTTACGGTCCGAGATTCTTCGAATGTATAAAGTGTTTCGAATAAGACCTCGTTGGCCATTTTCGTCCACATTTTTGTCAAACCTTCGCTTGCTTCAACGGCTCTGTGTGTTTTCTGTTACTTCTTTATTTATTTATTTATTTATTTATTTATATATTTATTTATTTATTTATTTATTTATTTATTTATTTATTTATTTATATATTCATTTATTTATTTATTTATTTATTTATTTATTTATTTATTTATTTATTTATTTATTTATTTATTTATTTATTTATTTATTTTTATATAAATATATTTTTTTTTTAATGAATAAATGAAAATGAATAAACAAAAATTTTTAAAAGTATGGCCGCTACTATGAAATTCTCATTGTAGAATAAAAATTAATGAATTGCTATCTTCTATTCTTTGCCACAGGCAATTGCTTGTACTTTGAATATTTTTACTATTAATTTCATTTATGTTAGCTTAAATTAATCAAATCGGAACGTTTTTATGGAAAATATAAAAAAATTAAATTAAGCCTAAAAAGTTTTTTTTTCGCAACCACACTCTTCATAAAATAGTGTGTTTTGAACAGCAGACTTTGAATTCTATGAATAAATTTCAAATTTCAGTAGTTCAGTTATATATGCTCACACCTCTGAGCTGCATCACAATCTAAATGTTTTCTTTTTATTAACAGCGATTCAACATTTTTTGTACGTTTATTGTGTGTAAAAGTGTATGCTCAAAGTTTTGTAGTTAAAAAAAAAACTCCAAAAACTCGCAATAAATTTTTATAAACTCATGAAAGTTATTACTTCTTTAGGCCATTTTACTAACTGCTGTACTCTGTATTAAAAATAAAATAACTATATATGTTGAAGTATTTTTTTTAAAGAAAAGTTGTTTATAAATTACTTCTCTTTTTTGCTATTTATATTTTATATATATATATATTTATATATATATATTTATATATTATATTATGCCTTTTAGCTATGCGGATAATGAGTGATAAGTTGTTTATGGCTGTTTTTGGCATAGCAAATAAATCGAGCCATGTCTGCGAAAACAGCTTAAATGGTAGAAATAAAGCTTTTGCCGGTAAAGGTTTTTTCAATACGGTTGCTTTGCCCATGCTGTGCAAACATACTAAGACAGTGTTATGGGCAAAAAACGTAACAGTACTATTTACAGTTATCAAATTTTGCTAGATGATGGAAATCTTAGCACCTTGTCAATTTGCATTAAAACCGAAAAATCGAATATCATGTAAATTAAGATATTTTCGCGACCATGGCTCGAAACAAATGTAAGAGTAAAATTAGAAAAATATCACAACTTAATAAAGGGCAAAAAAAAATAATTCTTCTGAGGAACACAAGTTACGAAAACAATTATAAATTTCTTAATCTTAAAAAAGAAAATTCTGAATATCTAACAAGTAAGAGTGTTAAATTCGGCTATGCCGAATCTTTGATACCCTCCACCTAGGTTTTACGTTTACATTAATATCTGGACTTCTTGCACTATTTGTAACAAATGTATATAAAATATTTGAATATGTAAACACTTTGATAAACCTATTACTGAATTATTACAACAAATGCTCTGAATTTTCAGCATTTTATAGAGGTGTCTACATATTTTAGGTCATAAATTGGCACAATGACTCCCGATTTATCCCATTTTAAATACTAACCTGATCCAGATAATTACAAACAATATTAAGTTTAACCAGGTAAATGGTTTATTTTGTAATTTTCTTTTTAATTTAAATTTTTTAATATAAAGGTGCATTTTATTTTTTACAATCCTTTTCAATTTTCCAGACCTATTAGTATAGGGCACATTTGTGAGTCCGCATATATCAACTTTCAACTCTTACTTCTTTTTATTGTATTAAATCTATCTTTGTGTCTTTAAATTAATTAAGATAATTAAGATGAAAATATTTAACAAACTGTTTTTTTTTAGTTAATATCTGAACATTTTACTGATACAAGGCAAAACTAAAACTGCCAAAAATTTCAGTCAAAACTATTTTGAATGTATTTGTTAAATATCGCATAATTTTTTTCAATTTTAAACTTTAAAGTCTTTTTAAGTCTGGTAATAACTCTATAATATGAAGGAAGTAAATATGTGGATTCTTTAATAACAATGACAAGTATAAAACACTGTTTTGTGCATAACATTAAAATATTATAAATTTGAACATAATTAATTTTAGAAACATAATTAATTTTAGAAAAATGTCCGATTCGTTTTTCGATGATGCTGAAAACACATCAAAGAAATACAGAACATAAAGATTTTGCTTCAGTTAGTTGAGAGACGAGAAGCTAATGGATGGCTGGAGCAGGTCAAAGGTGACGACTATAAATGCAAATGCAAGGCTTTTGAAAATATATTAAAATGCGATAAATCAGATCTAAGTATACATGCTTAAGGTGCTATTACATGATGTGTTTTTTACATATGTACTGTCAAATTTTCCCACAACAAAAGTTGTACACATCGTGTGATACATATGAAACATGGTTTATGTACAATACATGAGGAAGTCACATGTACATTTTTCAATTAGAACAGGTTCTATTTTTGCATGTCAAACATATGAAAATACAACACTGCTTGTGGCGAAAGAAAAACAGAGTAAATTATAGAGATTAATATTGAAAGAAAAATAAATTGTTTAATATTAATTAACAATTAAAAAATATATTACTTTTTTTTAACAATAAATTTTTGTAAATTCACAAATTAAATTAGCTGTTGTTTACATTTAGAGGTTATGTCATACGGAAATATATATGCACGTGTGATAGCAAAAATTATGAATCGTATGTAAAAGCCAGTTTTGACAGACATGAGGAATTTCATATGGATAAAAAAAGTGACAGTACATATGTAAAAAACACATCATGTAATAGCACCTTTATAACCACTGTTATAAAAAATCTTTTAAAACCAACAGTATTGCCATAATTTGAAATTGTAAAGATGCTAAATTGCAAAAAAAGATGCTTAAACGTACTGGATGCTAAATTTTTTTTTCAAATTTCATTACCTTTATACTGAAAAATTATATACTTATTAATAAATTCTTTGGTTTTTAAATCGAAAAATTAATATAAAACATATGTTTCGATTTATATTTTTTAAATTTTAATTAAAATTATTTTGGATTTCATCTGAAATTTTTATTAACATCAAATTGAGTTTATTTTAAACTTAAATTAAATATTTTTAATTTTAGAGGGATTTTTTTTTATTTAAAATATAACAGATATTACATTATCAAAAGATACGATTATATTAGAATAATTGGTTTATGGAATCTAACATTTCTGTGATGTCTTCATCTTCAAGTTCTTCTTGGCTCTGATATATTTCTGACGATCGACTCTTATCAACGACATCGCTCGGTATATTGTAAGTGTGACAGCACCGATTTTTCAATTTCAATCCTTCTTTCCTTCTAATATATTGGTTATCTGTTCTTTTACCCGATTTAATGTGTTTTGTATTGAAAATTTTGGCATTTTTTTAATACAATAATATTTTGTGGCAATCGACTTTCAAATTCATTAAAAACTGTTGTTGGTGTTTACATTCTTCTATTTCAAAATATTTTGTTATATTTGTTGAAAGAAACGAGCAGAGTGGTAAAAGGAGTAGTACACAACATTACTGTACTACACTTTGAGAAATAAAAACATACAATACCATTAAAATTATATATTCAAAAATTATGAAAAAAAAATATCAAAAAAAAGATGCTAAAAGCAACTTTTTATTGATAAAAGATTCTAAGTTAGCATCTAGCATCTTTTGATAAATTTTGGATGCTAAACGACAAAAAAAAGTTGCTAAATCTAGCAACTAAAAAACTAAAACGGCAACACTGAAAACCAAGAACAAATATTCTGTTTGAGTTGTAACATCTCATTTGCAAGCCATTTTAATTAAGGTGCTATTACATGATGTGTTTTTTACATATGTACTGTCAAATTTTCCCACAACAAAAGTTGTACACATCGTGTGTTACATATGAAACATTGTTTATGTACAATACATGAGGAAAGTCACATGTACATTTTTCAATTAGAACAGGTTCTATTTTTGCATGACAAACATATGAAAATACAACACTGCTTGTGGCGAAAGAAAAACAGAGTAAATTATAAAGATTAATATTGAAAGAAAAATAAATTGTTTAATATTAATTAACAATTAAAAAATATATAACTTTTTTTTCACAATAAATTTTTGTAAATTCACAAATTAGGTTAGCTGTTGTTTACATTTAGAGGTTATGTCATACGGAAATACATATGCACGTGTGATAGCAAAAATTATGAATCGTATGTAAAAGACAATTTTGACAGACATGAAGAATTTCATATGGATAAAAAAAGTGACAGTACATATGTAAAAAACACTTCATGTAATAGCACCTTTAAGCTGCGTTCACACTATGTGTTTTGCTTGTGTTTTTCTTATTGTTTTAGCACGTGCAATTTGTACACATAGCGTGAACCCTTTCAAAAACTGTTTATGTACAACACATTTGGCAAAACATATGTAAATTTTTCAATTAGAGCAGGTTCTATTTTGGCATGACAACCATATTAAAATACAATACTGCTTGTGGCGAAAGAAAAACAGAGTAAATTATAAAGATAAATATTGAAAGAAAAATAAATTGTTTAATATTAATTAACAATTAAAAAATATAAAAAATATATTACTTTATTTTTAACAATAACTTTTTGTAAATTCACAAATTAAATCAGCTGTTGTTTACATTTAGAGGTTATGTCATACGGAAATACATATGTACGTTTGATCGCAAAATGATGAATTGTATTAAAACGCCAATTTTGACACACACGCCGAATTACGTATGGATCGTAAAACTGAATTTACATATGGAAAATAGACACAGTGTAAACACACCTTTAATTGTGTAAATTTTAAATGCACATCTAACCATATCAAAAAGATGAATTAAACAGAATTGCAAAAATATTTTTTTTATAATATCTGTATGTTTTTTATATTATTCTTATGTAATTCTCATGATATTTTTATCTTATTTTTTATATTTTTTATTTTTACATAATTGAAATTGAAAATGTACAAATTAAAAATAAATTTTAAAAAAAGTAGTGTAGGGAAAAAAGGGAATTTTTTTCATAAGCGTAGAGATTTCTGAAAAAATCACCTGGCATCACTAGTACCTATTAAAAAACAATGTAAAAATTCACAAGACAACGCGACATAGACTTGCTTTGTTCAAAAGCTTCCATAAGACTGAATGAAATTGTTGCTTACTTTACTCTTTGGTGAGTATTTTCATTTTTGTTCGGCTGTATACATATAAGAAGCCAATTTGAGTTCGGTTTACTCGTGCTGCTATGCATATGTTTGTGTGTTAACAAAAATATGCGATATCCCAGTCATCATTTCGAAGATTGTTTTAACAAAAATTACCTTACTGTGTCTTCTTCGAGCACTTTTGATGATTAAAAACTGCTTAATCACATGCGCTATTAGAAAAAGACTAGATAATGATTTTTGCTTTCTCTTAGAAAGTGATTTATAGAAAAATTACATTAAATAAGACTCAAAAATGAGTCGAAACTGATTAGAAAAGCGGATAAAAAGGACTCTCAAGACGATTCGCGGGTAAGGTAATATTTAATCCCAACAAAAGAACATTTTGTGATCAGCAAAAGGGCGCATTTATAACTGTTTTAATAGCACATATGAGTCAAAAAGATTCTACATGATCATTTATTGCATAAAATGCTTACTGGGATTTTATTCACTATCTGTAGAAACAGGTTTTTTAAGTAAAACAAATCTGCATACAATTTCAATTCTACTTCGTTCACAATGATACGATCACTTTGTTTACTAGCTACTAGTAAAATAAGAAAATAGTATTATAAAACAGTGTAATGATGAATTGTACTTCTCAATTAGTTTATTTTTAATGTGCCATAAGAAGTTCGGTTTGTGCTAAGAAAAGCATGAATATATGTTTCCCAGGGCGAAGCCTCATCATTGCACTATGATTGAGTTGAGCTCCGCGACTATTCATAATGTGAGTAGCTCGTGTCAAAAATTTTTGGTAGTTGGGAATGGCGTTTGTGTTAAGAAAAGCATAAACGCATGTTTCTCAGGGCAAGGCTCGATGATTGCACATTGATTGAGCTGAGCTGCGCGGTTATTCTTAATGTGGATAACTGTTGAAACAAAATTTTGGGAATGGCGTTTGCCTCCGTCCCGATATTAAATAACAAAGTTTAAAAATTTATTGTAATTAACATCTGACAAAAAATAGTATTTTTCTAAACAACTCTTTTTTTACAGGGCAAATAAATATTTTATGGCTTACCTGCCTACTACTTTTGAAAGCAAGTATGCAGTAGCAAGTATACATGTACTAAAAATACAACTCTTAAAACCATACTATTTTTTCAACTCTAAAAATTTCAGAATTTTGTAAAAATAAAATAAAATACCGATTTATTTTAATATGCGTTTATTATGGATATACATATACAGAATATATGAATATTATTTATAGTATTTTGATATTGGCAACAGTAGTATGTATCAATTTGTAACATTTTGTGATGTTATAAAAATCGCAGAATATTGATATTGATTTTATATAGTTTCTTTTATTAATTAATTAACTTAAATATTACACCAAAAAATATTGATATTGATGAATTTTTATATTGTTAACACAACGACCACAGAAACAACATGCACAGCTATGACAAAATACAAAGTTAGGAAAATAATATAGGAAAACGTCATATTTTTTTTACCTTTTCAGTGATTTCTCGGCACCTATGAAACCTATTGTCATGATTTAAAAACAGGAACCTTCTCAAGATGTTAGTGAATCATTCTCACTAAAAACAAGCGCCCTATCTGCCCTATTGAGGGCGTTATCACAAGAACACATATTCAAATCATATTTTCTCATGACTTTTTAATTCTTCGCTCAATTCTCGGGACCAGATTAACCGATTTGGACGATTTTAAATAGCAAACTTCTCAGGATGTTAGTGAATCATTTTTTATACCAAGGAGCACCCTAGCTATAAGATTGAAGCCGTCATCGTGATTTCCACAGACGGACAGACGGACAGACGGACAGACGGACAGCCGGACAGACGGACAGACGGACATCGCTATATCAACTTCGCTTGTTATAAGGATCACAAATATATATATTTTATTGGGTCCAGAATTTTTTTTCTAATTATTACAAACGGAATGACAAACTTATATATACCCTCTGCACACTGGAGTGGAGGGTATAAAAATGTCAATAAAAATAAATAATTTTTCATATAAATTTCCTTCTTAAAAAATTGCCAAATAAAATATTCTTACATCAATTTACAATTTCATTTACTGTTGTTCTTTTTTATTTTCAAATTCGTTTTGTAGCCATAATAATTATTGGATTGTAATTGAGTTTTTAGCACATAAAAATAAATTGCCCACTCTGTCTGTTCGTTGTGTTTTTTCTTATCGTTCAATTCGATTTTCTGCCTTAAATATATATTTTATTGCTTAGAAATATGTATGTATGTATCTATGTGTGTAATAGATAGACATAGATACACAGCAGCCGCTACAAGAGTACAAATAAAAACAGAAAAATAAATTCCATCTTTAATGAATGTTTGTTGAAAAAATTTTTATTATACTTGGCAAACATTTTAATGGCCATAATTTAGAAATTATAACGAAATGGAAGCCAAGATGATAAACGAAATGGAGAAAAGCTTTAAATTTAAAAAAGCAACATAGTGCTTTCCAGAAGAGATGTAAAAATATATAAGAAGTTAAGAAAACATGGCGGACACACGTTACGGTTGGATAATTTGTAACGAACAAAAGAAAAGAATTTATGGTGGGTGCCAATGATTCACTTTGTTAAACCTACAGTCTTCTAAAATGACACTAATATTTCAGTGTTGTTAAAACAAATTTGAAAGTTATGGTAAAATCTAGCTTATACAATGTATTTGTGGAAACGGTTTTTAAGTCTAAACAACACAAATTAGATCCCAAATTTATAGTATCAATACAGGAAGTAGTGTAAAAATTCAAGACTAGGTTCAAAAATGCTACGATTGTGATAATATTTTGTTAGGTCTCTTACATGTTTTAAGCAAATATACTATAAAAATACATTCTGGCAAGGAATACATACTTATGACCACACAAAATATTCGTAGATATACGAAAATGTCAGGAAATATAAAAAAATCTACAAAAATTGCTACTGTCCGCACCTGTACTTGGGTATATGTTTTCGTAGTAGGAGTTGGGTATAAGGACTAGGGTTAAGTCCAACTTTACAGTGCATATGTAAAAAACGCGTCATGTAATAGCACCTTAATACCCCTGATAAACATGTAGAATACATACCATACTAGCATTGTATAAAACATGTGCGTCAGCCTATACCACGACTAAATATGGTTTAAAGCTGGTTTTTATCTGGTTAGTATACTACGTTCATGCACGTTGTATAAACGTGGTATAATATTAAACAACAATTTCGTCAAATTTCATTTGATCAGCTGTAAATTCATTAAGAGAAAACAGTCATTTATTATAGTTCATTTTTTCTTGTTTGCTAGATTTTCCTTTTCTTAAATAATTCTGTAGAGAAGGCAATAAAATTTTGTTTAAATTATACTCAATACTTTAAGGAATGTATGTATAATTGAAAGTTTGAAGAAGCAATATTAATTAACCTCAGAAGAAGTCAAAAATGAGTCTGACCAATCAACTGAGGCGAATATGTTACAAACAAAAACGTCATATATATATACAACAATATTAAATAAATCAACTAGTTTGTAAGCCATGCTGAAAAAAAGGATAATATAAATAAGGAAAGCAATGAGAGGAGGTGACATCGTGGATCCTTTGTAAAACCGACCAACCACCAAAAAAAAATTAACCTGCCAAGCAAAAAAATCAGGCACAAAGAGGTTGAAGAATATAAACTATGACAACGCATTTTATTTTCAGTTGATGAAATACATAGTATTAAAATAATTCGAATAGTTCTTTTTTTATTTAAAAAAGTATATCAAATCCATTCTATTATCTCTTTGAAAGAACCTAAAGGGAACACAAACAAAACAACGAGCAAAATATTCCAAATATCTATAATACTAATAGCCTCGGCAATTACTTGTGACCGATGTTTTGTTCTTCCATTTTATCCCGATTTTGATCAAGCGTGTATTATTTAAAAGATATTTCTTTTTAGCTGTTCACCAGATATACAGCTTTTTAAATTTTTTATTTTATTTTGAGTCATAAAATTATACATATGCTATGTATGTGTTTATTAAAATGGCTAATGTGTTTGTTAATGAGTTTGTTTTCTTCATTCACAGTAATAATAAACCACAAAAGAGTTGGTTTGTGAATTGGCTAAGTTGAAAAATAAAGTTGACTAGAAATTACAATTGAATTTTGAGCGCTTGAATCTGCTAGTTATTATTATTACTCATTTAAACAAGCGAGATTTTTATTGCATGTCTTTATCCATGGTTTCTACATCATATGTCTGTCAGTGGTATAACATATTATAATATATTATGGCAAACTTTAAAGTGGAGAAAAAGACAACTAAATAAAAAAGCGCATTTTGAATTTTTCATATGGAAGAAATCACAATATACAAATGCGCATGCGGAAGGCATATGTTCTGATTAAACAGAATATTTTCACATACATTTTTGCAAAACAATTAAGCAAGCTAGACGAAACGAATGATCTCAATAAGAATGTATTTGTATATAAACTAGAATAATTAAGCTAAGAAAAAAGTATCAATTTTGTTTTAAAATGGGAAGGCCTGAAGACTGCACCAAATTAAAATACAAATTATTATGAACGTCAACAGAACACTTAAAATAAACATCATGACTGGTTGTATCTGCTTTTGTCAAACAGGCGTCTCTGCCCTCTAAAATCCTTGGCATGCAACAAAATCCTGAATTTAAATTTATCACATGGCTTAAGTTCTTACTTGGTAAAGTCAAACGAAAAATACTGGCAAAAAAAAAAAATATTTTCTTTACAGCATGGAGGGGGATCCCTTCTGATATAGGGTTATTTTTGTCATCCGTGGTGGGTCAAATTTTTTGCATAGCACTTTGGATTAAGGACAGATTTTAGAAAATCATATGTTTCCACATGCTTAAGAAGAAATATTAAATCATTTACCGAAAGTGGTCAGGTATAGGTTTCAACAAAAGGTGATACTAGTCATGGATTGACCCTATCAGTCTCCGGATTTGGGTCCCATTGAGCACCTTTGGGGAGTCAAAAAAAAAATACATTGATTTATTTATTATTTATTACTTATTATATTAATATAATTATTGTAACTAACTTAAGCTAAGAGTTCTAGCTGCTGTGAATTTCGACTCTGATTTTGTGATATTATAAAACATATAAGGTTCTGTAGCTTATTTTCTAAAATGTTTTTACAAATCTGTAATCCATTTTTTAGCTGTTTATAGGAGATTAGATAGAAGACTAGATCCGAAAATTTAAAGTCTGGACGAATGATAGGCGGGGCATTCATCTAGAATGTGGGTGACGTTATGTTCAGATTTACAGGATGGACAATTTGGAGGTCTTGCCTTCGACTATATATTTATGTGAAAATTTGCAATGACCGACTCGGTGGCATATTATTTTGTTAGTTACACTTCCGCAGCAGATAGTAAGATATGTTGGCTTTGTTCCTTTGGGATTATTAATTTTGTAATTATTTTATAAAAATGAGAGTGAATGGTGTTTAAGAAGTCTCGTGTTTCTAGGGTGGAAATTTTATTAGAGGTTTGCTTTCTGCTTTTGCGTCTTCTAAATTTGCAAGTTCGTTTCCAGGAAGGAACCCACATCAACTTAATTTTATGTGAATATGAATATGTTAGTCTTGCAAAAGTGGCGTGTTCTGTTCATTGAGATCCAACAGTACATAAAAGGTTGCAGCTGTGCCCAATATATAATTTGTTAAAAATCTGTCTGTAGACATTAGGAGACGTTGTAGAATAAAGGAAGAGTCTTTTAAAAGCCAATGGGGTTCCGATTGTTGATATAGTAGTTTTGGAAAAAGGTTAAGACCAAGCTTACGTGAAAAAAAAGTTATCTCGATCACAGGGAAGTTGTGTAAAGATCAAGTAATTAAAGATGTTTTATGGCACTTTTTTAAAATCAAACAGAAAGCGTCATCTGTGTATCACTTATAGCAATCAACTGCAGGGGCTCTGCTAAAACAAAAAATATTTATTCTAGGAAATTTTATTTTTTCATTAAATAAAAACCCTAAAGGTATGCTAATCAGTTATAGCCAATTCGCAAATCAACACAAAAAACAAACTCGTTTTATTACAAACACATTAACAAATTTAATAAACACACATATAGCATTGTGTAATTTTATGTATGTGTTAGTAGCAACTTTAAATGCAATTTACTCTAAATGAGGGAAAAAATTAAAAAATCTGTAAATCTGCAAAACGGCTAAAACAGAAATATTTTTCAAATAATATACGTTTGGTTAAAATCGGAATAAAACGATAGAACAAAACATCGGTCACAAGAAATCGCACAGCGTATTAATATTATAGATTTACTATTTCAATCGGTTAATATTTAATTTTTGTTTTTTTATTTTTAATTTTTCGTTTTTCATTTTTCATTTTTCATTTTTAGTATTTCGGTTTTCATTTTTAATTTTTTTTTTTAATTCTTTATTATTAACTTTTTATTTTTCATTTTTCAATTTTCATTTTTTATTTTCCATTTTTTATATTTATTTTCCATTTTTTATTTTTAATTTTACATTTTTAATTTTTCATTTTTTATTTTTCATTTTTCATATTTCATATTTAATTTTTCATTTTAAATTTTTCGTCTTTAATTTTTTATTTTTCATTTTTCATTTTTCATTTTTCATTTTTCATTTTTCATTTCTCGTTTTAAATTTTTCATTTTTCATTTCTCATTTTTCATTTCTATTTTTAATTTTTCGTTTTTCGTTTTTTTGTTTTTCAATTTTTATTTTTATTTTCTATTTCTAATTTTTTATTTTTCATTTTTAGTTTTTCGTTTTTTCATTTTTTGTTTTTCTTTTTTAATTTTTTTTACTTTTTATTTTGAATTTTTCAGATTTCATTTTTATACCCTATACCACTATGTGGTTTGAGTATAATGACTTTGCGCTGCTGTTTGTAACAACCAAAATTATTTGACCTAGACCCATCTTTAATTATACCGATGGAATCAGAATCACTTTCTGAGTTGATTTAACAATGTCCGTCCGTCCGTCCGTCCGTCTGTGTGTCCATGTAAAGCTTGTAATCAAACTGCAGGTCGCAAATATGAATATATTTTGATGAAATTTGGTACGTAAGCTTTTACCGGCCATGGGATGAACGCTATTGAAATTCGTGGGAATCGGTCCATGTACAGACCTTGCCCCCATACAAATCGAAATCGACATAAATTGCCATAAGATCCAAATTGTCATATAGATCTTACTCAAATTGGGTCTGTATGCGTTCATTACATCCACTAATGAGTAGTCCAAAAATGATCCCTTTGACCCCATATAGAGCTGCTTCCCGATCTTCACTTAAATCTATTAAAAAACAAAAATATTGCACTGATTCTTCTCAAATTTTGTTTGTACATATTTTTGCAAAATACAAGAGACTTTACCAAACATGATCAGGATCGGTCCATTTTTGGACCTAGTCCCTTTATAGATATAGCATCCGATATGAACTTTTTCATATCTGCAGCCAAAAAAATTAATAAAAATCCCACTCAAATTTGGTTTTTGCTTATTCTCAATGTCCAGTTAGTTGGGCCTAAGAGATAGGGTTTCTAAACGCATGGTATAAGGTATAAGGTCTAGACCGACTATAATTTTCTTACTTGTTAATTTTTAATTTTTTTTTTTCATATTTAATGTTTCGTTTTCCATTTATCAGTTTTAATTTTTTTTTTTAATTTTTAATACCATAATTTTTAATACCAAAAATATTTGACCTGGGTCATCTTTTATTATATCGATCGAATCAGAATCACTATGTGATTCGATTTAACGATGTCCGTCCGTCAGTCCGTCCGTCCGTCTGAGTGTCCATGTAAAGCTTTTAATCAAACTGCAGTTCTCAAATATGAATATATTTTGATGAGATTTGATATATAAGCATTTGTCGGCTATGGGATGAACACTATTTAAATTGGTGAGAATCGGTCTATGTTCAGACCTAGCCCCCATACAAATGACCCCTAATAAATCGACTTAAATTGCCATAAGATCCAAATTATCATATAAATCTTAGTCAAATTGGGTTTGTATGTGTTTATTACATCCACTAATCAGTAGTCCAGAAATGATCCTTGTGGGACAACTCTTAGTCATAGGCCCCATATAGAATTGCTTCCCGATCTTCACTTACATCTATTAAAAAAACAAAAATATTGCACTGATTCATCTCAAATTTTCTTTGTATATATTTACGCAAAATACAAGAGAATTTACCAACCATGGTCAGGATCGGTCCATTTATGGGCCTAGTGCCCATACAGATATAGCATCTGATATCCGACTTTTTCATATCTGCAGCAAAAAAAAATTAATAAAAATACCACTCAAATTTAGTTTATGCTTATTTTCTATGTCCAGTTAGTTGGGCCTATAAGATAGGGTCTCTAGACACATGGTATAGGGTATCATATAGTTGGTCTAGACCGACTATAATTTTCTTACTTGTTATTTTTCTTTTTTATTTTTCATTTTTAATTTTTTATTTTTTATTTTTAATTTTTTACTTTTCATTTTTCGTTTTCATCTTTCATTTTTCATGTTCTATTCTTCGTTTTTTATTTTTCATTTTTAATTTTTAATTTTTTATTTTTCGTTTTTCATTTTTAAGTTTTTATTTTTTATTCTTCATTTTTCATTTTTTATTTTTATCTTTTTTTTTCATTTTTATTTTTAATTTTTTTTTTTTTCATTTTTAATTTTTCATTTTTTATTTTTAATTTTTTACTTTAATTTTTCATTTTCAAGCAGGTTATTATATATCATAATTTTTTCACCAATACAATTATAAGTCACACTGATTTTGTCTTACGTTTCGCAGGCGTAGCACTCAATATCGGCAAAGATTATGCCATCTAAGCACCCATAATTCGTAAAGATGCACACAGCTTTAACTAACTACTAATATGACACAAAACTATGTCATGGTGATTATTTTTTCGAGGTTAGTTTTTAATTGGAAATTTCGTTCTATATTGTGGGAGTTAAATATTATTTTTTATTGTTTTTCTGAATTATACTAAAGTGCTTTTGGTTTATATACGTTTTTTGATTCATGAAATAAAAATAATTTTTTAAAAAAATCTAAATGAAAATCTTCGTCTTATTATTATTTCCAACACTGTATATCTGATTTTAAATTTCTTACAATACCAGATCAGATTTTAATGTTATCTTACATCCGAATATTTTATTGAATAATTGTTATTTGTAAAAATCATAACTTCTATTGTGACTGCATTATAAACTAAACTTTCTATTTCACATGATTTTAATTTAATTAAAGTTAATGCCCTTTATACATTAAAATCTAAAATTGAAGCTTAATTTAAATACTTATTTTCCAAAGTATTGTTGTCGCACGAATTACTACATTATTTGCGTGAATTTGCAAAACAATAATTATAAAAACATCAAATTTACTTTATCCACTTTTTAAATTCATTTTCTTTTTGTAACATTTTTTTCTAGTGCATGTTTTAACATGTACATTGTATATAAACTTAACTTGTTTACTGCAGTGGATTATGTACCAAGAGTATTTCTCCATTTGTTTATAACAGTTTTGCCACAAAGTTTTGTAGCAACAAAAAAAAAAAAAAAAAAGAGATACGTTGAAGGCACGTATGCGTATAGTAATTTTATAAGCTGAATTTTAGTATAATTACAGAAAGAGTATAATGCAAATTATAACACATGCACAGGTAAGATAACATCTTTGAATGTTCAAATGACAAACTAGCAACAAAAATTGTTCACAAGTAATATAAAATTGTCGAAAGTATTGTTCGTTGCACGAGACTTAATTAGTTGGTGAAAATTATAAAATTGCTGACAGCGTAAAATTTTAAGACAGGATATTTTTTAGCAAAGTTTATTTTTAATTACATATTACTGCAGTTATCGTGAGTATTATAGAGAAAGAAGATTTTGTAAAATGCATATTATGAAATAATTAAATTAAGTATCATTTATTACCAGCTAATGTGGTAAATAAGGAGATGCATAAAAACGTACTGTATAAATTCTATGTTATTGTAAATAAGATAAGATTTTGGGCTAGAGACCATTCTCAGAAATCTTTTTGTTAAAAGTATAGAATATAAAACTTTCTTTGAACAAGAATTATATATGAGAGATTAAACTTTATTATTTATGTAGCCAAGATATAAAAAACAAAACAGTTTCTTACTTAACAATTTATGTTGTCATAAATTCTAACTTTCTTGCCATTAACGTACTATTATTATTTATTACTGCCATTATTATGGGGGTGCATATTAAAATAAACATATTTGTTTGTCAAAAAAATACGAATGAATGAACTAACACACCTGCTACGTTAATGTATTAAGAGATGTTAATGTTTTGTGATGGAATAGAAAAATCTCATAATCGCATTTTGTTTTATAACAGATCATTTGGTTATATTTAAACTTCAATTATTGCTTAATAGAGTAGTGCAATTTTCAATTTAGTGTAAATGCGAATCATTAATAAAACTACAGCTTCATAATGGAGTCATATCAGCTAAATACTTTTTTCAAATACATTCTGAAAAAATATTACAAATCAATATAACTACATCTATCAGTTTTTCTATATATATTTGCATTCTCTCGAAAAAGCAACAACTATTCATATTTCGCATAATGATTTTGTTTATTGCTGGAACAGAAAAAATTTATATAATCTCCAAAATGAAGCTACATTAAAAAACCCACATCATACAGTTTTCTAGATCAATTCATATATTAATAAAAACTAGCAGATATCAGTCCTCGAAATTCGAGTGAAAGTTCTAGGAAATTTGATTTCTTTTATTTTATAGAAACCATAAAATTATGCTTATCAATTTTAGCCAATTCATAATTCAAACCTTTTTTAAATTCAACACTTGGTTTATGTCCCAAATTATTTTGGAATTCAACACCTACTTTATTGTGAATGAAGAAAACAAATTGATAAACACATTAACAAATTAAATAAACACACACATATCGTTGTATTATGTATGTGTAGTAGCCACTTGAAATGCATTTTACTCGAAAAATTTAAAAACATAAAAGTCTGTAAATCTGGTGGACAGCTAAAAAGAAATGTCTTTCAAATAAGATTCATTTGGTCAATATCGGTAGAAAACTGTGGAACAAATCAACGGTCACAACAACTCGTCTCACCTATAACTATTATAGATGCAATTAAAATAATATTTATACGATATACATCTTTATTTGGGTTATTCGAATTGAAAGGATAAATATGAAAATTAGGAAAACCTTTGAGTTGATCATGTGGAATAGGCATATTTTATATTAACTTATCTATCAGAATATGTGAGATTTTCTATGCGTACAATAAAAAGCTAAGAAATTCATTAAGTACAATATTTTTTATTGTTCGGTTTGAGATCATGTATATATTTTCTAATAATAGAAGAGATAATAATTTTATAATGTAAGAGAAATTGGGAAAAAATCAACTATTTAAATCAACCATTTCAAAGAAAAGCACATGCGATTATTGATGTGTAAACATCTATACGCGCAGGGGGGTAAATTTCTATTTCACAATACAATCGCAAAAACAGCGTAACATATCGGTGTGAGCTGAAGTGTAAATCGATGTGACTTTATCTGATTGTATTTGTGAAAAAATTATGACATGTTCTTTTCTAAATATTTTCCAATTGTCTTTCAAAAAACATCAATAGTATTTCAGAAATCATCAATTGTATTTCAGAAACCATAAATAGAATTTCAGAAAACATCATTCGAGTTTCAGAAAACTTCAATTGAATTTCAGAAAACATCAATAGAATTTCAGAAAACATAAAAAGAATTTCAGAAAACATCAATATAATTTCAGAAAACATCATTCAAGTTTCAGAAAACATCAATTAAATTTCAGAAAGCATCAATGGAATTTCAGAAAACATCAATTGTATTTCAGAGACCATCAATATAATTTCAGAAAACATCATTTGTATTTCAGAAAACACAAATAGAATTTCAGAAAACATCAATATAATTTGAGAAAACATCATTTCAATTTCAGAAAACATAAATAGAATTTCAGAAAACATCATTCGAGTTTCAGAAAACTTCAATTGAATTTCATAAAACATCAATAGAGTTTCAGAAAACATTAATAGAATTTCAGAAAACATCACTTGAATTTCAGAAAACATAAATAGAATTTCAGAAAACATCAATATAACTTTAGAAAACATTAATTGTATTTCAGAAACCATCAATATAATTTCAGAAAACATCATTTGAATTTCAAAAAACATAAATGGTATTTCAGAAAACATCAATATAATTTCAGAAAACATCATTCGAGTTTCAGAAAACATCAATTAAATTTCAGAAAGCATCAATAGAATTTCAGAAAACATCAATTGTATTTCAAAGACCATCAATATAATTTCAGAAAACAACATTTGTATTTCAGAAAACACAAATAGAATTTCAGAAAACATCAATATAATTTGAGAAAACATCATTTCAATTTCAGAAAACATAAATAGAATTTCAGAAAACATCATTCGAGTTTCAGAAAACTTCAATCGAATTTCAGAAAACATCAATAGAGTTTCAGAAAACATAAATAGAATTTCAGAAAACATCAATATAACTTCAGAAAACATCAATTGTATTTCAGAAACCATCAATATAATTTCAGAAAACATCATTTGAATTTCAAAAAACATAAATAGAATTTCAGAAAACATCAATATAATTTCAGAAAACATCATTCGAGTTTCAGAAAACATCAATTAAATTTCAGAAAGCATCAATAGAATTTCAGAAAACATCCACTGTATTTCAGAGACCATCAATATAATTTCAGAAAACATCAATTGTATTTTAGAAACCATCAATATAATTTCAGAAAACATCACTTGAATTTCAGAAAACATAAATAGAATTTCAGAAAACATCAATATAATTTCAGAAAACATCATTTCAATTTCAGAAAACATAAATAGAATTTCAGAAAACATCATTCGAGTTTCAGAAAACATCAATTGAATTTCAGAAAGCATCAATAGAATTTCAGAAAACATCAATTGTATTTCAGAAAACATAAATAGAATTTCGGAAAACATCAATATAATTTCAGAAAACATCATTCGAGTTTCAGAAAACATCAATTGAATTTCAGAAATCATCAATAGAATTTCAGAAAACATCAATTGTATTTCAGAAAACATAAATAGAATTTCGGAAAACATCAATATAATTTCAGAAAACATCAATTGTATTTCGGAAACCATCAATACAATTTCAGAAAACATCATTTGAATTTCAGAAAACACAAATAGAATTTCAGAAAACATCAATCCAATTTCAGAAAACAATAATTGTATTTCAGAAAACAACAATAGAATTCAGAAAACATAAACTGTACATCAATAAAATGTCAGAAAACATCAATAGAATTTCAGAAAACATAAATAAAATTTCAGAAAACATAAATAGAATTTCAGAAAACATCAATTGTATTTTAGAAACCATCAATATAATTTCAGAAAACATCATTTGAATTTTAGAAAACATAAATACAATTTCAGAAAACATCAATATAATTTCAGAAAACATCATTCGAGTTTCAGAAAACATCATTTGAATTTCAGAAAACATAAATAGAATTTCAGAAAACATCAATATAATTTCAGAAAACATCAATTGTATTTCAGAAAACAACAATAGAATTTCAGAAAACATAAACTGTACATCAATAAAATGTCAGAAAACATCAATAGAATTTCAGAAAACATAAATAGAATTTCAGAAAACATAAATAGAATTTCAGAAAATATCAATTGTATTTTAGAAACCATCAATATAATTTCAGAAAATATCATTTGAATTTTAGAAAACATAAATAGAATTTCAGAAAACATCATTCGAGTTTCAGAAAACATCATTTGAATTTCAGAAAACATAAATAGAATTTCAGAAAACATCAATATAATTTCAGAAAACATCATTCGAGTTTCAGAAAACATCATTTGAATTTCAGAAAACATAAATAGAATTTCAGAAAACATCAATATAATTTCAGAAAACATCAATTGTATTTCAGAAAACAACAATAGAATTTCAGAAAACATAAACTGTACATCAATAAAATGTCAGAAAACATCAATAGAATTTCAGAAAACATAAATAGAATTTCAGAAAACATAAATAGAATTTCAGAAAACATCAATATAATTTCAGAAAACATCAATTGTATTTCAGAAAACAACAATAGAATTTCAGAAAACATAAACTGTACATCAATAAAATGTCAGAAAACATCAATAGAATTTCAGAAAACATAAATAGAATTTCAGAAAACATAAATAGAATTTCAGAAAATATCAATTGTATTTTAGAAACCATCAATATAATTTCAGAAAATATCATTTGAATTTTAGAAAACATAAATAGAATTTCAGAAAACATCATTCGAGTTTCAGAAAACATCATTTGAATTTCAGAAAACATAAATAGAATTTCAGAAAACATCAATATAATTTCAGAAAACATCATTCGAGTTTCAGAAAACATCATTTGAATTTCAGAAAACATAAATAGAATTTCAGAAAACATCAATATAATTTCAGAAAACATCAATTGTATTTCAGAAAACAACAATAGAATTTCAGAAAACATAAACTGTACATCAATAAAATGTCAGAAAACATCAATAGAATTTCAGAAAACATAAATAGAATTTCAGAAAACATAAATAGAATTTCAGAAAATATCAATTGTATTTTAGAAACCATCAATATAATTTCAGAAAACATCATTTGAATTTTAGAAAACATAAATAGAATTTCAGAAAACATCATTCGAGTTTCAGAAAACATCATTTGAAATTCAGAAAACATAAATAGAATTTCAGAAAACATCAATATAATTTCAGAAAACATCATTCGAGTTTCAGAAAACATCATTTGAATTTCAGAAAACATAAATAGAATTTCAGAAAACATCAATTGTATTTCAGAAAACAACAATAGAATTTCAGAAAACATAAACTGTACATCAATAAAATGTCAGAAAACATCAATAGAATTTCAGAAAACATAAATAGAATTTCAGAAAACATAAA
Organism: Cordilura impudica; assembly: GCA_963682025.1. Lineage (NCBI taxonomy): Eukaryota > Metazoa > Arthropoda > Insecta > Diptera > Scathophagidae > Cordilura > Cordilura impudica. Next base: position 6,482,126 of record OY821519.1, read on the forward strand.
TAGAATTTCAGAAAATATCAATTGTATTTTAGAAACCATCAATATAATTTCAGAAAATATCATTTGAATTTTAGAAAACATAAATAGAATTTCAGAAAACATCATTCGAGTTTCAGAAAACATCATTTGAATTTCAGAAAACATAAATAGAATTTCAGAAAACATCAATATAATTTCAGAAAACATCATTCGAGTTTCAGAAAACATCATTTGAATTTCAGAAAACATAAATAGAATTTCAGAAAACATCAATATAATTTCAGAAAACATCAATTGTATTTCAGAAAACAACAATAGAATTTCAGAAAACATAAACTGTACATCAATAAAATGTCAGAAAACATCAATAGAATTTCAGAAAACATAAATAGAATTTCAGAAAACATAAATAGAATTTCAGAAAATATCAATTGTATTTTAGAAACCATCAATATAATTTCAGAAAACATCATTTGAATTTTAGAAAACATAAATAGAATTTCAGAAAACATCATTCGAGTTTCAGAAAACATCATTTGAATTTCAGAAAACATAAATAGAATTTCAGAAAACATCAATATAATTTCAGAAAACATCATTCGAGTTTCAGAAAACATCATTTGAATTTCAGAAAACATAAATAGAATTTCAGAAAACATCAATTGTATTTCAGAAAACAACAATAGAATTTCAGAAAACATAAACTGTACATCAATAAAATGTCAGAAAACATCAATAGAATTTCAGAAAACATAAATAGAATTTCAGAAAACATAAATAGAATTTCAGAAAATATCAATTGTATTTTAGAAACCATCAATATAATTTCAGAAAACATCATTTGAATTTTAGAAAACATAAATAGAATTTCAGAAAACATCAATATAATTTCAGAAAACATCATTCGAGTTTCAGAAAACATCATTTGAATTTCAGAAAACATAAATAGAATTTCAGAAAACATCAATATAATTTCAGAAAACATCATTCGAGTTTCAGAAAACATCGATTGAATTTCAGAAAACATCAATAGAATTTCAGAAAAAATCAATATAATTTCAGAAAACATCATACGAGTTTCAGAAAACATCATTTGAATTTCAGAAAACATAAATAGAATTTCAGAGAACATCAATATAATTTCAGAAAACATCATTCGAGTTTCAGAAAACATCAATTGAATTTCAGAAAACATCAATAGCATTTCAGAAAACATCTTTTGAATTTCAGAAAACATAAATAGAATTTCAGAAAACATCAATTGTATTTTAGAAACCATCAATATAATTTCAGAAAACATCATTTGAATTTTAGAAAACATAAATAGAATTTCAGAAAACATCAATATAATTTCAGAAAACATCATTCGAGTTTCAGAAAACATCATTTGAATTTCAGAAAACATAAATAGAATTTCAGAAAACATCAATTGTATTTTAGAAACCATCCATATAATTTCAGAAAACATCATTTGAATTTCAGAAAACATCAATAGAATTTCAGAAAAAATCAATATAATTTCAGAAAACATCATACGAGTTTCAGAAAACATCATTTGAATTTCAGAAAACATAAATAGAATTTCAGAGAACATCAATATAATTTCAGAAAACATCATTCGAGTTTCAGAAAACATCAATTGAATTTCAGAAAACATAAATAGAATTTCAGAAAACATCAATATAATTTCAGAAAACATCAATTGTATTTCAGAAAACAACAATAGAATTTCAGAAAACATAAACTGTACATCAATAAAATGTCAGAAAACATCAATAGAATTTCAGAAAACATAAATAGAATTTCAGAAAACATAAATAGAATTTCAGAAAATATCAATTGTATTTTAGAAACCATCAATATAATTTCAGAAAACATCATTTGAATTTTAGAAAACATAAATAGAATTTCAGAAAACATCATTCGAGTTTCAGAAAACATCATTTGAATTTCAGAAAACATAAATAGAATTTCAGAAAACATCAATATAATTTCAGAAAACATCATTCGAGTTTCAGAAAACATCATTTGAATTTCAGAAAACATAAATAGAATTTCAGAAAACATCAATTGTATTTCAGAAAACAACAATAGAATTTCAGAAAACATAAACTGTACATCAATAAAATGTCAGAAAACATCAATAGAATTTCAGAAAACATAAATAGAATTTCAGAAAACATAAATAGAATTTCAGAAAATATCAATTGTATTTTAGAAACCATCAATATAATTTCAGAAAACATCATTTGAATTTTAGAAAACATAAATAGAATTTCAGAAAACATCAATATAATTTCAGAAAACATCATTCGAGTTTCAGAAAACATCATTTGAATTTCAGAAAACATAAATAGAATTTCAGAAAACATCAATATAATTTCAGAAAACATCATTCGAGTTTCAGAAAACATCATTTGAATTTCAGAAAACATAAATAGAATTTCAGAAAACATCAATTGTATTTCAGAAAACAACAATAGAATTTCAGAAAACATAAACTGTACATCAATAAAATGCCAGAAAACATCAATAGAATTTCAGAAAACATAAATAGAATTTCAGAAAACATAAATAGAATTTCAGAAAATATCAATTGTATTTTAGAAACCATCAATATAATTTCAGAAAACATCATTTGAATTTTAGAAAACATAAATAGAATTTCAGAAAACATCAATATAATTTCAGAAAACATCATTCGAGTTTCAGAAAACATCATTTGAATTTCAGAAAACATAAATAGAATTTCAGAAAACATCAATATAATTTCAGAAAACATCATTCGAGTTTCAGAAAACATCGATTGAATTTCAGAAAACATCAATAGAATTTCAGAAAAAATCAATATAATTTCAGAAAACATCATACGAGTTTCAGAAAACATCATTTGAATTTCAGAAAACATAAATAGAATTTCAGAGAACATCAATATAATTTCAGAAAACATCATTCGAGTTTCAGAAAACATCAATTGAATTTCAGAAAACATCAATAGCATTTCAGAAAACATCATTTGAATTTCAGAAAACATAAATAGAATTTCAGAAAACATCAATTGTATTTTAGAAACCATCAATATAATTTCAGAAAACATCATTTGAATTTCAGAAAACATCAATAGAATTTCAGAAAACATCAATATAATTTCAGAAAACATCATTCGAGTTTCAGAAAACATCATTTGAATTTCAGAAAACATAAATAGAATTTCAGAAAACATCAATATAATTTCAGAAAACATCATTCGAGTTTCAGAAAACATCGATTGAATTTCAGAAAACATCAATAGAATTTCAGAAAAAATCAATATAATTTCAGAAAACATCATACGAGTTTCAGAAAACATCATTTGAATTTCAGAAAACATAAATAGAATTTCAGAGAACATCAATATAATTTCAGAAAACATCATTCGAGTTTCAGAAAACATCAATTGAATTTCAGAAAACACCAATAGCATTTCAGAAAACATCATTTGAATTTCAGAAAACATAAATAGAATTTCAGAAAACATCAATTGTATTTTAGAAACCATCAATATAATTTCAGAAAACATCATTTGAATTTCAGAAAACATCAATAGAATTTCAGAAAACATCAATATAATTTCAGAAAACATCATTTGAATTTTAGAAAACATAAATAGAATTTCAGAAAACATCAATATAATTTCAGAAAACATCATTCGAGTTTCAGAAAACATCATTTGAATTTCAGAAAACATAAATAGAATTTCAGAAAACATCAATTGTATTTTAGAAACCATCAATATAATTTCAGAAAACATCATTTGAATTTCAGAAAACATCAATAGAATTTCAGAAAACATCAATATAATTTCAGAAAACATCATTCGAGTTTCAGAAAACATCATTTGAATTTTAGAAAACATAAATAGAATTTCAGAAAACATCAATATAATTTCAGAAAACATCATTCGAGTTTCAGAAAACATCGATTGAATTTCAGAAAACATCAATAGAATTTCAGAAAAAATCAATATAATTTCAGAAAACATCATACGAGTTTCAGAAAACATCATTTGAATTTCAGAAAACATAAATAGAATTTCAGAGAACATCATTCGAGTTTCAGAAAACATCGATTGAATTTCAGAAAACATCAATAGAATTTCAGAAAACATCATTCGAGTTTCAGAAAACATCGATTGAATTTCAGAAAACATCAATAGAATTTCAGAAAAAATCAATATAATTTCAGAAAACATCATTCGAGTTTCAGAAAACATCATTTGAATTTCAGAAAACATCAATATAATTTCAGAAAACATCATTCGAGTTTCAGAAAACATCGATTGAATTTCAGAAAACATCAATAGAATTTCAGAAAAAATCAATATAATTTCAGAAAACATCATTCGAGTTTCAGAAAACATCATTTGAATTTCAGAAAACATCAATATAATTTCAGAAAACATCATTCGAGTTTCAGAAAACATCGATTGAATTTCAGAAAACATCAATAGAATTTCAGAAAAAATCAATATAATTTCAGAAAACATCATTTGAATTTCAGAAAACATAAATAGAATTTCAGAAAACATCACTATAATTTCAGAAAACATCAATTGTATTTCAGAAAACAACAATAGAATTTCAGAAAACATAAACTATACATCAATAAAATGTCAGAAAACATCAATAGAATTTCAGAAAACATAAATAGAATTTCAGAAAACATAAATAGAATTTCAGAAAATATCAATTGTATTTTAGAAACCATCAATATAATTTCAGAAAACATCATTTGAATTTTAGAAAACATAAATAGAATTTCAGAAAACATCAATATAATTTCAGAAAACATCATTCGAGTTTCAGAAAACATCATTTGAATTTCAGAAAACATAAATAGAATTTCAGAAAACATCAATTGTAGTTTAGAAACCATCAATATAATTTCAGAAAACATCATTTGAATTTCAGAAAACATCAATAGAATTTCAGAAAAAATCAATATAATTTCAGAAAACATCATACGAATTTCAGAAAACATCATTTGAATTTCAGAAAACATAATTAGAATTTCAGAGAACATCAATATAATTTCAGAAAACATCATTCGAGTTTCAGAAAACATCAATTGAATTTCAGAAAACATCAATAGAATTTCAGAAAACATCATTTGAATTTCAGAAAACATAAATAGAATTTCAGAAAACATAAATAGAATTTCAGAAAATATCATTTGTATTTTAGAAACCATCAATATAATTTCAGAAAACATCATTTGAATTTTAGAAAACATAAATAGAATTTCAGAAAACATCAATATAATTTCAGAAAACATCATTCGAGTTTCAGAAAACATCATTTGAATTTCAGAAAACATAAATAGAATTTCAGAAAACATCAATTGTATTTTAGAAACCATCAATATAATTTCAGAAAACATCATTTGAATTTCAGAAAACATCAATAGAATTTCAGAAAAAATCAATATAATTTCAGAAAACATCATACGAATTTCAGAAAACATCATTTGAATTTCAGAAAACATAAATAGAATTTCAGAGAACATCAATATAATTTCAGAAAACATCATTCGAGTTTCAGAAAACATCAATTGAATTTCAAAAAACATCAATAGCATTTCAGAAAACATCATTTGAATTTCAGAAAACATCAATTGTATTTTAGAAACCATCAATATAATTTCAGAAAACATCATTTGAATTTCAGAAAACATAAATAGAATTTCAGAAAACATCAATATAATTTCAGAAAACATCATTCGAGTTTCAGAAAACATCATTTGAATTTCAGAAAACATAAATAGAATTTCAGAAAACATCAATATAATTTCAGAAAACATCAATTGTATTTCAGAAAACAACAATAGAATTTCAGAAAACGTAAACTATACATCAATAAAATGTCAGAAAACATCAATAGAATTTCAGAAAACATAAATAGAATTTCAGAAAACATAAATAGAATTTCAGAAAATATCAATTGTATTTTAGAAACCATCAATATAATTTCAGAAAACATCATTTGAATTTTAGAAAACATAAATAGAATTTCAGAAAACATCATTCCAGTTTCAGAAAACATCATTTGAATTTCAGAAAACATAAATAGAATTTCAGAAAACATCAATATAATTTCAGAAAACATCAATTGTATTTCAGAAAACAACAATAGAATTTCAGAAAACATAAATAGAATTTCAGAAAATATCAATTGTATTTTAGAAACCATCAATATAATTTCAGAAAACATCATTTGAATTTTAGAAAACATAAATAGAATTTCAGAAAACATCAATATAATTTCAGAAAACATCATTCGAGTTTCAGAAAACATCGATTGAATTTCAGAAAACATCAATAGAATTTCAGAAAAAATCAATATAATTTCAGAAAACATCATACGAGTTTCAGAAAACATCATTTGAATTTCAGAAAACATAAATAGAATTTCAGAGAATATCAATATAATCTCAGAAAACATCATTCGAGTTTCAGAAAACATCAATTGAATTTCAGAAAACATCAATAGCATTTCAGAAAACATCATTTGAATTTCAGAAAACATAAATAGAATTTCAGAAAACATCAATTGTATTTTAGAAACCATCAATATAATTTCAGAAAACATCATTTGAATTTCAGAAAACATAAATAGAATTTCAGAAAACATCAATATAATTTCAGAAAACATCATTCGAGTTTCAGAAAACATCATTTGAATTTCAGAAAACATAAATAGAATTTCAGAAAACATCAATATAATTTCAGAAAACATCAATTGTATTTCAGAAAACAACAATAGAATTTCAGAAAACATAAACTATACATCAATAAAATGTCAGAAAACATCAATAGAATTTCAGAAAACATAAATAGAATTTCAGAAAACATAAATAGAATTTCAGAAAATATCAATTGTATTTTAGAAACCATCAATATAATTTCAGAAAACATCATTTGAATTTTAGAAAACATAAATAGAATTTCAGAAAACATCAATATAATTTCAGAAAACATCATTCGAGTTTCAGAAAACATCGATTGAATTTCAGAAAACATCAATAGAATTTCAGAAAAAATCAATATAATTTCAGAAAACATCATACGAGTTTCAGAAAACATCATTTGAATTTCAGAAAACATAAATAGAATTTCAGAGAATATCAATATAATTTCAGAAAACATCATTCGAGTTTCAGAAAACATCAATTGAATTTCAGAAAACATCAATAGCATTTCAGAAAACATCATTTGAATTTCAGAAAACATAAATAGAATTTCAGAAAACATCAATAACATTTCAGAAAACATCATTTGAATTTCAGAAAACATAAATAGAATTTCAGAAAACATCAATTGTATTTTAGAAACCATCAATATAATTTCAGAAAACATCATTTGAATTTTAGAAAACATAAATAGAATTTCAGAAAACATCATTCGAGTTTCAGAAAACATCATTTGAATTTCAGAAAACATAAATAGAATTTCAGAAAACATCAATATAATTTCAGAAAACATCAATTGTATTTCAGAAAACAACAATAGAATTTCAGAAAACATAAACTGTACATCAATAAAATGTCAGAAAACATCAATAGAATTTCAGAAAACATAAATAGAATTTCAGAAAACATAAATAGAATTTCAGAAAATATCAATTGTATTTTAGAAACCATCAATATAATTTCAGAAAACATCATTTGAATTTTAGAAAACATAAATAGAATTTCAGAAAACATCAATATAATTTCAGAAAACATCATTCGAGTTTCAGAAAACATCGACTGAATTTCAGAAAACATCAATAGAATTTCAGAAAAAATCAATATAATTTCAGAAAACATCATACGAGTTTCAGAAAACATCATTTGAATTTCAGAAAACATAAATAGAATTTCAGAGAACATCAATATAATTTCAGAAAACATCATTCGAGTTTCAGAAAACATCAATTGAATTTCAGAAAACATCAATAGCATTTCAGAAAACATCAATTGTATTTCAGACAACATCAATTTTATTTCAGAAAACATCATTTGAATTTCAGAAAACATAAATAGAATTTAAGAAAACATCAATTAAATTTCAAAAAGCATTATTTGAATTGCTGAGAACATTAATTGTATTTCAGAAAACGTCAATTGAATTTCAGAAAACATCAATTGCATTTCAGAAAACATCAATTGAATTTCAGAAAATAGTTATGCACTGGAAAATATGATGTTGATGTTTTCTTTAATTATTAGATGTTTACCATCTCCCTTGTGATCGTACTCACATGATTTTTTTTTTTTTTCTTTAAACGAGAGTTAGTGTGATCAACAACATTCTCTACACTAACATAGCTCTCCCGGTTACAAGTCTTGTAGTATGACTTTGTGCTGATGTTTTTAGCTACCAAAAAATTTGTTCTAAACCATATTTTATTACACCGATGGATTCAGGATCAGTTTTTGAGTCTATTTCATGATGTCCGTCCGTCCGCCAGTTGGTGTGTCCATTAGAATGGTCCTTAAAAATGAAAATACAATTTCGGAGATAGGCGGAGTCCAGTTTGTTACCTTTCAGCATAAAATTAATAAATGTGAAGTATGAACCCAAGCGGATAAAGAAAAGTCGCGCCGGAAATCGATTGAAAACTTTAAGTGTATTTTTATGGGGAAAATATGACTTTTTTTTTTGAGATTTTACAAAAATTGCGTTCTGTAGTTTAATTCTCTCAAAAGTTGTTATATAAATCGAGATAAGTATTAAATTATCTTTCCAAAAAGCTTTAAAACTTCAAAATTGAAAAGAAATTCGCCAAGAAATAGCAAATGCCCCAGACCAGTTTTGTGCAAAAAAAAAACTAGGTCATGAAATTTGATAGCAATTTTTTCAACTTTGAGAAATTGTTTAAAGCCATAATCTTTTTTTGTCGCTATACTTATAAGTAATCAGATATGAAGTTTTGTTTTATACCACGTCGTTACCCTATTGCGCATTGAGACCGAAAATAGGAAATTTTTTTGGTAAAATTTTGAAATCTCCTTTTTCAAGTTTTAAAAATTTTCTTTAACAAAATTTAAAAAAATGGATCTGAAACTTTAAGGTTTTATTAAATAGATATCGGAGATAATCAGTGTGAATTTCTTGGTTAAATCCTTGTACCAGAATTTTTTTGACAGGTATTTTATTTTTGCGAATTTCGAAAAAAATGGGATTTTTGGGAAATATCCTGTATATGAAATCTTTCTAAATTCTTTAGATCAAAAATTAATCAGTTCTCTATTTCTAAATGCTATATTTTATCTATATAGCCTAGGATTTCGGGAAAAAATAATCTGACCCCACTAACCCTTTTGGAATTGGGGTCACATATGACCCCAAACTAATAAAAGTTTTATCAAAAATCGTACAGTTTTTACTCCAGAGAGTAGAGTCATACAAAAAACAACATCCTTCATGTACAAAGTCAAGTTTAATTTAACAAGGTTTAATTATAGCTCAAAAATGTTCTTATTTTATTTCGAAACATACAGACAGTTTTTAAGAATAATATAATATATATATATGACGTTCTGGTACCTAAAAGGGTGTAGAAACTTTAAATGCGTTTTTTTTTTCTCAAAACTTAATTGTCACACACTAGGTCCCTTTTCTCGGAGAAGGTCACATATATAAAATTCATTTTCTGTTTGTTTGTTTATTTGTTTGTTTGACCGCTATACAAATTTTTATTTTTCAACGGATTTCTCTGAAGTTTACTACACACGATCTCTGTACTCCAGGGAAGATCACTATATGCTTCTTACCGGCCACGCCTACTTTTGCGCCCGCTTTTTATATACAATTCATTTTCTGTTTTTTGGTATATTTCGTCGTTATACAAATTTTAACATTTCAATGGATTTCTCTGAAATTTGGTGCGCACGATCTCTATATCCTAGAGAAGGCGCCATATGCTTCTTACCAGCCGTGCCTACTTCCACGCCCATTTTTCAAAATTTTTTACGGGTTTCGCTCGAATTTACTGCACATTTTTCTTATATCCCAAGCAAGGTCGTCATATATTTTTATCGGCCACGCTTTCTGTATACGCTTTTAGTGTTTGTTAACATATTTGAACTTTTCAATGGACTTTTCTTAAGATTTGTGCACAAATCTCTTTATTTTCTACTTGAGTGTACAACGTTGTAAAATAAATAGTGTAAATCAACCTATTACAAATATTCCCGTTTTGCCTTTTATAATATGAGTTGTAACACCCGAAAATTAGTCCAGATTTATTTCATGGGTGAACGGATACATATTGGCTACCACTGTACCATTTCTCCGATTAGGTTAATTCATACAAATATTTACAACTCGCGTTTTTAACTACATTGGAAGAATAAAGTATAATATTTATTTATGTTTCGCCTTTCCATTTCATCTTTTTCACTATATAAACGAGTTGTAAAGGTGAAAAAAGGACTACTTGCAATTGTTACCTTTAAATGAAAGCATAGCATATAGGCCGACTAACTCAAATGCAAAAAGGCTTAGACTAAACAAAACTCTAGAGAATCGGATCAGACCCAAATTCGTATCGCTTTTTAACGATTTAGAGAGTCTTGAGGCCCAACGGATAAGACAAGCTGACTTCAAGGAATGTGAAACTCCTGAAATAACTGAAATATCCCTAACAGAAAAATTTTGTAAGTTGGTTCCTTCGTTGCAAGTGATGGTACAAAAAGTATGTCCTAAAATAATGTACATAAGAGGACAATCTCTTGCGATAGTAGGTATCAACTTAGAAACTCTCTGTTTTTTTCATAGACAATTATATGTCGCCTGCACCAGAGTTGGGAGCTAGCACAATCTTTTCGCATATGCACCAGGAGGAAAAACCAGAAACGTTGTATATCTCAAAGCTTTAGAATGACTAAAATTCGTAACTTTTAGACATCATACACTCAAAATAATCCATGCATAAACATAGCTAGCTGTGATGCATGTACAAATTCCCCCAAAAAATTGGGGAATAACTTCACGATGAACAAATTCCTCAAATTTTTAAAAACAAGGTCCCAAAAGAAATGAAAAAATTCCCCATACTGCTTTCAATAACTGTCCTGCAATAAACGTATTTAAAATCTGTATTCCTTTCAATAGCACTATTTCGGTGCATGGAAGTGGCGCACAGACGCGGTCGCTGGACACGGCTTAACTGAAATATCGGAATGATCTGAAAAACATAATTTGGCGATTACAATAAGTCGATATAAACTGCGCGGCAGCACGGGTGTGGCTGTCAAACGCGCGGACGCGAACGTGACTAGCTCGCAGAACACAGCTCAGTGGAAAGTCTTGTGATAAATTTTATCTACGTATGTGCAATAATTACTATACATATACTAAAGGGGTCCGCCAAATAACTTTTTTTTTTGAAAATGTTATAAAAAAAAAACTGCTGAACATTATCTCAAATTTCTTTTTTATTTGAAAGCACAATCCTTCCGGTTAATAATGGAAAATAATTTCATTCAAACGGCTGGCTCGGCTGGCCATGCAGTAGCCTACACGATCGGTCCAATTTTTAAGCACATTATCGATTGTGTGCAGCTGTATTTCACCAATGGCTTTACGAATATTGTCTTTTAAAGCGTCAATTCTCTCTGGCTTGTTGGCGTAACACTTATCTCTGAGGGCACCTCACTAATAATAGTCCAACGGTGTCAAATCGCAGCTCCGAGGTGGCCAAACGACATCAGCTCTGCGGCTGATAATGCGATCTTCAAAAACAGGGCGCAAAACATCGAGTGTAGCTTCGGCTGTGTGGCACGTAGCGCCGTCCTGTTGAAACCAAATGTTGCCAATATCCTCCTCTTCAATTTCTGTGAACAAAACTCGTCCAGCGTGGCCCGATAACGATCGCCATTGCCTGTAACGGCCGCTCCTTGCTCATTTTCGAAGAAAAATGGCCCAATTATGCCTCTGGACCAAAATCCGCAGCAAACAGTGACTCGTTTTGGGTGTATCGGCTTTTCAATGTATGCGTGCGGGTTTTCTGTGCGCCAAATGCGACAATTTTCCTTGTTTACATACCCGCCAAGATCAAAATGAGCTTCATCTGAAAACATGATTTTTTTTTTGCAAAATCGGCATCTTCTGTAAGTCGATCGCAGGCCCACTTAGCGAAGCGAAAACGCATTAGTTGGTCAGTTGGCTTCAACTCATGACCAAATGGACTTTGTATGCCGTCATACCAAGGTCTTTGTGCAAAATTCGTCTCAATGATGCCTCCGAAATGTTCAATTCTTGAGAACGACGGTGAATTGATGTTGATGGCGCTGCCACAGCAGCAATATTCTCGGGTGTACGCACTGTTTTTGGCTTTTCACGCTTTGGTTTATCGATGAGGATGCCAGTTTCTTTCACTTTTTTCACAAGGTAACGAACATACGGTGCTGACGGTGCTTCTCTTCTTCCAAAATCCGTACGCAATTTTCGCACACATTCTGCAACATTACCATGATTTTCAAAGTAATGTCGCAATATTTCCCAGCATTGCTCAAGCGTATACACAACCATATCCGTTCAGCGGAAGGATAAAACTAATTATCTGTCAAATCAGACATGAGCTAAGTGTTACCATTCACGAAATAAGCAGCAGTTGAAAAAAAAAAACGTTATATGACGGACCATTTATAAGCAGTTGCTTTAAGCAACCTTTTGGCACAATTTTAAACGTCGCATTCGTTTTCCATTTTTGAAATTTCTATGAATTTTACGTGTCTGCTCAATGATGATCACTTATTGAATGAATTAGTTCAATTTTTAAAAGTTCAAATTCCTTTAATTTCCAAGCAACTCCATTATATCTGATGCTTACAAAATAAATAAACTTAAAAAAAAAAAACTTAAAGCGATTTCGCAGCTATTTTTTTAAGCAATTTTGCTATAGCGTCTTATAAAAAACTTTTAAATTAAAGAAATCAAAAAGTTTTAAATTGAAATACAAAATGAATTTACTCCCCAAAAAGGTAAACATTCGGCAATTTATTCATCATGAACAAATTCCCCAATGCCATACAAATTTTTGAGGAGAAAGTTCTGTTTTTTTGGAGGAATTTATTCCTTGGGGAATAAGTAATCAGAGCATAGTGAACGATCTGTCAAGTCAAAGGCTTTTGGATCCCGGCTAAGACCGGGCAAAAACAGCTAGTAAATAAACAAATAAATAAATAATTGCATAATACGAACTTCGTAGGAAAAATTGATTATGAAAACATACATGTCAATTAGTCTCTGTAAGTCGTAGGGAAGCTCGAGAGGGCAAACCAGTAGAGTATAAAAATTAAAATAAATTTAATATAACTAATAGTTTGTAAATATAGTTTAGACAAAAAAATCTGTGAAATATAATAACGAATGATATATTAAATTTTTCTTGTGAACCATTTGTTCCCTTTTTATTCATATATTTATTATTTAGAGGTTTCTCAGTTCAAACATATTAATAGGCTTTAACCATTTTTTAAATATTAAGCCCATTAAAAAAAATATTTAAACCACCAGCTAATATCTGAAAATCCTTTGATTTTGATATTATTGCTGTGTTGCTCTGTCATTCTTAATCCTTCACTGTTTTAGTTTTCTTTTTTTTCTTTGTTGAATCTCTTCACGTATCGCTATAAAATGTAAAGACCATTTCATGCCTTCTTTATAGTTTTTTTGATTTCTTTTATATACGTCTCAACACCACAAAGCCTTATTCTGCATAAATATCATGCTGTTTTTCTTTTGTTATGTGGTTTTGTTATTCTGTTCTTCACAAGAAGTCTGCATAATACTTTTATTACATTCTTGATTTCTTTGCTTTGTATCTTGTGTATCTCAAAGTACTTGTCAGAACAAAAAAAAAAAAAAATAATAAATAAACAAAACAACGTGATATCGTCAATTCAAACGCTCACAAGCAGTCAACACTTTTAAGGAAACATCATATCAAAAGCCTGCTCATAAAAACAATAGCGTAAGTGTGTTTGTGTATGTGTGTATGGATAAAGCAAACAGAAATACCATTAAATGTACCGAGCAGCTACAAAAATAATCGAACGGAAGTCAAAGATACGAAACGTTTTTACTTTTGTTCTTATTGTTCTGTTCTTTTTTTCTGCTGATGTTTATAAGTATCAAAAATAATATTTTTCCGATCGACTCAAAATCACTTTTTAAGTCGAATTGGCGATGTCCGTCCATCTGTCCGTATGTGTGTCTATGTAAATTTTGGAATCAAACTACAGCTCGCAATTATAAATATATTTTAATGGGATTTAGCAATATAAGTTTATATCGGCCATAGGGCAAACGTCAGAGAAACTAGTGACCTTGTCCCTTAGAAATGTCCCCTATGTGATCGACTTAAACTGCAATAAGATCTAATTTATCACAAAGATTTCATTTCAATTGGGTTTATTTGTGTTTATTACATTAATTAATCAGTGGTGTAAAAATGAAGCCAATAAGACAATGCTTAGTCATAGGTCCCATAATGTATTGCACAGATTTTTCCCAAATTTCATTTCTACGTGATTCTGCAAGAAAATGTGACTTTACTAAATGTGTTCAATATCGGTCTAGACTGCCAATAATTTTCTTACTTGTTGTCGTTGTTGTTAAACACAATTAAAACACAATTAAAATTCACCATAAACGCAAGAATTTTTTGTACTCGTAACCGTCCACCAAAGTCTTTTTTTAGGGGAATATCAGTATTTCATTATTTCAAAATAACCACTTACTTCCAAAATTAACTAACTGAGCCATTATTTTCGAATATTGAGCCTGAATATTATCTTACAACGTTGCTTTAAGAAAGCTAGAGAAATTTTAGTCTTTTATAATAAAAGCTAATCGACTAAAACTTTTTGATATAAAATATTTATTATGAATATGAATCAGTGGGCTGCAGGTTTTGTTGAGTTGATTCCTAAAGTGAATATTAATTAAAAATATTATAGCAGCGAACACTTTAATATTTTAGAATAGCATAACTATTATCTTAATCAATTCGTAATTCGGTTGGCAAAAAATTCAATACTGGTCTTCTATGTGTATCCAATGCATTTCAAATGTAATTTTTATTTTTAAAAGCATGAAAAATGATTCCCAAATCACGCATATATAATACTCGTTTATAATTTGCTTTCCCAATATTCTTTCCAACTGGTTTTATGAGTTTTATTCATGTCACATCTAAATTTAATTATAAAAGCTTCCATATTTTGATAATATAAATTATATAAATTAGATATCTAATTTAAACTTATATAATTACCAATCTTGTTAAATTACATTAAAGGAAAACTTATAAATTATAATTCACAACACGTCGTTTAAGGCTGTATTTGCATGAAATTTTCGTTAAGAAAAAATATGATAATAAATCCTTAGCCAATAGATATCGAGACATAATATCGTCGTTCGTAAATTATTGTGTTCTATATGCTTTTTGTTAAAGTTTAGTTGCTAAAGTTTAGTTGCTAATTAAAAAAACTGAGCCGATAAAATTGTTGCGACCTTCCTACCAAGGAAAGTAATATAATTTGTGGTTTTTTCTGTTTAAAAAAAATCCTCTTTGAAAACGCCTTTAAGCGTAAGAACTATTAGAACTTAAACATGACTTCAAAGAATTTATTCAATTACACTGGTGGTAGTTTGCCAAAATTTAACCGTACTCCTACCTTGAAAAGAAACTCCATTATCCTAACTTTGTGTAGTTTTCTGCTTCTTCTATGCTTTTATATGGAAATAGGTTTAATTTGTAAACAAAAATTATTTTGTTTAAAGAAAACTCAGTTTTAGGTATGTTATTATGTATGATATGACGAATAAAGTATAGTTCTACATATTTTCTATACAAGGAACGCAATCAATTTGTTTTTGGTGAGCCTTGCAAACGGTTTTTTCGCAAAGACAGCAAGCTAATTCATGGTTATAATTTACTTTCTCGTTCTTTTTCTGCACGTAACATACGTATCTGCCTCTTTTTTCCAGTAATGCAACGCGCGAGGCAGAGTTTAGTTCTGGTATATTCTACCACACAGAAGTTGCACATATATCTGATTTCCTCTGTCCCATGTATGGCTGGGTAAGGGCAAGTCCCAGATCATGAAAACGCGAACGATGCTTTGCATGTTTTTGTTCTTTTTTGGCTAATGAGGTTGTGCTAAGTGCAATAAATAGTTGCTTTCAAGGCTGATATGTCAATCATGTTACATTGACCGGCCGACTGTTAGTTTTTCGTTTACAGCTATATCCAGAAATCATTTTGTCAGCTGTGTCAACTTCAACCTTAGTTCGGTCGTAATATGATACTATTTCGCGTAGCTTCTTTTCAACAGTCTCGACTTCTGGCGTGTTGTGAAAAGTACTCTGCAACACTGTGCATTTACATTTTTTTCAAACCTAGGAAACAAGTGTAATATCTTTGGTAAATTGGAATGTACACTGAAAGAGTGGAGCTTTTTTGCATTGGTGGAATTGAGCGCTTGTTCTTGTGCATTCTTCCAACCACGATCAATTTGTTTTGTAGTAATTTTTGACCCAACTCATAAGACGTGAAGAAATTGTTCATTGTAACATTATGACCTTTTAGGCCCTCGACCAGATAGAGATGATTTTTCCTGGAGCAGCTTCAGAAGCTCTCCCATGGTATGGTTGTATTTTCCAGATATAGAAAGTTTTTTCACATACGAGTACCTAAAATTTTAAACCATATCTCTCTGGTTTGCTCTGCATAAATAAACAACCTCCATGGAAAGCAGATAGCTGTTCGTAAGGGTTGAAAAGCATTGGCATCATTTCAGATCACATAAGCCACAGATGACGAATTGGAGCAAATTTATACGCAGATCTGGTTTGTCGACGACTTATTTTATCACCGAAGTGAATAAATTTGGTCAAGTACTCAAACTGTTTTTTCGACATAATTTTTCTGAAAATTGGTGGACCGAAATTGATATCGAACTGCTCGTTATTCATATATATTCAATAACATTTAACTTACTTGTGAGAGCCAGCCAATGTCAAAACAGCCAAGTATGCATGAAGCATCGAATTCCTAATGGTTTTTGTTCTTTAGCCCGCTAAATGCATACTTTTTCCAAAATGATTTTCTCAATACGTCGTTGGAAAAAATGCAAAGAAAGCATCCTTGATATAATTCACGTGCCATGAAGTAGTATTAGTAGTACCTGGCCTTAGTCTCAACACATTAGCGGTTCACTTGTGTCCTGCTGTTTGCATAGCTGTTGCGCTCGGAAACTTTTGTCGTTTGAGACAAACAAAGGATCAATACCAACAAAATCAGCGCCTACATCAACTTTAGCATTAAAACTCCATAGCCTACCATTCACAAAATATGCATAATTGTTTGGTTTCTTACTTTTTTTTACTTTCCTATGCCGAGTAGAAAATTACACCAAGCATACCAAATTGAAGTTGTTGAAAAACAACATTCCAGGTATGATTTGAAACTTAAAAGTAATCCATTTTGGTTCATATACATGATGCAGAAAAAGTCAAGAAAAATTGGTAACCAAACTTTAACTGTTTTAGAGATTTTTGAAGAAAAAAATGTAGTTTTCTATTTGATTTGATGGCATTAAGAACATTAGAAATATTAGGTAATGGAATTACATTATTATTTTTATAACTAAATTTAGCGTATTGGCTGTCCTACCTGAATTTTCTTATTTTTTTAAGTTCCACCTGTGAGGGCAATAGAATAGACTAAAACAAGTAAGAAAATTATAGTCGGTCTAGACCGACTATACGATACCCTATACCATGCGTTTAGAAACTCTATCTCTTAGGCCCAACTAACTGGACATAGAAAATAAGCAAAAACCAAAATTTGAGTGGATTTTTATTAATTTTTTTGGCTGCAGATATGAAAAAGTTTATATCGGATGATATATCTATATGGGGACTAGGTCCAAAAATGGACCGATCCTGATCATGTTTGGTAAAGTCTCTTTTATTCTGCAAAAATATATACAAACAAAATTTGAGAAGAATCAGTGCAATATTTTTGTTTTTAATAGATTTAAGTGAAGATCGGGAAGCAGCTCTATATGGGGCCAAAGAGATCATTTTTGGACTACTCATTAGTGGATGTAATGAACGCATACAAACCCAATTTGAGTAAAATCTATATGACAATTTGGATCTTATGGCAATTTATGTCGATTTCATATGGGTAATTTGTATGGGGGCTAGGTCTGAACATGGACCGATTCTCACCAATTTCAATAGCGTTCATCCCATGGCAGATAAAAGCTTATATACCAAATTTCATCAAAATATATTCATATTTGCGACCTGCAGTTTGATTAAAAGCTTTACATGGACACACAGACGGACGGACGGACATTGTTAAATCAACTCAGAAAGTGATTCTGATTCGATCGGTATAATTAAAGATGGGTCTAGGTCAAATATTTTTGGTTGTTACAAACAGCAGCACAAAGTCATTATACCCAAACCACATAGTGGTATAGGGTATAAATAGCCTATTGTTAAACAAATTGTAACTAAATGCTGAAAAAATAAAAAAAAAAAAGAATTATTGATTTAAATTTTCATAAGTTTATTTAGATTTTATATTCAAAAACTAATTATTACAGCTACTTCTGCTGACCGCCAGACAGCCTTGATCTTAAAGTCTGGGATAATTTGTACTCTAACTATATTTTAATACTTATTTATCAGTACAATTTTTTATATTTTATTGTTGACTGTCTATGTTTAGTACATTTTCTTACATTCATGCTACTATTGCAGTATTTTTATTTCTGCAGAATTTTTATTTTTTCTTCCATCGACATGGCAATCTGATGGAGAACTTAAAAAGAGTTACAATATCTGCAAGGAATAATTTACAGTAAACAATAATACTGAAAGACGCGCTAAATTCGTAAAAAGTTTGAATAAAGTGTTAACAAATAATGAAGAAGAAGAGCAGTTATTACTCCAAGTAGTAGAATCATACAAAAAACCATATCATTCCTGTACAAAGTCAAGTTAAATTTAACAATGTTGAGTTATAGTTCAACAATGTTCCTATTTTATTTACAAAAATTTAGATAAAATAATTTGTGATGACGAAAGTCAACAAAGGGGTTTCGTTTTCGCCCACACAAATTCGATATCGCCCAAGAAGGTCTTCTTTTTTTATTATTTTTTTTTTTTAATAATATATTGTAATTTTAAGTTACAGTTATCGTATAATCAGTAAGAAGTTAATCATTTTTTTCCTAAGTAAATTTTTTTTTTAACAATAAAATACACAAGAATACCATGTGCTATTTTTTCCCATTGTTAGTAGAAAAAAATGTCAAACCGCCTAACATAAGGGACATTGTTTTTGTAGAAAGGAATTTAATATTTTACCGTTGGTTACTATACCTCTAACATATTTACTTATTTAATTGCATATCTCTCACACATCATACCCACCACACTCTCACACCTACATACCTACCACACTCTCTCATTTTACATATTAAACACAACTGACAATTTGTATATATTAAGGGGGACAGTAGACAAAAGAAATTAGTTAGCGAGTAGCCGTCGAGACGATCGTAGCAAGTAGCAAGGTAAGTTCTGGTGGATAATAGTGGAGTGCTGTTCAAGGTCTCCATATTAAGTGAATAAATAAAAATAATAAATTATTTATGAAAGTGTTTTGGAAGTGCTGTACTTGGTCTTCCATTGCTTGATTATAACGGAGTGCTGTTCAAGGTCTCCCTATAAAATCGCAACACTTGAATAAACAATAAATAATAATAATAAATTATTTATGAAAGTGTTTTGGAAGTGCTGTACTTGGTCTTCCATAGCGTGATTATAACGGAGTGTTTTCAAGTCTCCCTATTAAGCCGCATCACTTAAGTAAATACAAAATAACAATATAAATTATTCTCTGCATGTGTTTTGTTTTTTTTCGGAAGTGCTGTTCCAGGTCTTCCATCGCGTCACGGTAGTGCTGTTCCAGGTCTACCAGTAAGTTATTTTTATATGATTAAACGGTAGTGCTGTTCCGGGTCTACCAGTAACTTTATTTTTTTTTCACTAGATAACTAAAGGGAGTGCTGTTCCAGGTCTCCCTAATAGACATTGGTTCGGCGTATCACGGTAGTGCTGTTCCAGGTCTACCAGTAAGCTATTTTTTTATATGATTAAACGGTAGTGCTGTTCCGGGTCTACCAGTAACTTTATTTTTTCACTAGATAACTAAAGGGAGTGCTGTTCCAGGTCTCCCTATTAGACATTGGTTCGGCGTATCATGGTAGTGCTGTTCCAGGTCTACCAGTAAGTTATTTTTTTTATATGATTAAACGGTAGTGCTGTTCTGAGTCTACCAGTAACTTTATTTTTTCACTAGATAACTAAAGGGAGTGCTGTTCCAGGTCTCCCTATTAGACATTGTTTCGGCGTATCACGGTAGTGCTGTTCCAGGTCTACCAATAATTGAAGGGAGTGCTGTTCCAGGTCTCCATTGGGTTATGGGCGTGCTGTCCAAGGTCTACCAGCGCGAAGTATAGAGAGTGCGGTCTCAGGGCCCCTCTATGGTTGGAAGTGCTGCTCCAGGTCCACCCGTTTTTTCCTTTATATTCTTATTACTTTTCCCAAGATATATTTTTTTATATAATTAAACAAATTAGAATTAGCATCCTCTATTTCTCTTCTCTTAAATAAAAATTGTAATACCACAATAAATACAGGTGTTTTCCTTTGCTCTCTGTCACCGTAAGTATAAATTTCTGTGACGAACCCTACCCCACGAGTTATACCCCAGCAACCAGAGGAAACTCGTCGTTACAAATTATACAACAAAATTGGCTAAAAGTTATCTTACTTTATATTCGCCAGCAATAAGCAGATAATTGCACCAAAGATATATCACAATGGATTATTTTATTATTTTTTTTATTTTATTTTAAAAAATACACCGAATTGTGTCTCTTAAATTCCAAACAGTTAAATACAAAAACTCGTTTTGGGTAATCTTTATTCAAATATATCTTAAAATCTAAAGCTGACCTAAGCAAATAATGGGTTAAAGTTTTCGGATTTTGGATTACAATATTTTAAGTTATGCTTTCAAAACAGTAGTCAGCAGTATTTGCCAAGTGTGTGAAACTTTTTCCTTAATCGTCCTAAACTAGCTTGGGGTCTTTTTTGGCGCCAAGTCCAAATGGGTTAATGATGTCAAACTATTTTTTCCGTAATCCATAGTTATAATGATGAAAAGATAACAGTTTAAAGTAGAAAACGGATTAAAAGAATTTAGAAGGAGTCCATTTACTGAATATTTCACAAAAACCTAATTTTTCTCGAAATCCGCAAAAAAGCCCTTGTAAAAAACATGATAAAGAGAATTACCTAATTACCGGTTAATCTCCAACGTCTATTTAACGAAACCTTAAAGCATAAAATGTATTTTTTTAAATTTTGTTTAATAAATTTTTTTAAACTTCAAAAAGGAGTCTTCAAAATTGTATCAAAAAACTTTACTATTTTCGGTCTAATTACGCAATAGGTCAACAAAGAGGTAATAAAACAATACTTTATATCTGAGTACCTATAAGCGTAGAGATAAAAAAAAAATATGAGTTTAGTCAATTTCTTAAAGTTGAAAAAAGTGCCGTCAAGTTTCATGACCTAGCCGTTTCTGGCACAAAAGTTTTTTTTTTTTATTTTTTTATTTGTTAATCAACATTCAGGGGATGCCCCTACAGATGCAGTGCATAGTGTTTGTGGATATTTGACTTAAATTTAATTAGATCATATCTGTCAGGAAAGACCTCTGCGGGGAGTTTATTCCATATACGGCTAGTTTGATTGATAAACGAATTCTCTCTGTAATGCGTTGTGCGGTCAACTGGACAATAAACTAGAGCGATCCGAAACTCGGGCACTTGGAATAAGTTAGCTAATCTCAGAAGAACATTTCCCATGGTAATATCTATAGAACAGTGATACACAACCCACATTACGACGATGTTCCAATGAGTCATTTGAATTGGATACCCTACTGTCATTGATGAGCATCAACGCCCTCCATTGCACACGTTCCAGTAGCTCCAAAATAGACTTTGAAGCTCCTGCCCATATATGAGAGTTGTGTTCCATTTTCGGTCGGATGTAATTGGTATAGATTTTAAGGAAATCAGAGGGAGTGAAGTAATTTTTGCACCGTTTAAGAAAAACAAAAAACTGGAATGCTTCTTTCGACACTTGAAAGACATGCTCATTTCAAGGAACATCACATTAAATTCCCATGCCTAGAATATCAAGGGTATCCGACTCCTCAATACCTATACCACCAATATATTCAGATGACATTATTGAATCCATGGCCCTATGGGTCAACATACAACATTGAGTCTTCTGCGCATTAAAATCAACCCTATTCGCTTTACCCCACTCGGAATTTTTTTACAGGTCTTGATTGAGTGTGTCATTTACTGTCCACCTTTTGCTCCCAACCTCCAAGAGGCTTGACCTACAATTAAAGGAAAATGAATGACAAATGCTGCTGTCATCTACGAAAGAGTATATAAAGTTAAAAATTTGACCAAGAAGGTCGTTCAGAAAGATAAGGAAAAGAGAAGGAGAAAGAACGGAACCTCGCGGTATGCCTGAATTAAGCTGAAACTCATTATTGTTCGATCTCTGATAAAACTCGATATAAATCGAGAGAAGTACCGACCCCAAATGCAATAAGCTTTGATATTAGTGCACCGTGCCACATACGATCGAATGTCTTGGAAATATTTAGAGCAACCACTTTACTTTCACCAAAATTGCGAATGGATCGACTCCAGCGCTCAGAAAGTAGAGCTAACAGGTCTCCCTTGAACCGATTTCTACGGAAGACATACTGACGATCATTAAGAAGTTAGTTAGCCTCTAGGTAGTTCACAAGATGGAAATTGATCATGCTCTCCATCACTTTAAGAGTGCAGAACAAATTGCAGAAAGACCCCCGCACGGTATTAAAGGCTGAAAAGGTTGGCCAATGGACTGTCTAGTGTCGAACAGCACTGCTTCAGCACCAGTGCTGGTATACCATCCGGTCACGGAGAGATCCGAAAGAACGTTTTTAACTGCACGTGCTTGGAAGAATATTTTAGGCACAGTACAAGATACTCTTTCGAGCTCAGGTAGTGGTTGATTTCTATCCGCCAAAAATTAATTTTTTGCAAAAAGTTCAGCTAAAAGGTTAGCCTTATCAACCGGGTCAGCGAATATTTGGTCATTCATTAAAAGAGTTGGGATTGCAAAACAAGCATTATTCTTTACTCCTTTAATAAATAACCAAAAGCTCTTGCTGCCCCGAGGAGCAGAAAGAACGTTAGCACGAAGATACTGATCGTGAAGAAACTTTTCGCGCCTTACTACTTTAGCACATTCGTTTCTCGCCTGTTTGCGTAGCAGTTCAGTGACGGAATTTTTATTTTCACGCCAAAATTTGAATGCTTCCTCTCTGGATCTGACTGCATCTCTGCAAGTCTGGTTAAACCATAATTTTTGATTAGATCAGTCTGGACCAACTATACGATACCCTACACCATGGTTTGATCCTATCTCTTCATTCGAACTAATTGGATGTAGAAAATAAGCATTAACCAAATTTGAGTGGCATTGTAATTAACTTTTTGGGCTGCAGATATGAACAAGTTCATGTCGGATACTGATTTATATGCACTAGGCTAAAAAATGGACCAGAAAAATATATACAAAACAAATTTGAAAAAAAATCTTTGCAATATTTTTGTTTTTTGATAGATTTAAATGAAGATCGGGAAGCAGCTCTATATGGGGCTTATGACTAAGAATTGTCCTATAGGGATTATTTTTGGACTACTGATTATTGAATACAATAAACACATACAAACACAATTTGACTGAGATCTATATGATAATTTGGATCTTATGGCAATTCATGTCGATTACGTAGGGGCCATTTGTATGGGGACTAGGTCTGAACATGGACGCAATTTCACCAGTTTCAATAGCGTTCATGGCCGATAGAAGCTTATATACCAAATTCCATCAAAATATATTCATATATATGACCTGTAGTTTGATTACAAGGTTTACATTGACACACAGACGGACGGACGGACGGACATCGCTAAAGAAAGTGATTCTGAGTCGACCGGTATAATAAAAGATGGGTCTGGGTCAAATATTTTTGGGAGTTACAAACAGCAGCACAAAGTCATTATACCCAAACCACATAGTGGTATAGGGTATATATATGCATGTCAAACGTCGTTCATTATTTTCCAACTGGTAGCCAATACTGCAGATGTTAATTTCGTGGCCGCGACGTTTATTAATTTCACATAAGCCACGCATTTGCGGACGCAGTCGTTCTCACTTTTTGCCTTACAAAACCGTGGGAAACGAATATAAGCAATTCAAGTTTTAATTCTAGAAAGATTGTTTTTATTTTGTTATAAAAAATAAAAAAAAAACAAAAGAACGAATTAACAGCATATTTTTGGGAATGCGTATGGTTGAAAGCGACTCTTGCAGATGGTTCAGAAAATAATCGGGGCTTTTGATATTTTGCTGAAACAACAGAATGTAAAAGGTTTAAAAACATGAATGGATATATGGCATATTTTTGAAGATAATGTTATAAAAATCATTAATTGTTTAGGGTCTAACGTTTTTGAAATGAAAACCTTTTCCGATGAGAGATTCACGTAGTCGACTTAGACTAACCACAAATGGCATAATAAATGCCATTAATGAAAACTAAAAACATTTTATATAATTTTTCTTAGAAATCAGGTTCCATTGATAAAATTTCTTTTTTTAGTTCGTTGCCAATACCAGAAACTAATATATGCATGGTATTCAATTACAAAGTATAAAAAATGTTATACTTTCTATTTCCCACCACAACTTTTTAATAAAAATCAGATAATTACATAAATATTCATATTAATAATAATCATGAGAAGATTCATGAAAAAAAAAACTGCTGTCATGATAGAATTTGAATTT